>QEPC01013244.1:179331-193360 GCA_003113815.1 Sphenodon punctatus
GTTTCCTTTGGTTCCATCGGGTGATTGGCGTCCAGATGTTACTTTTTGTTGGTTCCCAGTGGGGATCTCTTTGACCACGCTTCCCGGGATATTCCCCTGGGGAGCCCGGGAAGCGTGGTTGAAATTGACCCCATGTGGGTATTGAGCGTGGTGAACATCTGGCGGGTGCCGAACAGACGTTCAGGGCTCTTTGGCCCCACCGTGGAATTGAGCGTGGTTCACTGTGGTTGAGTGTGATCTCGTAACGTCTGAAAATACCCAATATCTCTGCCTCAGTTCCCCATCTGTAAAATGGAAATATGTGCCTGTCTGTCTTTCTCTGTGTGTTCCCCACATCCTTGTCCATCTCAAATTGTAAGTCCACTGGCCAGGGACCTGTCTCTGAAAATCAGTGACTGTGCAGCATTGCATATGCCTAGTAGTGCTATAGAAATGATAAGTAATTGTAGTAGCCTTCCATATGAGGAGAGGCTCAATATGCTAGGGCTCTTCAGCTTGGTGAAAAGATGACTGAGAGGCAATAGGATAGAAATTTACAAAATTGTGAGTGGTGCAGAGCATGTAAATAGGGAGCAGTTATCTATCTTTTTGCACAGAGCTAGGGAACACTGTGAAACTAATTGACAGCAGATTTAAAACTAACAAAAGGAAGTACTTTTACAGTCAATGTGCAATTAACTTGTGGGATTTGTTTCCAGATGATGTTGTTAAGGCCAATAATTGAGTTTTAAAAGGATTGGCTAAGTTTTGAGAGGATAGATCCATAAATGGCTATTACTGCAGTCAGGCTGGTTGGAGGATGTAACCTTTGAGTGTCGGAAGCTGGAAGTAAATAGCAGAAAATGGATCACTTCATTGTGACCTGTTGTGCACTTCTCTGAAGTGACCAACAGTCGCCACTGTTGGAGACAGAATGCTGGGCTGGAGAGACCATTTGTCCGACCTCACCTGGCACCTCTTATGTTTTTAGGTAGCATGGTATCTCTTGCACACCCCATTCTGGATAAGCATCCTCTTGGATTAGTCACTTTGCAAATATATAGGGTGCATTCCACCACCATTAAAGTCAATGGGAGTTTTGCTATTGACTTTATCAGTATGGAATTGTGCAAGAGATGGCCCCTGACACTGAGAGCTTATAGTCTGCATAGGCAGACAGAGGAAGAGTCATTCTCCCCATTTTATTGATGGAGAACTGAGGCCCGGAGAGACTAGAGCTGCCATCCTCTAGCCAGGGTATTTTCAGACGTTACAAGATCACAGTCAACCACAGTGAATCTGCATATGGTGAAAGTGATACCGTAACGTCTGATGGGGGGAACGGAAGTTTCCCCCCAGACGTTGATCACAGTCAGTCGCGGCAGGGAATCACATTCACCACGCAATCGGCGCCGGCCCTGCGGGTTCAGCTGATCACGTGGCGAATGTGATTTCCCCGCTGTGATGAACCGAGCTGTCTCGTCTGGACGGCAGCCACGACCCAGAATCCCCACCAGGATTCCAGGCCGTGGTCAATTCGGGCGGGCGCTGCGGCCACATTGGCCACGGTGCCTGCCCATTTCCCCAGAGGGCGGGCAGCAGGGGAGCATGGGAGGGGGGTGGTGGTGTGCGGCCTCACGTTGCACCGCGCGGCCCCGCCCCCTCCCCGATTCCCCGCCGGGATCCCCCGGCACATCTGTTGGCCGTGCCGGAGTGATCCCGGCGGGGAATCAACGGGTAGTTTCCGTGCCAGGGCCAATGGGCCCCATCACATCTGAAAATACCCCCACTTACTGTGGAGTAGGAGTCTGTGGCAGAGACAAGAACTGAAACCTGATTTTCTGAAGCCCTGTCCGTTGCCTTATAGCTAGCTCTTGTATCACAATCTCCATTCACTCATGTTCATATCAAAGCACTTTCTTAAGGATACTGGGGTCACAGTGCTCCCCATTCCACAGATGGGGACACTAAGACACATAAAGGTGTTTCAAGATCTGTAGCAAAAAGCAAATTTTTGTGTTGCCTTTATACGAATTAGACAATCCTATCTTTCTAAGTATGCCTAATTGTCTGAAATTTTTGGCCCTAGGCTATTATGCCGGGCGATTATGCCTCACTATTATGTTGTTTTGTGGCTGGCTGGTTTACATATGTATAAGATAGTTATCTATATTCTTAAGGTAGCGTCTTTAGTTGTTATAGAGCTCTGGGTTGGCCAGGTCAACCCTGTGTATCTTCTGATTATTGTTTTGAATGATTTGTGTATCTTTTATTATTTTATTTTATCCTATTGCCCTGGCTGTTTTATTGTATTTCTCTTAATTTGTTTTATATTTGCTATGGCCTATGGCCAACAATAAAAATGATTGAATTGACACATAGAGGTGAAGTAGCTGGCACAAAGTCCCCTAGAAGGCTAGTGGCAGAAGTGGACATAGAACACACAGCTCCAGAGAGCTAGGCTAGCACTTTCAGGTCACGCTACCTGCCTAAGAAACTCCTTTCTCACAGCACTGCTTAAAGCAGCACTACAACCAGACCCACCAACACACACTTAGGTCAGTAGTTCTTAACCAGTGGGTTGTGGGAGGGTCCAAGGTGGGTCCTTGGCAGGGCCTGGAGCATGAAGAACATGGTGAGGCTGTGTTGCATTCCCTGCCATATCCAGTCCTGCTGCTTGTTCTGTCTGCCTGTGCTGCTGGGGTGGGATAGGAGAGGATAAGGAGGGATGTGGTTCCCTGCAGCTTCCCTGCCTCTCTGGCTCCCTCCTCTGGCCACTTCATGCTATCTCCCTGCTGTCACCACAGAATCACTCCCCGCCCTTGCCACTGCTGCCACTGCTGCCAGGTCTCCCTACTGCTGCCACCCAACCACACCTGGTCTTTAGCTTTTTAAAAATAAATAAAAAATAAATAAATTTAAGGTGGGACCAGGATTTTTTTTTAAAAATGTGTTAGTTTTGCTCACAAAAATATTGAGAATCTCTATTTTAGGTGCTTTCTTGTACTACATGGGTAGCAAGAGGCAAATAATCTATCAGTGGGAGTTACATTTGGGTTGGGAGAACACTGGGTGTGTTAGCTTAGCAAGTGGCCTGCAGTCCCAGTTTAAACTGGAGCAGATCAACCTCCAGGCAACCAGTGTTATGGCTTCACACTAACAGAAAAAAGTAGGCATGGGATGATAGCTAATTTAAAAAGCAATGTTTTAATTTAGACTCTTTCCCCCACCAAGTAACAGGAAGAGAACAGCCTCCCCCCGCTCTTTTCTGGAGATGGGCCCCATCTGCTTTTCCTGACAGAAAGCCACAGGCATAAATAATTAATAAGGAATAAATGATTAATCGGGCCTGGTTTCTGAGCAAGCAATGAGGAGTCACAGATAGGTTGCCTCATAGCCGCAACATGCATAAATGATTGGGCTATATTGTCTCAGAGAGAGCGCTTTGGATCATTTGCCATATCCTCATCTGTTAAGCTGTTTAAAATCATTTACACATGATTTTAACATGCTATTAGAATAATAACCTGTCATTATAACCGTTGACTTTCCAAAGCAATTTCTGCTAATTACCTATTGATTACGAGATTATTAAGATACTTCTTATAAAGATCGTCACATTTCGATAGCTCTTTCCAACCAAGAAATGTCTGTGATACAGTAACTAAACTCTCCCAGCACTCCGGGAGGTAGGAGAACACGAAAACCACCTAGAGACAGAAAGATAGGCAGTGTTGTCATACTGGTGGGTGGCTTGGTCTAAATTCTTGACTCTGCCACAGAATCCCCATCTGACCTTGAGCAAGTCACGTACGTACGTACGTATGTATGTATGTATTTATTTATTTATTAACCTTTATGCCCCGCCTGCCCCCGAAGACTCAGGGTGGTTTACAAAAACAAAAGCACAAAAAGAAAAATAGTAAAGCCACAAAACAATACAATACAATAAAACCCTCACCCTCATCCCTACCTCCTTACCACTCGTTCACACAAAACCATTAGCCAAGGGTGAATATTCATATGTTTGCATGATGCTCAGGCATTTGAAGGTTCCAGGGGTGTAGCTAGGTGGAAATGGACCCTGGTGCAGAAGATGGAATGGGCTCCTCCCTGGGACAATCCATTCCAGTGTGTGCACGCATTCTATATGCGTGTGGGCCCCCCAGGCTCATGGACGCCGGTACAGCTGCACCTATTATAAATATTCCCCTGTCAGGTTCATATGGTGCTTTGCAATATAAGTGTTATGTACCCTATAGTAACCACCCGTTTGAATCAAGGGGTGTTTGTAAATAGACCTGGGGTGGCCACTCCCAGGTCTGCTCGGGGGGGGGGGAGTCTGCTCCAGTGGTGGCAGGGTTTAAATGGAGTCTTCCACCACTGCAGACCACAGTCTACCCACACGCCCCGTTTCCTCACTCCATAGAGCTGCAGGTGGATCGGCAGTTGCTGCCCACAGCTCTAGACCCACGGCCGGCAGCAGAGCTGCAGTGGCCAGCTGGCAGGCCTTTAGATGGACTGGTGCTCTGCCCTCAGCCAGTGCTCCAGGTTTGGGCAGCACACTCCACTCCTGGTGCTCCAGGATGTTCCAGAGCACCGCGAGCAGAGCTGGCCCAGAGCAGAACTCTGCTCCTGCTCCTCCTCATCCTAGGGTGGCCCATGTGGAGAAACCCTCCTGTCTAGATGGTCCCTTAGGTTCCCCCCGACCCAAGGCAAGGGACTCTGACCATATAAGGATATGTGCTCCCCTCACCCCATCTGACTGACCACACTTTACATACCTTACCATAGAAGGAACCCTAGTCTAGGTAACCTAACTGATTGGCCACCTTGAACAGGGTCACCTGTGGCTGGGAGCCAATAGCTGAGATGCTAGTGTTGCCCTTTTAAAAGGTGGCTTGTAATTTTCCATGAGACGAGACCTCATGGCCAGCCGGTAGCTATGTTGGACTAACTGCAACACCCAGCTTCCTCCATCCAGCTGGGAAAGAAGAAACCCTGCAGAGCTAAGACATCCATGCTTACTATGCAGAAAAGCAGGGTAATTCCATCTAGGCAGAGAAGCAGGGTTAGGGACTGTTTAGGCTTAGACACGTTCTAAATGGGTCACCATACCCACTTGTAGTTGCCTGTGGTTGCTCACAAGTTCAATGCCTTTTCCCTACCTTTTTGTATCCTTCTAATTTCATTAACTTAGTTAGTAAAAACTATAAACTTTGTTTTCTCTAATCAAGAGTGCTGTATGTGTGTGTTGTGACCCAAACACTTCTCAAGTTTGGCTTACGTTGGGAAAGCAATCTCTAATAAGGAGCAGGGTTTGGGCTTCCAGAGCAGCCCCTAACCCCGGAAGCTCGTAGTGCTGGTGGTGGCAGCAAAACCCGGGTGTTACGCAGTGAGGGAGGGGACTAGAAGTAGAGCACACACCTCTACTGGACACATTCCGCCACAGCCTGCCTCTAAACAGATGGGCCACCGAGGGGTGGGGAAGTGTAGGCATCCATCTAAAAACACCCAAGGACAGAAGCCCTAGCATGCCCGGGCATGGGCCTACCTTAGAACCCAGAAGTCTGTGTGAATGCTCCCTGTACCTGGGAGCTAGAGTACACTAGACTCCTAATAAAAATGCAAATTTGTTCTTAAACTGCTTTGGTAAGGCTGGCTCGGAAACATAAGAACATAGGAATAGCCATGCTATGTCAGACCAACGGTCCGTCTAGCCCCAGCATCCTGTCTCCGACAGTGGCAACTTCAGCTGCTCTAAAGAAGTGCAGAATAGATCATAATGGAGTGATCCATTTCATGCTATTCTCTCCTAGCTCCCAACAGTCAGAGATTTCATCCCCTTAGCAATTTTACCAATAGCCGTTTCTGGACATATCCTCCCAGAAACTATTCAGTTCCTTTTTGAATGCAATTACACTATCAGCCTTCACAACATCCTCTGGCAACAAGTTCTGTAGGTTCATTGTATGTTGAGTGAAAAAGTACTTCCTTTAATTTTTCTTAAATCTGCTGCCTCTTAATTTCATAGGTTATCCTCTAGTTCTAGCACATTGCGAAAACTTTCGTCCAGTAATTTCCAAGATTTTTGCCTGTGTGACCCCATTATGAGACTCAAAAACATGCAAAGTATATGAAATGCCAATAAAGATGATCACCCCATTTGCAGGTGTGCTTTGGGAATCACTGCTGAAGCTTCAACCAGGACAGTTGCTTAGAGAAGTTGTAGGCTCTACATCGCTGGAGGTTTCCAAAAAGAGACTGGAAAGCTATCTGTCAGGGATGTCCAACCAAGCAGGGGATTGGACTAGATGACCCTTGAGGTCACTTCTAACTCTATGAGTGCTAAAACACATGATGGTGGCCCCACTTTGGCTTGTTGAGGCCTGCTTTGGCCTGTGAGCCACCAGCACAGTTGTTGGTGCATTGTCAGAGGTTTGCCTGGGACTGTTCCCAGGCATTTCAGCTGCAAGCCTGGGTTTCAATCCCATAGATGTCCAGGGCCACTGTCTGGGCTAATGTCTGCTTGATCGGGCCAAAGCAGGCCATAGCAGGCTATCACATGTGTTTTAACTCACTATCACCTGGCCTGGATTGCATCCACCATTGCTGGCTACCATGGTGGACGTCATTGGCCACCATGGATGCCCACCGGGGTAGGGAACGGTGCTGGGTGCAGCGTAGGGTTGGGGCTGGCCAGCTGCACATTCATGCAGCTCCCTTGGCTGGCCCGACCCAGTTGGACCGTGTTGGCGGCGGATTCCCAACCCGGGTCGGGTCATGATGGTGGTGCTCTGCCATCACTTCTGCTAACACCCTACGATTCTATGACAGGTTCCACTACTAAAGGCTCATTACACAACCCTCCTTTAGAGTCAGTAGTAGCATACTTGGTCATTCTGAGGTTGTGTAAAATCCTTACTAGTCCCTATGCTCCCTGATGATCCCTTTGTCTACTTGATGCAAAAGCTGAACCCTTGAAATGCAGGGAAACTAACAGCTGTGTGGATGCATTGCTATGGGGCAACGGAAACACAGATTAAAGGAAAAAGGGATGAGTTTGCAATGGTGGTGTGTGAATTATTTATTATTATTATTATTTATATAGTGCCAGCATGAGTCATATCTGACACTAAGGCCCTCCAGCTCCATTCCCTGATTGGATATTAAGAAACCCACCCACAACCCACTGTGGTTGGACCAGCACACAGCAGCAGCAGCATAGGCAACAAGCACAAACGATAGCTGCAAAAGTTGGTTCCTTAAACCAGTTTCCCTTTAAACTTGTGTTGAATGTATAGATATTATTCCAGTTCACAAACTGTATCTGCATGTTCATTCATGTGAATGTAAGAAATGCAATCATTTACTAAAGCACAATAGGTCATCCAACAGTCCCAACATGTAGCACGTAACACACTGGGATTGCTGGATGACCTATCGTGTGTTCAATAAAGGTTTGTATTTCTAATAGTAGCTGGTTTTGTCATTATTTCATATTTGCCACTAAACATCCCTATAGCTGAAAGATCACCTCCTGCCCTATGCTCCATTGTGATCTGTGTGATCAGCTGGGAGCACCATCTGCCTGTCAGGTATGTACAGCAAGGGTGAGCAGAGAGGTGTTCTCGATGGCTGTCCCAGCTCCCAGTACTGTGGAACTTCCTTTCCCGGGAGGTTCATCAAAACCCAAGCTTGGGTGTTTTCAGAAGCAAGGCAAGGTTTTTTTTGGCCNGTCATCCAAACAGGCCGAGTTCGGGCCGAACCCCAAACTTCTGAACCGCGTTCACCCATCCCTAGTAAGGACTGCTTGTCCGGACCTTGTCTCCATAGACTTGATAAAGCATTCCATTGACTGGTGGGCCCCTAGGTTGGCTTTCCTTTTTACGATCATTAATAATACAGGCAAGTTCCCCTCAATATGGAGTAAAGCAGTGGTTGTGCCCATCTTTAAAGAGGGGGATCGGGGTTCTCCAGCTAACTATAGACCCATTACCCTCTTGTGCACTATCTCAAAGACCTATGGAAAATGGCTGCTTGCCAAGCTCTGTGCCTGGACTACCCAAAATAGAATTTTATTTCCAGAACAAGCCGGGTTCCAACGGGGTTGCTCCACGGTGGAGCACTGTTTGATTCTCCAGCACCTTATTGAGAAATATAGGGCTAGAAATGGTAGGTTATATGTTGCATTTCTCGATCTTCATGCGGCATTTGACCTAGTCAATAGGTCTCTCTTCTGGGAGAGGCTAGCCTCTATGGGTATAGATAAGCGTTTACTTGGCCTACTCCATTCTTTGCATGGTAACACCTCATTGGCAGTGAAGATAGACACGGCTGGCCACCTCACAGAGGATATTCCCACCTATACTGGTGCTAGGCAGGGCTGTGTCCTCGCCCCTCTTCTTTTTAATTTGTTCATTAATGAAGTAGTGCCCTTGCTAGCCTCCCCCTCTTCCCATCCCCCCAAACTGGCTGAGCATTCAGTCGGTTCTTTACTTTATGCCGACGATATTGCAATATTGTCACAAACCAAGGTCGGCCTAAGACGCCAGCTCCAGTGTTTCTCTGAATTTTGTCTCCAGAGTAAGCTTGTGATAAATTATGAGAAATCTCATATTCTTGTATTCGCCAGCTCCCGGCAGGTTTCCCGTGGAGGGTGGGCAGTTATAACATCTCCCAACTTAACTCATTTCGCTATCTAGGCTTGCTTTTCCAGTCAGCAGGGACGTGGAAAGCGCATGTGGAAAATGCTTTATCGGTGGCAAGGGGAACTTCTTTCACTCTTGCCAGGTTATTCGCTGGCTCTGGGAAACGTGAAATAGTTCCAGCGGCCAAGGTNACAGAGATATGGAGCAGGAGACCAATAAGAATCAGTAGAACCTTTATGTTTGATTCCATCTAGTGCTACTAGACTCACAGGCCACAGTCACCTGATTTTGAACAACTGAAGTCACACTCCTGTTCTGTGGATTCCGTGACCTACAGTTAGGAACTGTTTACTAGAGGGTCGAAAAGCTTCTGCCAGTGTTTCCCCCATGATATTTGATTTGTGAGCTCCCTAGCATAAGCATGTCACTTCAGTTTCCATGGGACTCGCATGTGGCATTGCCAGTACCACTGGCCTGGAGCAGGCCTGGCGCAAACGTGGGTTAGTCATTTGTGAAACACCATGGATGAAGCTCATTCATTACCTGCCTCCCTCTCAAGTGTGTGATTTCACTCAGAGATTTAATAATCATTTTCCCTACACATAATACAGCCCTGTCTTGGAGTGCTGGGGAATAATTATATACACAGAAGGAAAGAGAGGAAAGAGGAGGAGAGAAGAAAGACTACTTAAAATACAATCAGGAATAAAATGGACAATTCCAATGGCAGGAGAAGCTGATGAAGATTAACACACAAAGGGCCATGGGGAACAAGTGACGCCTTTCTAGAGGGAACCCTCTTGAGAGGGGTAGCCCAGTGGAGAGAGCACTAGTCTGGAAATGAGGGAACCTCAGGCAGATGTGAGCCGCTATTCCAGCAGGTAGTCTTGAGTATATCATTTTCACTTTGTGCCTCAGTTCTCCCACCTGTAAAATGGGAATAACTGATATGTTCCTCAGAGGGATGTTGCAAGGATTAATGAGAAAGGAAGCATGTTTTTCTTAGTTATCACATACTTAATAATTTCTATTAAATTTACCCACTGCTGTATAATGTATGAAAGAAAAAATTCTGAAAGAACTGTGTAAGGACTAGGGATGGGTGAACAGACCACGGTTCGGGCGTTCGGTTCTGCCACGTTTGGTTCGTGCATTCGGGTTCGGGCATTCGGGCAGTTCGCTGGGTTCAGGTTCGACCGTTCGGCTCGNCTGTTATTTTATTTTATGGGTTTGGTATGGGGTGATTCACCTGTTTGCTGTACTGTCTACTGTGTCTTTGTCTTTGGTTCTGGCTTTTGCCACAAATAAATTTATTATTATTATTATTATTATTAAGGACTGCTTAAAAAAAAAACCAGTTGAAAAACAACAGCAAACTTTCCCTTTGCTGACAGACTACCTGTCATGCAACTACTGACTTCCCACACATCTCACTGAGATTTTCTTTAAAACTCTGTAACCAAAAAGATACCTGGGGCATTAAAGACTGGAAATGTTTGTGCTAAAGACCACTTAGGCCAGTATCAGAAGAGGACCCTGCACACATATGAGGAATATGCTATTTTATTCTACATGCAATGTTGCTGTAGTCAGGAATGTGATGTGTTAGTTGTAAAGGCAAAGGCAGTTTTGATTTGTATGAATGAGAATATACTGCTTCTAAAACAAGGAAAGTGATTGCTCCTCTCGACTTGGCACTAAGGAATCAGACCTCAGCTGGGCTACCATGTCCAGTTTGGACTCCTCATTTTAAGGATATTGACGTACTGGAGAGGGTTCAAATGAAAGCAACAAAGATAACAGAGGGGAAGGCAAAGAAGAAGGAACCAGGGTGTAAGCGTGGAGGGGGTGGGGAGACTAAAGAGAACACAATCACAGTTTTAAAATCTGTAGAAGGTTCACCTTCCATCACAGGAAGTTTTTAAAAATCGGTCAAATATCTGTCTAGGGACAGCTGTCCTGTTTAAGGACAGGGGGTGGTTTAGATGACCTTTAAAAGTACTGTCCAGACCTGAAATTCTATTAATCTAGTTTCTTAAAATTTACTGCCAGCACAATATGGCATTTGGAAACAATTGGGTACAATCTCTACATAGATAGCATCAGCTCTTGTGCCCTGCTAAGTGCCTGTGTCAGTGTTAACTGTTCAGAAGATCACACTGTTGAAAAAGTTAAAAATAAAGAAGAGTTATAGATTTTGAATATGGCAAGGCTCTTTTCTGATTTAATAAATATTGGGTTTCAGTGTGAAATAGCTACCATCAGACCAGAGACGTGCCATAAAATAAGTCATTTTTGAATCATTGGGGGGATACACCCCTATTAATAGAGTACATATTGTAAAGCACTATGCCTCTTTCAGGTGCTGTGTAAATGTTAAGTAAAATACCTCTCATATAACAAAGAGGTATTTTATAGAGCGATGGGCCTGAACTAGAAGTGAACCGTTTTGCTCTTTGGAGAAGTGTAAAACTTAGTCCCATCTCCACAGTTTCCTCTTGTCTCAGTAACAAGCTGATCCCACTCCTGAAACTAAACTCAAAGTGGGTGTTAGGGAGTCAGCCCAATGGTAACTTACAGGGTTCTACGGGGCTTCCAGCTCATCCATCTAGGAAGCCCCATGGGCTCCAGAGGCAGATGTCTTAGCTGCTGTGCCACTGAACCATTCTAGAGAAGCACAGAGGATAATAAGGATTCCTGGCTGTACAGCCTGCATCCCCAGATCTTCCCACTCACAGGGCTCAGAGAGGCTGGCTGGTAGCCCCGGGAATCCTATAAAAAGTCAAGAGGGCAACCTGGAAATGTTCCTAGCAACCGTGAAGTGCCTGGTCAGCTACGGTCGAGATGCCTGAACTCAGGATGCCAATTCCTGGCTTCCTGATTCTCTAGCTCTTCCTGTCCTTGGTTCCTTCCTCCCTTGCTTGATGTACTACCAAGCACTGACCCAGTGTGAACACAAACTGTGGTTCTGCTACACCCTCCAGCACAGATGACCCAAGCCACCCCAGTGTCTGACCTCTTGCTTGCTGCTCCTAGTACCTGTAGCTAGTCCCAGTGCCCACAACAGCCTGGCTGGGAACTTGATAATACTAGTCACTGGAATAGGAGCCAAAACATCTACGTTCCTTGCCTGGCTTAGTTACTACCCTTTTGTATAATCTGAAGTAAATCTTTCCCCTCCCACCCGTTCTTTAGTTTGAATAAAATAGGGTATGGAGTTCCTCTAACAGTGCTTCCGGGCAGCTCCTGGCACAATGAGGATCTGATCTCAGATAGGTCTTCTTGATACCACTTTAGTACCGATAATTAATGAAAATAAAGATTCTGAAATCTAGGGAGGGAGACTTCAATGCATACTTCTTAGTGATTAATAAAGTAGAAATTAGACCAATATGCCCATAGAGGATGGAGATGGCTTGGAAAGGGAAGGAGAAAAGGTGTGGTTTGTGTGGCATGGAGCAGGCTGTCATGACTGCTNCAAAACATCTACGTTCCTTGCCTGGCTTAGTTACTACCCTTTTGTATAATCTGAAGTAAATCTTTCCCCTCCCACCCGTTCTTTAGTTTGAATAAAATAGGGTATGGAGTTCCTCTAACAGTGCTTCCGGGCAGCTCCTGGCACAATGAGGATCTGATCTCAGATAGGTCTTCTTGATACCACTTTAGTACCGATAATTAATGAAAATAAAGATTCTGAAATCTAGGGAGGGAGACTTCAATGCATACTTCTTAGTGATTAATAAAGTAGAAATTAGACCAATATGCCCATAGAGGATGGAGATGGCTTGGAAAGGGAAGGAGAAAAGGTGTGGTTTGTGTGGCATGGAGCAGGCTGTCATGACTGCATTCCCTTTAAGAGTGCCAGGGTGCCAGCCAGAACTTGATTGGCTGTGCGGAACAAAGTGGGACAGTGTAGGAACTGGAAGGGCTTTGCAAGGCCAGCTCTGAAACAAGGGGAAAACCCAACAGGGATCGTGATAGCATACTGGCCCTGTAAGGCTGGAGAGTGAAAGCCTGGCCACTCCCATTCTCCCAGTATAAGAGGAAGGCAGCTTCTTTAGGCGAGTCAGTCTTTGCTTGGAGGCTGAGGTGAAAGAAGCTGCAGTAAGGTTGCTGTCTGGTGCAAAAGCTTTGCTGGAGGCTGACAGCTGACTAAAGGAGACTGCTGTTTAAGGTACTGAAGAACCAATCCTGAGAATAACCAGCTTGGGGACTGTGTCTGGCTAAACTGGGGTGTAGTTAGGGCTTGGTGGCTGGAAGAGTTGCATGCCCAGCATGAGGGAGGACCTGGAGAGACTCAGATGCGTGTACGTAGGTGAATAAAGACTCTATGAGCTGATCCCCATGAAAGACTACATTATTGGGGCCCTAATCCTGTGGGGGCTTACTCCTGTGAATGGTGCCCTTTTACAGTTTGGGTAAATGGGACCCCAAATCAAACCAGTACCCATAGTATGGAAAACCAAAGTGTGCTTGCCCATGTTACCCGAGCAGGGGAAACTTACATTTTGTAAACCTACAGCGGGAAAACAAATGCATAGCTCTGAACGTGTGTGTGGAGTTAAAAGTGTCATCAGCCACGTCTCCCATTTTTTTCCATCCTAGATGACAGGGCTCAAAATTCAGCCCTGTCATCCGTGATTGAAAAAAAAACAACAGGAGATGCGGCTAATGCCACTTTTAACTCTGTGCTCACGTTCAGAGCTACGTGTTTGTTTGCCACATTTCCCCTGCATGGGTAACATGGGCAAGCACCCAAAGCCCAGCCAGTAAACTGTTTAAAATCAGTGCAAAATCTATAGTAAAGGTTACCTGTTTCTTCATATTTTATTTATTATTATTAGTGTTATAACACCAGCAGTGTACAATCAGTAGTTAGACAAGTCCCTAACCCAAAGGGCTTACAATCTAGGAGAGACAAAGAAGGGGGAGACGAGGGAGAGGTGAACATCGGGAGGGACAAGGATACATTCATGAGATTAAGAAAATGTAGGTACACCCGCTTAACTTAGGGTGATTTCAGACATGATTTGGTGAGATTCACCACAGTGAATCCCACCCCGGTGTCAATTGCTTCACCGCGGGCCGTGGTGAGCTGCGTGGCCCCAACAGATGTAACAGGGGTGGCATCCCCGCCTGGGGCCAACCGGAGTGAACCTGGGCCGGGGGAACCCAACAGACGTGACGTGGTGGCGAGAACCGCGGTGGGAGCCCAACAAGGCACCGGGGTCGCGCGGCTGCAAACATGGCCACCTGAGGGCAAAGGAAGCCACAGACAGTGGAGGGCCCCACCCAGGAAAGGGAAACATGAAGGGAGGGGGTGGAGGGAGCTGCAGCGCGAGCAGCGCTCACAAACAGCGGCCGCACAGAAGGCACGCAGACTTCAAAATGAGAAGCGC
>QEPC01013244.1:196063-259509 GCA_003113815.1 Sphenodon punctatus
CAAAATAGCGAAAACATTACATTTCCACTACTTCCACCATTCCGCCAACACTACAAAATAGTGGAACAGCGGCTTTCCGACAGTTTCCAACAATTCCACAATTTTTTCAATAGGTTCCGAATTTGCAGAATGCCGGTGGAATTAGTAGAATGTCAGCAGAAAAGCTGCGGTGTGGCGCGGGCAATTCCGAAATGGCGGAATGGAATCGCGGCACGGTAACAGCTGCTGCCACATCAGCCCTACCCTCGGTGTCCGTTCCCTCCGAGGTCAGTCGCTGGGGCTGGTGTCTGCCTGGTCCCTGGGTCGGCATGCCGTGAGGTGCAGGGTGATGGTCTCCTCCTTGCCCTCTACCTCCTTGGAGTCCACTGGGGCATGTGTGCCCTCGCCGGAGGTCAAACTGGGGGTGTGTCAGGCACATGTGCCCAAGGTCCCTGGCATCTCCTCCGGGGTTTCCATGCCCGGTGCCCAGCCTTGCCCGATGCTCTCTGGCTGCAGGGGGAGGGGGTGTGCTCATCCACAGGACTCTCCTCCCGGGCGCCCGCTCCTACCAGGCGCCGGGCGACTATGGAGCCCTTGCGCTGCAGCATCCAGTTCAGCGCATCCATGTAGGGGGAGGCCCATGCTGCCCACCCAGAGCACCGGTTGTTGTCCGTGATGTCCTTATAGCCCATCTTGAGCTCTTTGATTTTAGTCCGGCACTGTGTGGGCATTCAGTCATATCCAGCCTCTTCCATCTCTGTGGCTATCTGGGTGAACACCTGTTCATTCCGGGCGTTGATAGTCAGCTCGGCCTGCATCTCAGGTGTCGCACAGATAGCTATTAGGTCATGGGTCTCCTGGAGTCCTCCCTGTGGGTACCGCTGCCTAGGTGCCGGCCCTTCCGCTGCCTCTTCCTCCTCCGTGGCCCCCGCTGCCTGTCCCTGGCTCCCTCCGGCCTCGGGTTCCTCCGGGGCACATGCCCTCTTGCTGGTCTGTTTGTGGGTACAATGGGGGCTGCTGGTTAGGCTCCTGGTGGCTGTGGTCCCTCCTGCCCTCCCATGCCCCCCCTTTTCCTGGCCCTGACCCACCCGCTCCCGGCTGCACCCCCTACCTTCTTCCGGGGTTCCCCTTGCTGCTGCTGCACCTCCTCCTCGCCCTGTCACTCCATCCTCCACACGTTTTCCTCCTCCCTCCTCTCCATCGACTACTCCACCACGTTCCCCTACTGCTGCTTGCCCTTTAAATCTCCCTCCGCGTGCCGCTTGTTGTTGGTTGCCTGGCAGCGATGTTGCATGCCGTCACCACGGCCCGTGGTAATTTCCTTTCACCGCAGCTGGGGTTTTCCCTTCAGACATTACTTTTCGTTCACCCCTCCCGTGGTGAACATTCACCACACTTCTGGACCTCCTCCCGCCCCGACCTCACGAAGCGTAGTTAGGTTCACCCTGGCCCACATTTGACTGTGGTGAACATCTAGATGCAGGCCAACAGATGTGCACGGCTCTTTCACCACCACCCGCGTTTGACTGAGTTTGACTGTGGTGAATGCCGAAAATGTAATGTCTGAAATCACCCTTAGTTCCAGGGAAGAGATTTTGAGTGAGGATGGGATTTCACTCATTACAAGACTTTTGACTCATGACCAGAGAAAGTCTGATGGAAGAGGTAGGTTTTCAGGAGGAATTTGAAAGTTGGGAGAGAGCAGAATGAATGTATCCAGGGAGGGAGTTCCAGGCCTGGGGGGCAGTAAGAGAGAAGGGGCAAAGACGTTTAGAGGAGCTGGGAAATCGCAAGCAGTCAAGGGTGGGGGCAGAGGAGGAACGAAGCTCCCAGGCAGGAATGTGGCAGGATACAGGAGCGGAGAGAGATGGGGATTGAGATATACAAGAACTGTTACCTGCCAATTACCAGCAAAGGAACTGTTTTAGGCAGTTGCAATCCAAATGGGTCCACGTACCCACTGAATTGGACGTTGGAACTTGCTCAAGGACTTATGCTACCTTCTCAGCTCTTAGGGTAAGTAAAGTCTGTGTTTCTTTGTTTATCTGGGTGTGTGTTTGTCAAAAAGATGCCTCTCTAGACCCACTAAGGCACAGTTACCAAAGAGGGTACAGGATTCACCCTAAAAAGGGGACTCCCCATTGACTTTTGCAGCCAGGGCAGCTTCTGACTAAGATAAGAACTCCTGAGTTACTCCAAAGGCTTCTGCCTGTAAGGGGAGAACGCCAGATAAGGAGAACCAGGGAAAGGGGTGCCCTTGGGAAGCTGTGAGTTTATAACTTCCTGGGGTTCTCATATCCCGGGATGTGTGACCTCCTTCTGATTTTGGGGGTTCAGGTGGTGGCAGTGAAACCAAAGTTTTCTGGGGTTTGTCAGCAGGTGGAAAACCAGATAGATGTTTCCCTTTGTTGGGGCCCCAGGCTCAGAGCTTTGACAAACACAATGAGGTGGGGGGCTCAACTTTGTAGCATCCCTTCTGTGTTTCATCACACATAGAATTAGTAGGCACTTTGTAGAGCTGAAATTAGTACCCACAAAACAGATATGCGCATCAGGATTACAGTACCCAATTCTCCTTGGTAACATCTATACTGGATTAGTGCACAACAGGCCACTTGCACTGATTTAGCGGTTTTCCATTACCAAAAATTGATCAGTTTAACAAAATCAGTAACATCTGGTATTTGGGGTAACCGGGTGCCCATCCTGGTACTTAGGTGCCTGATCGGTACCCAACAGACTACCGGAAATTGCAGGTATTACCTGAGGTTAGCAAATGTGCTATCCATTTCAGCTCTAGTTTGGTATCTTGTAGCAGTGAGTTCCACAAGTCGTGTTGTGAACTGTTCAGTAAATAAGTACAAAATGCCATTCCTTCTGTTAGCCAGCAGGAGAAAGTGCTCCACAGGGCTCGAGAAGAAGCTGAATGAGACTTTTTGGGGTTAAAAATTTGGTTCTGACTGAAGACAAAGGACCAACTCTGATTCATACCAGCTAAGAATCTGGGCCCATACATTTTAAATTACAAGTCTATCCAAAAGCTTGTTAAAACAAAAATCATTTTTTAAAAGTCAGATTTCTTGTAACAACTACAACTCTTTTTGTATTCTGTGAACTTCAATGGATTTGGAAAAGGAAAATGCACTGGTCCGGTTCACATTTCCCCCTAGTCAGTTTCACTTACTCAGGCCCAATCTTTGAGTTATAAACTGCAGCCAACCCCACAATGTAAGAGTTGTCAGACTACTGGTCAGTCTAGCTCAGCATCCTGTCTCCAATAGCTCCTAGCTTCAGAGACGTACGCAACAGGTCACAGCCAAGTGACCCATTCCCTGCTAGTCATTCCCAGCCCCTGAAAGCCAGAGGTCTCTTCCCCTGATCAACTTGACTAATAGCCATTTATATCGACAATGACATTTCAGTCTTTTAACACAGTATGGGGTGATTGGGCAACACTCAGAGGATTAATATCAGAGTTCAAAGCTTAACCTAGCTCTCAGTTTAGGATACTCGAGTGGGGCCTGTTTTATCAAGAGTCTCAAAATAGGTGGCACTTTCCTCACATTACTCCCACCCCACCCCCCACACTCCTAGAATTACGGGAGCACATAAGACTTGTAGCCATCACATTTTATAGAAAGGAAATAATGAGTCCTCGTGGCTGCAGAAAAAAATGTTTAAAATGCATCTCTGAAAGGCTCAGAAAACAGAAGGCAAATAAACAGAACACAAGCCATTTAATTATTTAAAGGCAATCTTAGGAAAAACAAGCCATTAGCAATGGCTGCTTGCTTGTCAAACCTTTCAATGCAAGAGACAGAACATGCTAGCCATTATTTATTTATTTAAAAGTATGTCCCACCCTTTTCTTAGGGTTCAGGGTGGGTTAAAACAAATAAAAGTATATCAAATATGCATACACAAAGTCAATTAAAAATCTCCTACCTCAGCCTCCCCTATCCCTACCTGCCAAATGCTTGGCTGAACAGAAGTGTCTTGCATTGCCTCTGAAAAAATGTTCAGTTAGCGTGGGTACAAGCCCCAATCACTTCCACCCCTGCAACCCCCATTATCGCACTGAATTGTGAGGCTTTGGAAATGGGGAGAGAGATCTGCACAGTCTGTAGAGAGAGTGTGGGGCAGAGAGGGGGCAGGGGCTGAAGCAGGTGTGCTTGGGAAAATAAAGCAAGCAGGACATGAGGGCAGCAGGGAAGGAAGATGAGGTAGCTGGGGTGGTGTGGGGTTAGGGGGGAAGCAGCTAAGGCAGCTGGGGGCACGTACTGAATGATTCTGCTGGAGAGGTAAAGTGTGAATGTGACGTTGCCATCAGGGACCTGTGTCCCTGTAATGCTGTTGATAGAAATGGCTATTAGTCAAGTTGATCAGGGGATGAGACTTCTGGCTGTCGGGGCTGGGAATGACTAGCAGGGAATGGGTCACTCGGTTGTGACCTGTTGCGCATGTCTCTGTAGCAACTGAAACTGGTGCTATTAGAGAGGAGATGTTGGGCTAGACTGACTCGGTCTGACAACCCTTATGTTGTGGAGTTGGCTGGGAGCGTCCCCTGCAATTTTAACTCCAACATTGGGCCCAGGTAAGTGAAACTGACTAGGAGAAAATGTGAGCCGGACCAGAGCATTTTCCTTTTCTAAATCCACTGATGTTTACAGAATACAGAAAGATCTGTAGTTGTTACAAGAACGATGAGCTGTTGGTGGCAATGGGGAAGACACAGGGGACACGGGTCCCTGCCTAGGATAATATCTCCTCCCCCCACCTTGTCTCAACTTTATTCATCCTCTTCTTGAAAGGTGACATACTTTAGAGACCATTCCCAGCCGGATAGTTTCTCTTTAAAGAACAAAACCATCTTAGTAAGGTGCTATAACAGGGTTGGGAGCCTCAAGTCCACAGGCCAAATACAGCCCAGGGACTTCTGTTACATGGTCCCTTTCCAGCTTAAGGATCCGGCCCACAGATCCTGGCTCACCTCTGAGTGCACATCTCAGTGTCCTCTCCTGCAGCTCACCACCTCATCTCTGCTTCCTTCCCTCCCCTGAGTGGCCCTCCTTCAGCCTTTCCCCTCTTTCTCCATGCCCTCAGAACCCCACCCCAGCTATATCTTGTCAACAGGCTTTTACTAAATACAAAAGTGATCCGTGGAGTGAAAAAGGTTCCCCATCTCTGAACTAAAACAAACCATACAGCAATCAGTTTTCAAGCTCCTAGAGAAAGGTCTTCATTTTTCAAGAACAAAACATGCAAAAAAAACTCATCCCCTTTGACAAGAGTAGACTAGGGGGCAGGGAGGATGCAGGGAGTGTAAAAAAGCTTGGGGTTTTTGTTTTGAAAGCATTGGACACCATATCACAGAACATAGTCATTAACTGGCTAAGGGAAACATGGGCTAGATGGAATTACTATTATGGTAGGTGGGGATATACTTGGTTGAAAGGCTGTATCCAGAGTGGCCATTTTTATATGAGAAATAGAGGTTGCAGGGTGACATTGGCGCCAATGCAGCCCTGCAACCTGTATTTCTCAAGTGTCCTCCAAAAATGTGCATCTATGGCAACCCTAGATAGGGAGCAGCACTGCCAAGAAAGATGCTCTATAAGAGGATCACAAGCTAAATAGGAGACACCACTATGATATTGTTGACAAATTAATAATAATTAATAATTTTTAAACAAGACAAATGCCATTTTGGACTCCTATGTGAGGCTCTACATGGGGCTGCTCTTGATGACTGTTTGGAAGCTGCAGCTAGTGCAAAATGCAGCAGCCTGGCTCCTGTTGGGGATGTTTAGCCATGAGCATGTTAAACCTGTGCTTCGAAGCCTGAACTGACTTCCAATAGCTTTCTGGACACAATCCAAGGTGTTGGTTTTGACCTTTAAAGCTCTAAATGGCCTGGGCCCAACAAATCTGAAAGGCCGCCTCTCCTAGCATGCTCCACCATAATCCTTGCAGTCAGCCAGGAGTGCTCTCTTGCAAGTAACACCCGCCAATCATGTTCATGAGAGGAGGATTTGCGGAGGGGAATTCTTTGTTGCTGCCCCAGCGTTGTGGCACTCCCTTTCCCCTGCAGGTATGCCAGAGTCAGTGGAGTCTGAGCATATTCCAGAGGAGATGTAAGACCCTTCTTTTTGGCAAAGCATTTGACAGGTACAGCAGGGGTTGGAGGAGGGATTTTTAGGGTTGGAGTGAATTTTTTAAAAGAGATTTTGATGTATTTTAATTGGCTTTTATTTTGTAAGCTGCTCTGAGTCTTAGGGAAACGGTGTGGTATTAAATTTAAAATAAAATAAAGCACTCTTAAGTGTCCAGTTCTGAGCACCATACTTTAAGACAGATGTTAAACTGGAGATTGTTCCAGAGGAGACTAACAAAAGGACAAAGGGCTAAAAGTGCAAGACTTATGGGGTGAGGCTGAAGAACAAGGCATGTTTTGTTTAGCCTAGAGAAGGTGTGTGTGGCAGGGCATGGTAAGTGATTTCAAACTTACAAAACTGCTGTAAGTAGGTTGAGAACTAATTGTTTTCTATGGCACTGAGTGTAGGATAAGTGAGAATGGGCTTGAACTGAAGGAGAGAAGATTAGGATACAGAAGAGGAAAAGTTTTTTAATCGTAAGAATAGCCAGGCAGGAGAACAAGCTGCCAAAGGAGGTTAGGGGCTCCCCCATCATTGGAAGATTTTAAAAATAGGCTAAAAATCTGATAGGGATGCTTTAGGCATATTTGACTTAGGGATGTGGGGACTGGGAGGGGGGGCTAGATGTCCTTGAGGGTACCTTCAATCCCTCAAACTATTTGACCCTGTGAATTGCTTGCTTGCCTTGCCCTGCCCACAGCAGTGCCAGTGAAGCTATTTGCGAGTGCTTCTCTCTCTCACCCACCATCTTCATGAAAGGGAAATGTCAAAGTCCCCATCACTCAAATGCCTTGACTGAGCGGAAAATCTTAGGTGTGTTGTGGGGTTGGCGAGCTCCAATTCAGGCTGTAGCTAAAGGCTTGACATTTGCCACTGGCCTGCATGCTAGGGTCACTCAGATCACCATGACAACAGTTAAAAGAGAAATCTGATCTTCTGAAACAGCATGGGGCTCTGTTACTGAAGCTCAAAGAGAATCACCACAATTGCTATCACTACAATGTCTCTTAGGGTGAAAATAAACATGCAACCGACATGCCAGTTACATGTGTATGGGGGTGGGTGGGTGCAGACCTGGTGGCATCAGGTCAGGTCACAAATCAAATATGTGCTAGCCAGCGAGTCCTTCCCTGCTCCCTCCCAGGAACAGAACAGACACGCAGCTGGGCGCCCCACCCGGATGGGCAGTTGTGGTGGCCAATCACGGGCAGTTGTGGTAGCCCCGATCCCCAGTGGGGAATGGGGATGCAAACATGTGCTGGCCTGCTATGGCCCACCTGGGCAGCCCTTAGCCTGGTGGGCTGTAAGCCCACCAGCTGCCAACTCAGGCTGGGGCAGCAGCAGGCCCACATCTGGAGGGTCCCAAATAAACATGACTATAGATCTCTGGCCCAGGCAGACAATAGCAGGCCCATCACATTTATTTTCACCCTTAGTGATAACAAACTACCTGACAGTCCCATTCTGAGTCCTGGAAACTGCTGTCTTGGTTTTGGTCAATGCAGTGCAGCTTTGATTGAGAGAGAGGGAGAGTGACTCTCCTGTAGTCTTGGCAAGTGTGCCCCAAACTGAGGCACAGGTTGTAAGTTGGAACCTCACATCATAGAAGCCTAGAGATAGAAGGGACTGCAAGGGTCATCGAGTCCAGCCCCCTCATTTGGTGCAGGACCTGGAGAATCAACAACCTCTCTAGGTAGCTCATTCTATTGCCAGACTGCCCTTAGTCAGGAATTTCTCCCTGAGGTTCAGTCTAA
This sequence comes from Sphenodon punctatus, assembly GCA_003113815.1. Classification (NCBI taxonomy): domain Eukaryota; kingdom Metazoa; phylum Chordata; class Lepidosauria; order Sphenodontia; family Sphenodontidae; genus Sphenodon; species Sphenodon punctatus. Next base: position 203,952 of record QEPC01013244.1, read on the forward strand.
TTCTCCCTTACTTCAGTTTGCAGCCATTGCCTTTTGCCCTACGCTCCATAGCAATGGACAACAATTGTCCTCCATCTTATTTATGGCAGCCTTTCAAATGTCTGCAGATTGTTATCATACCCTCCTTCGTTGTCTTTTCACCAAGCTGAATATACCCAAATTCTTCAACCTCTCTTCATAGGATTTGTATTCCAAACTCTTTATCAGCTTTGTTGCTATTCTATGCACCCTCTCCAACTTTTCTATGTTCTTGTTAAAATGGGATGCCCAAAACTTGACACAGTTCTCCAGCTGGGGTCTACCCAGAACTAAATAAAGTGGTACAATGACTTCCCATGTCTTCCATTAACAGTACTTCCTGTACACCACACTCCCCCAACCCTTTCAAGCAACACACTGCTTTGCAAGGTAATAAGCTAGGAGCTGCTTCCTTGTTTCCTAAATAAGCTAGCAGAGAGGTTATACAAAGGTACGCTATGTAATAGAACCAAGGACTCTTCACATAATTGCCCCAAAATTTATCCCCCAAATCCAGCTATGCTGCTGCAATGCTTTGCCAAGCAGCTATTTAACCAGACAGCAATGTGCAAAGTCCTTCTGTAGTGGGTGAATTTAAAATAGCACTCAGCTGTGGCTCAGATGATAGACCTTTGAAAAGAAGATTGGAAAGTTTAGGGTCCAAGACTGGTTTAGGGAAAAGATAAGTGCATGTGCAATTTGCACAGTGCTCCTCCTCTGTCCCTTCTCTCACCCTTCCATGCCTTCCCTGCTCCCCTAAGCGCCTTCGTTCCTTCTCACTTGCTGCCCCCCATGCCTGGAACTCCCTCCCTGTCCACATCCGCCTTGCCCCCTCCCTTCATACCTTCAAATCTCTCCTTAAAACTCACCTCTTTCGCTCTGCTCTGTCTGACTCTTTATCCTGCTGAGCCACTATTCCTATACCTACGATCGGTTTACCCTTATCCTTGCAACATGGACCTGCCTGCTGTCATTCTCATCGTAACCAAGCCAAGTACGTGCACTTGAGACCTCGCATCTTCATGAATGTTAGACCCCTTGTCTCTCCCTCTGTTCCCCTTCCTAAGTCTCTCCCCCAGCTCCTGTCTCTCAGATTGTAAGCCCTAGGGGCAGGGACCGTGTCTATTTTATTACTTTGTAAAGTGCCAGGTACACTGGTGGCACTATATAAATGTTTGTTAATAATAATAAATAATAATAATTTAATTATATAATTATTTTTTTCCATTCCTTAGTTTGTTCTAGAAAAACCAACAAAGAAATAACTTGCTTTTTTTTAATTTATTTTTTAGCCTAGCCTCCATGTTAAGCAATGAGCTAATACCCAAAACTGAGCTATCAGAGAATATACACAGGATAGAGGCCCTGAAGGTGCAGGAAACGTTTGACTGTAAACTAAGCCCTTATTTCACAGAGAATCCTCACAGAAGATAGACCTGACCTGTGTGATGAATGTGAAATTAGCTCACCTCTTCTAGGCCATTAGAGAACTTCTAAAACATGCCAGGAGTGTCAGAAAAGCTTGATTCTGAACTCCATACTCAATATACAGTAGAATATACACATGGAAGAGAAACCTCTCTAGTGACCTGAATGTGAGGAATGCTACAGGATGAGTTCATCTCGTGATGCACACCAGCAAATCGAAAAAGCCCTATAAATGCCTGACTGCAGGAGAAGCTTCAATTTGAACTTCAATCTTATTAAACACACAGCCCAAATGTTCACTAGTCCCCCACCCTACCTTAGCTGCTCTTAGGAGAAAGGTATGCATGAATGCTAGAGTTCACTTGGGAGAAGATAAGGGTGGGGGGAGGGACACTTTCATAAACCCAGAGTGCAGCTACCCAGACATGCTAAATACTACTGCAGCAAACAGTAGTTTAATTAGAGGGCAGTATGCAAAGTACTACTCAAGGGGCTGAATTATTATTATTTATTTTTATTATTTATATAGCGCAAGCAATGGACCTGGCACTGTAGAATCAAAGTTACGGACAGGTCCTTACCCTAAGGGACTTACAATGTAAGAGACAAGGGAGGGGGAGACAAGGGAGAGGTGAATGTCGTGAGAGACAAGAGTACATTCATGAGATTGAGAAGGTGCAGGTGCAGGTACTTCACTTAGTTACAGGGAATTAGTTTCTGAATGAGAGGGGACAGATGCAGTTTCACTCATGACAAGCTAGGGGAAAGCCTGATGGAAGAGGTTGGTTTTCAGGAGGGATCTGAAAGCTGGGAGGGAAGGAGCAGAGCAAACGTACCTAGGGAGGGAGTTCCAGGCATGAGGGGCAGCAAGGGAGAAGGGACGAAGATGTTCAGATGAGCAAGGGGGTTGCAAGCAGTGAACTACAGCTTCTTACGTAGATCAAGTGGAAGAGTTTTGAAAACCATGCTAAAGGTCAGGGCTCAAATCTGGTTTAGGTGAGGGAGATAATGTGTGTGCATAACAAATCTTGATTGTTTAAAAGTTTGCTTTTAAAAGCAAAGCATTTTATTTTTTTCATTGTGGCCTCAGACTTAGGCAACCAGCTATTTTAAGTCTGCATAGATTTATGTAAATCATCCAAGATACATTTATGAACACTAGGAGGGACATTAGCTCCTGTTACCCCAGGGAGCACTTTTGCATTGACTGAACTGTTGGGGAGTGCTGGGCCACTCGGCACACAGCACAGAGAACAAGAGGGCAGGAGTAGATCTTGCTCCCTCTTTCAGGTGCAGGCTCTGCTGGGGTCTGCTCGGGTCACTTCACACCAGGCACAGCCTAGCAAGAGCCAAGTCTGTCCCTCTCCTGCTTCCCCCTCATCCTCCACTGAAATGGTCCAGGTTCTGATTCACCTTGAAGGGGGTTGGGAGAGGTGCTGTCAGAGTGAGGAAGGCTGATCAGGTGGGGGTAGACAGCATGGATGGAAAACAGAGGGATGGGCATGATGAGATGGGGAAGCAGACCTGTCAGGAAGGAGGGGGGAGAGAGTGAGAGACAGACAGAGAAAGAAAGATGAGGAAAGATAGAAAGGGATAGACAGATGGAAACATTTCAAGGTGATAATGAAGAACAACCCTTCCTTCCTGCCCCCCTGCCACTACAGCAGGAGAGACAGCCAGAATCCCTGCAACACAAAGTAAGGGACACTTGAAACACATGAGCATTTGATTGATTTGGACAGGGTGCAGAATATGATTAAAATCTCCCTCTTGTCAGTCAGTTTCCCCTTGACACATGGAGGTGTGGCTTCTGGAGTCAGAGCCACCTGTCCTAGGGACAAAAATGAACAATACCAACTTTTTAAAAAATGGTATACAATGTATGCAGACTCAAAATAACCCACTGTCTAATCACTGCCCCACCTTTCTTTTTCATCCCAGCTGCAGAAGCTGGATACAGCGAAGTGAGTGGAATTTCTCCCCTTGCTCCCCTGGCCTGGCTTGCATGAGGTTTCCTCTACACAGGGTCGCCTCAGCTCAGGCACAGTAGATGATTGCAGGTCACCGCCCCCATCCTCTCTGTCCTGCCAGAGCCCAAAACCATGGGAACTGGGCCTGTAAAATACCAGGGTTGATTTAAAAAATAAACTTAAAAAAATTCTGGTCTTAGGAGAACCCATCCCAGGGCCTACTCTGGCGTTGCCCCTCCTCATTGGGTGCCCATGGTTGCTGGTAGAATTACTGATTCAGGGCTTTCATTTCCAGCCCTTTAGTAGCCTCCCCAGTCCCCACCCAGATATGAAGAACGTAAGTAGTGCCATATTGAGTCAGACCAATAGTCCATCAAGCCCAGCATCCTGTCCCCCGACAGTGGCCAATCTCGATCACATGGGAGAAGAATCAATTGTCACAATGGGCAATCCATTCCCTGTTGTTCACTCCCAGCTCCTGACAGTAAGAAGTTCATCCCGTAAGCTATTTGGTTAATAGCCATTAATAGACCTACTCTCCAAGAACTTATCCAGTCCTTTTTTAAACCCAGCTATACAACTGGCCTTGACAACGTCCTCTGGCAACAAATTCCAAAAGTTAATTATGCACTGAGTGAAAAATTACTTCCTTTTGTTTTAAATGTGCTGGCAGCTAGTTTCATGGAGTGGCCCCTAGTTCTAGTACTATTTCAGAGAGTAAATAAGTTTCCTATCTACTCATTTCACACCATTCAAGATTTTATAAACCTCTATCATGTCCCCTCACTGCAGGCCCCAGCAGAGTCTGCACCTGAACAAAGACCTCCAATTCCCAGACTGTCCAGGTGAAAACCAGATGCCCTAGGGGCATGGAAGCCCTAGGGGCATGGTTTCCCCCTTTAAACTTTTGAAATGTCAGGACCCGGGGAGTCATGCACTTAGTTTAGCAGTTCAGATTCCCTCCAGCAGGTGGCAGTGGTGTGCGCTGTCATCCCAGTCAATTCGTTACAGTGCATCATTGCTCCACTGCGTGCCTATCGCCATCCCATCCAATCAATACCACTGTAACCAGGGGACAAGGTATCAATCAATGCTAAGGGCCTAGCTGGGATTTCACTCCACTCAATAGGCTGCCCCAACTCCTTTTATGCAATTGCCACCAAGTTGCAGAGAACTTTCCGTCCCCATTCTCTAGAACTTCATTTTAATAAAGATTAACCTTTAAATGAACTCATAGGATGGCACAAGCTGCTTGGTGCGAATTCTGAGCGGCTTGGTGGGTTCAATAAACAATGTGCACCTTTTGGAGTACAGCCCAGCACTGAGTTAGAGAACCCCAATGTCTCCTGGGGAGTGAGGCTGTAGAACAGACATGCCAGTGAAGGTGGCAAGTGGGTGTTGGGAGCCTCCTTCTCTAATCCTTCTGAACCTCTCCCCTTCCATTTTTTCTAATGTGCTCCAAATCACCACAGCTGCTTCCTTCTCCAACACCATCCTGCAGAGAGGTAAACATCTAAGCACTTGGGAGGGCACATCCTGGTGTTGCCTTAGTCAATGTGACCGCTCCGTTCTATGGAAGGGCTGGATCCTTGTCTTTTCTGATCTGCTCCATGGCTTCTACCCTAGGCTGCTCGCTCCCATTCTCTTCCCCTCTGTGTTTTGTGCATATGGAGCTTGGGGACTCTGATTTCCTGAAAGTTCATGTTATTGGGGCCAATAACCACTGCTTGGATTTCCTGCTGCAAATCCATTACAGAGCTTTGCATCACATTCCCATTCAAGTGAGATCGGGCAGCTGTGGTCCAGCTCTCAAGTATAAGCTGGCATAGGGCAGAAAGGGATATCCACAGAAAATCCCAAATTCATTCTCTCCAAATCATTTTAAACAAAGCACAGCCAAAGTACTATTCTCTTTCTGCTTTGTATCTAGATTTGAAGATTTACTTTGAAACTTCATTACTTCGCTTTGTGAGTCAATTCCCTTTGCTTAGTTGGTATTCTGGTGGTTCTTTAACTATGCTCTGTACTCTTTAGTACTGTTAGCTTAGCACAATAGCACTGTTGCACAACAATATTGTGTTTGCGTACAATAGTGCTAAATAGTACCCATACTAACATAACAAAAGAAAGTGGAAAAGATGGGACAGTAAATCCCTGCAGGATGTGATGCCTAGGGTGTGACCACAGTGCAGCTGGAGCCTAAGCTTTTAAGGGAGGTTGCTGCCCTAGTGGCCATGCCATTCTAAGGCTACAAAGGCCATCAGAGCGGAGACCAAAGCAATTGATTGACAGCTTTGAGAGGGGGAAAGGAGCTCAGTTCCAGCAGGCATAGTGAGCTGTCCAGGGTGCTAAACCAGGTCATGGGAAGGTTTGATGATAACACTGGGCTGGCAGGAGATGCTTGGGGTCAAGAGCTCTACTAAAGAAGCTGAGCGCTGGCATCAGGGCGTACCTTTGCTGTTCAATTTCCATTTTGTATACAGGGAAATAAGCACCTTGTCTATGGACTAATTAAACTGGCACCTGTGGCGAAGTGAGACTGAGTAATGGTGTGTTTCGGCCCTGATCCTGACAACTACTCATTGTGCCAGGTGATCATTTACAGGAAAGGAAAGAACCAAGTTAAAAACATGCTAATGGGAATTTATTAGGAGAAGTTCATTTGAATGAATATACAAGTAATCTTTAATACGGGTTGGCTTGCTTGTGTCACCTCTAGTTTAAAACAAGCATCTGGGCTGAACTGGGTGACCGCAATTTCTGAACTCGGCAGCTTGGTTCCCTTCTAACTTCCCCCTAGTCATGGTCAAACAGGGTCAGAGTAGTAATAGACAAGTATTGTATTTTTTGCAGTGATCAGTACTGTTGCTCTGAGGAAGTGTGCAAGAAATAGGACCTACATGGAGGGACCTGTCCCCCATCACACACTCCAGGCTTCCAAAAGTAAGACTGTTTAAGGCAAAATTTCCCAAACTGTAGGTCAGGATGATCCCAAATGGGGCTGTGCCACCTGCAGATATGATCATGACCCCAATAATCTATGCCAGGGGTGGCTAATGTTCCCAACCCCAAGAGCTAGGTACCAAAACATTCATCTGGCCAAGAGCCACAAGACACACGTATGTATGCAGACCTCTCCAGCTTCAAGATCAGCTGGTAGAGTCCATGCTCTGTGGTCCAGCTTGCTGAGATTCTGAGGAGCAGCTGTGATTCAGCTGCAATTAAGTTGTGGGGCCATTAAGGTAGTACGAGGCAAGAACTGGCCCCAGCCAAGAGCTGTATGTGGCTCCTGAACCACAGTTTGGTCACTGCTGGGCTAGTCTTTAAGGACCTTCAGCCTGCTCCATCACACCCAGCAAGTCAAAACGTTATACCCTGTCACACTATCCTGTATTCTCTCCTCTTTGATCTTCTTCTAAAGTATATCTGTCTCGCACTTACACACTTGTATTTTACACAAACACAGGTCAAGAGCAGCCATAAGTCTGCTCAGGCAAGTAACACATACAGGAAGAGATTCCAGTTCTGACAACCACAGATGACCTATGGGTGGGGGAAGGCATAGAGATGCCCCACATTTTTTCACTAGAGCCCTTAGCTGCACCTCTGCTTCCAGGGTGTTTTTAAAATGAGCATGGCTTGGGGCGGGGTTCGTGCTGAGTGGCACAGCTGCGGAACAGTCACTCAGGTGGAGTGAATGGGCAGAGATTCTAACGCGCAGCTCCCAGGGTGGCTACCATGGCAGCTACCTCACACTCCCCCTGCCATGGGCCGTGGGGGAGGAGGAAGCATGCCAGGCTGGCCTTTGAAAATGATATGTCCCTGGCATGAATGTTGGGGAACCGGGCTCCCCAGCACTCGCAGCCAGTTCCTGTGACTTGCAACGGCCGTGTTCCCTGCATGCAGTGCCTATGAGCGTGGGACTGGTCTACTGGCATGGCTGGCCACCCCAGTTCATATGGGCAGGGGATGAGTGGGCACCCATTACCACGCAATTTTTTTGCTTGCCCTGCACAGCACATTCTGGATTTTTTGACAGTGTAACGTGAGTGACCATGCATGGGTGTGGAGTAGCTCACAGGAGCACGTATCCCTCTGCACCACCTTCAGATGGGCAGTCAGATGAGTAGCTTCTGGTTGGCCATGCGTGGTAACATCTTGTATAAAACTACCCCCAGTATGCCATGTGCCACCCACCTCTCTCTGAGATTACTGCCTCATATCCCCTTTGCCCATCCCTCCCCCTCCCCACACACATTCAGCACTCCCACGTCACCCGTGCTATCATTTTGAAAATTTAGGCTGTTAAAGCACAGACATGTGACTTACACACAAACGTACCTCCCAGCTGACATGTGAAGTTGGACACCAGTGAACAGCTATTCATATCGGTGCACAATCAGACATGGCACTACCTAGGCTGACATTGATAGGAGCTGCCCCAGCCCTATGGCCAGGCATGAAATTGCACCAATGTCCTACCAGAAAACATGGGTAGGGTTCAGGGATGCCCACTGCCTCATCAGGATGAGAAAATTAAGTGCAGATGGAGCTTGGAGGCTTGTTTGGCACAGTTTGCGTTGATGGGATATGCAGTAGCACTAAGGGAACAGAATTCAAAGCAGAGTTTTCCAAAAAACATGTCATTGGGAAAAATTTTCACTAACCAAAAGTGAAAGGGATTAAACCAAATCCCTTATAAGTAGGGAAAAATAAAATACATAATCTTAGCTTAAAATGTTTAATTAAACAAATGAAAACACTGAAAGCTTGAAACACCATATATAAGCATGCTGTAACTTACCTAATAATCCTATCACAAGTAGGTAGGAACATTTTTTTTAAAAAAATATTGACTTAGGTCCTAACAACAAATTAGTAACTATGGAAGAATAACAAACACAGGGTTACTGGTTGGCAAAAGCAACACCAAATACAAGCATTAAAATGCAAATTGTGAGCAGTCTAATGTAAATCTGAGAAAAGAAACTATGGGTGTCTTCAGACGGACTTACCCTGGACCTGCTCCGGGGGGTGGCTACCCCCGCATCTAGTCCCACCTGCGCTGGGTATATGCATAATCTACCTGCACGGTGCCCCCCTTCCCCACACCACAGAGTTGTGGGAGGATTGTCCAGTGCTCTAGGCTGTCACCCACAACCCTATGGCATTGCCTGGGGCAACCACCGGCGCAGAGTGAAGCCTGCCCCACCTCTGCTCTGTCTGCACATCTGGCCTTTACACCCGGGAGTGAGACAGGGTTGCCATCTGTCTGTTCTACACCCAATGTTGTTGAATAACTTGAGTTTTAAAAAAAAAATATCAGACATTGATTTAACTTTCACGAAGGTTGCCTATAGTACCCCCACTGCATAACACCACCTCCATTGAGTAATCCAAGTCTGAACAGCTTGGAAGGTTTTCCATAACTCCTTGCTCTCTTCTGCTAGCTGATGGACATGATTGACAGCAATGAGCCCACAAGTCACTGACTATAATTTTTTTGGTTTCCTACTAATTGATTCTTTGGCATCAGAACTAGATTTTGCAAGATACAGTTGCATATTAGTTTAATATGGTATTCAGTCATGCTCTTAAGTAACTAACTGTTTAAAACAATACTTTTTGAAACCAACATTTGTTTGGAAAAATATCGTGGAAACTTTTCCAGCTCACATCACTGATCTGATGTTGTGCCCCGCACATGTTTTCATACACTCCCCTATACACAAATCCCGCCTCTACCCCCACCCCACCCCACTTCCAGTGAAAAAATTGAATAAGAATGATAATCTATCCAATTCCCTGGCTACTCAGATCTGGGTCTGGTTTAACTCAGGGGTGGGAAATCCCCCACTCCACCTGGGCCATTCTTTAAATGAGTATAAGCTCCACAGGTCAGATAGGAGTTGGGGGCAGGGGCGATTAAGGGGTGTGCCCAGGATGAGGGAAGAAAGGGGGGCTCTAGAGCATAGATCTGTGCCATAGATAGTGCATACCCTTCTCTCCCATCCCTTCCCCTTGAGCTCACTCTTTCAGTGTTTGAGAGTAAGGGCTGGAATGGATCCCTGGGCCAGATTCAGGAACTGGAAAGGAGCCAGCTAAAGAAGAACTGCAGGCCAGTTTGGACCACAGGCTGCAGTTCACTACCCCTGGTTTAACTGATCATTAGGACAGAAAGGGCTCGACTGCAAATGTTTGCCTGGGGAACCAGAATCCTGCCCTATCTGCCCCAGGCTGTAGGGCTCTCCGAGGCCACATTGTTGATCCAGTATCATCAGTTTCAGGGGCTTTCTCCATAGGATGTAACTGTCGGGGGGGGGGAGCTAGGCCCCCACTTGGCCATAGACATACCCCAAGTACCAGATTCCAGCAGCATAAGCTCACATTCCTCCTCACTGCTTTGTATGGCAGTGGGGTGGAAGAGGGAGAGAAGGAGTGGCCAGAGAAGTGCTAGCAAAGAGGGGGAGGGGAGCAGAGGGGACCCTGACTCTGACAGATCCCTCCCCACCCCCAGAGCTAATGTTTGTCAGTAGCAGGGAAGGGAGAGGCAGAACCTGGAGTGTGGAACAGCCTGGAAGAGGAAGGCAGGGTGTAGAATATTAGGAGTCAAGGCACTGCCCCCTCCTTAGCAAAATTCTGGGGAGCAACCTGATTCAGGAACATAGGTTTACAGCTGCTGTGTTTTGACATCCCTAGGAATGGTTAGTCCTTAAGCACAGGGTTTCATGCTAGCACCCCCCTACTGGAGTTTCTCAGTTCCAACATGGCACCATAGCAACAGACCGACAAATGCCCCCTTCATGTCTATAGGACTTTGTGCCAAACTTTCTTTGCAGGTCATTTCCCCATCAAGGGGTCTGGCCAAGGACACTGGGTTTGACTTTCTCTAACTCCAGCCAATTGCTTGGTGAGCATGGATGTGAATGCATTTCAGTATCAGCACACCTGCTGTGTAGCGGTTTATGCCGTGTTGTATAAATGCTATAAATTGCCATAAAGTTATATGGGAAGGTCATAAAAGTTGTTTTAAAAACGGTTAAACTTTAGGACCTCTCTCCTGGCTAAAGCCCCTGAATTCTGAATCTGATAGGCTTGGAGACAGAGTAGTGTGGAGTTGCACGTGGGCTAAACTGGCAAGGGCTTCCAGGTAGATAGTAACACTAATTATTATTCAGGTTTATTGCACGAGTGCTTAAGGACCAACCAGAAACAAGCCCCTGCATTTTTCTAAGCAACATGGAGTAGGACATTCCCTTCCCCAGAGAGCTTACTATCTGAATAAATGAGGTCTGGAAATGTTGCCACTGTTCAATGGTAAAAGTACCACTGGACCAACATGTTACCTGGGGATGCCCTTCCAGGGCTAGATTACAAATTCTGAAGTATTTTCCTTTAGTGTCCAAGTGAGGCTGGTGAGATTGAGCTAGGAGAAGCCAGTCTTTGTATGGAGTAGTGGTTCTAAAAAGACTGCCTCCTCTCTTATATTCCATCACAATCTCTAATGTCAAATAGGGAAGCCGTCTTGCAAATTCCACCTCTGCATCAAGTCCGTACAGCAAAGGTCGACAGAGAAGCATTCTCAGTGACTGCTCCAAACCTCTGGGACTCTTTCCCTGAAGGTTCCCCAAAGCCTGAGCATTTTCCAGAGACAATGCAAGACCTATTTATTTATTTATTTGGCAGGCATTTATCAGGAAGGGTATGGGTCTGGGGAGTTGTTTTAAATTGAATTTTATATTATGTATATTTATAGCATAATATCTATTAGATAATATATTCTATCATATTATTATAATATAAATAATAGAGCCAGTGTGGTGTAATGGCTAAGTGCACAGTACTTAGATTGGGGGGGCTGGTTCTAGTCCTGCCTTAGCCAAAAACTCACTGGGTGACCTTAGGCCAGTCACATTATTATCTGACTAACCTACCTCATAGGGTTGTTATGAGGATTAAAAAGTTGTGTTAGTTTGATGTAAAGCACTCCAATTGCCATGGCATGGGGGTGCTATATAAAAATAATAATAATTAATATTATATTATATGTAGATGCTGTGGCAGAGACAGGCTTGCCTGGGTTAGGTCCTGGCAGGATTAGGGCCCCAACAAGCAGTCTCTTCAGGGCATTAGCTCTCAGTCCTTTTATTCTCTATACATATGCAGTTTCTCTGGGCCAGGTACACTCCCTCTGCAACCCAGAAATATCCTTGGCTCAGGCAACACCCTCTGAGTCTTTACAAATACAGTTGTTAGCCAAGCATCGCCCTTTAGCAGCTACCTGCTGTTCTTGTCCCTGCAGCTCAGGCACAGGCCTTCCTGCAACCCACCAAGTCTCCTCACGCATGCAACACACTCTGGGTGAGGCTTATTCCGGCGGCAGAGCACCCTGCTAGTTTCTGCCTCCTCCACAGCTCTTTCTGTACTGAGCTCTTACTGGGCTGGTCCCTGCCACACTCAGCACAGCACCCTAGCACTGTCCCACACTCTGCATAGCACCTGCAGCCCCACTAGCACCTTCTTCCAGGCTGATGCTAATTCTGTCTCTTAAAGGTCCCATAGCCCATAGGGACTCTGCCCTGCTACAGCTGCCTAGTGGATAAGGTGCTGGCCTTGCTCAAGGAAGACTGTGGTTCAGATGCCATCTTAGCCAAAACTCAGTGGGTAGATTTGGACAAGTCACTATGTTCTCCTGCCCTCCACTGTAAGCCCATTGGGGCAGTGACTCATCTATAACCAGAATTGTTCAACACCAAGCACATTGCTTGTGCTATATAAAAAATTATGTTGTTACCCACCTTGATCTTTTGGGGAAGGGCTATTAGAAATTTAAAATAAATAAATAAAGTTATATCAAGATGCAAATATTTTTGGTTCATTCCCATTTGTGGAAGTTAAGGGAGGGCTGGGAAGTGGGCATGGACCTCAGATGTGCAATCTGAGGTCCGCACAGCCCACACGAAATCTGGGCTACAAGTTGTAAATTGCCTCCTCTGCAGGGCCATGCAGGAAGCATAAATTGATTAAAAATCCAGGGGCCACAGTTCAACCTCTTGGTGTGTTGGCCAAAAGATGGGTCATCAGAACCTATTGCACCATCCAGGCCTTGTGGGCCTAACCCCCAGGTGGTGGGAGTAACACATTCCCTTCCATGCCTGGTCTGCAGAGCATAGGAGAGGCTTTCACAGGCCACCTGCAGGGTCTGACTCTTCAGCTCCAATAAACTATATTTTTACATGTGATGAGCTGCCACCGCCACCACGAACTGCCACCATGGTGCCTGGCCCCCGCCGCCACTCCAGATCGGGTTGAGTGAAGCGGGCTATCAGATGTGATAGCCCACTTCACTTTGGGTCCAGCGACTGGCTTCCAATGGTGATGGAGCTTAGCCCAGGCTATCATTTGGGGATTTCCCCGAGTGACAGCCTGAGCTAAACTCCACCATGGTTGGGTGCCAGATCGTGGAAACATCTGACAGTCATTTTTAAATGTGATGTTGGGCATGGATTAATCTGTGCTAAAGTGGATTCATCCATGCCCAACATCACGTCTGAAAATACCCTAAGAAAACTCATACTTCTAGTTCCAGGAATTGCAGGTTCAATTCTTGCTGTGGTGCCCAGAATGGCAGTTGAAATGGAGGCAAAAATAAGTTTTGGTTTTTCTACTCAGAGTTCTGCAGTGGATCATTCCTAGCCTGGCAAAGAATCAACTCCAAAACAGAGAAATGAGGGGAAATGTTTAAAGATACACAACACCTTTGCTCTCCTGATAGATGGTAGCAAGTACTTACTGGAGCAACGAACAGAAGAACTGCCAGACTGGATCGGACCAATCACCCATCTAGCCCAGTATCATGTCTCCAATGATGATCAATGCTTCAGAGGAAGTGTACAAGAAACAAGGCATAGCTGGAACTATACCCATAATTCACTCTCAACAGTCCAGAGGTTTAGGGACACCCAGAGCATCAGGTAACCATCCCGCCCTTCTTGGCTAATGGCCATTAATGAATCATGCCTCTGTTAATTTAGCTCGTCTATTTTGACCTCCACAACAGCCTCTGGCAAAGAGTTCCACAGGTTAATTGGGTGTCCTTATAACAAAGCCCCTTCCCTAGCAGAGGTAAGTCCTTGCAGGGGTCAGGCCTTCTACAATTCACAGTCCAGGGCAAGTTAGTTATCACTTACTTGGAAGTTTTATTTACCACCCCCTTGCACACATCCACACAATACAGTGATTTTCATCTTCCACATACCAATAACCTGGCCACTTCACGGTCCTTAAGCACCTTCAGAGCTCCTGTGTCTCCCAGCTTTCGGCTGCAATGCAATCAGCCTCTGGGGTGATCCAGCACCCAGGTGTAGCTCAGGCACATCTGACCCTTGGCTTCCCTAGCCAGCCATGCCTTGCCGCTTCCCTACTCTGAGTTTCAACATCCAGGCTAGTGTCAAGTGTAGACCCTTCTGAGCTCCAGTTCTGCCCAGCACGGCTCCCAGCCACAGACTGCCTGGCCCCTGGAACTTGTTGACATTTATATCCCTAGAGGGGGTCGGTCCCCAGTGGCAAAGCAGGCTCCCCTAAAAGGGCCAGTGACCTGCTTCATCACAGTCCTGTTAAAAAAAAAAAAAAAAAAGTGTTTGTTGTAACCCTGTTGCCTGTTAATTCCATTGGGTGCTCCCTACTACTTCTCATAGAATGGGAAAGGGTAAATAACAGCTCCCTACTCGCTCCCTCTGAACCATTCATGATTTTATCAACCTCTGTCTCTCTTCTAGGCTGAAGAGCACTAGCCCATGATCTACAAGCCATCTACCCCAGAGTAGTCCCAATGAAGCCTACACAGCTACTCTGGCTAAGTGGTTTGTGTATCACAGTCCTAATCTTCAGAGCTTTTCCTCTAATGGAAAACCATCCCAGGTTCCCAATCATTTTTGTTTCCCTTCTGGTCTCTCTTCCAGTTCTATTCTGTCCTTTTTGAGATGTGGGGCACCAGAGCTGCATGAAGGATCCCAGGTGTGAGCATCCAATAGATTTAGAAAGTGACAAAAGGGTGTTCTCAGTTTATTTTGATCCCTTTCCCAGTAACTCCCAACATCCCATTTGCTCTCTCTACCATGGTTGTGATGTTTTAGGTCTGGTGAAAACCACCACACCTTTTATTACTCACTACATTGAATAAATTCAACTGATATCTTTTATTGGACCAACTACTGTTCTCTGCCACTGGAGCTTCCTGCATCATGATTAGTTTTTGTTCCTTCTCCCATGCTGCCACTAGGCCTGGAACTCCCTTCCTGAACAAATTTGCTCTGGTCCCTCAAAATTCCCCCTGAAATCCGACCTCTTCAGACAGGCTTTCCCTAGCTTCTTGCCTCTGCAGCCTGCTCACTGATGTTTTCTACTCTCCTGTCATTCAGGGACTCCTTCTCCCCTGCAACTAAATTAAGCACACATACCGGTAACTCCTCAACTTCACGAATGAGTTCCTGTCTCTCATCAACTTCCACTGTGTCATGTCCATTCCAGCTTTCAAGGCCTGGGACACGGTTCTGTCTCTAATTATGATTGTTCAGTGCCAGGCACACTGCTGGTGCTATATAAATAACTGTAAATAATACTGTTGGTACAGGCACACACCATTTAAAATCCAAGTGCATCATGTCCCTGGAATCTGGCTTTGGTGCTAACTTTAATAGCAATGGGAGACTGGATGCTCTGTGGAGCAGAGACCATCTCTGGCTGTCCCCTTGTAGAGTGCCAAGCACACAAGAGTCTTCTTCTCAAGGAAAAAGAAGCACTAACCACCCTTTAACCACCCTTGGTGGTTATTTATGCATGTTGCAGGGCTGCATAGGGCACCAATACAGCCCTGCGACATGCATAAATAACCACCAAGGGTGGTTAAAGGGTGGTTAGCGTCATGTCTGTTTTCACCCACTGTTGGAAGGTCCTATCCATCCCCATGGCCCTAGATCCTTTACACACAGGTATGAGGGGCCAGGAGCTGAGAGAACATATCCTCTCTAAATTTCAGCTCCCATGACCCTCCAAACAGCAATGAATGCTCACAGTAATTTTCTGGGCTCCCCTCTCCCCAGAAATGGTCTATGTCAAGCTGTGTCCAGCTCTGGTGAGTGTTCTAAAAGGCTTCGGACCCACTGGGCTAGGTCATGGCAGATTCAAAAATTGGCCAATAGGATCTATCATGCATCTCTTTCGGTTAATGAGCTCTTGACAATGGCAGGGCTGCCAGATCATAATGGCCAGAAATCAGAGGTCAGACCCTCTCAAATTGTGAGACTGGCTTAAATTATGTGATTTAAAAAATAAATAGATCTCTAAATGCCAAGTTCTTTTCAGAGAGACAACCCGAGGGTGGGTAGACAGGAACATGAAACCCTACATCCCCTTAGCTGTGCCCTCCAGCCTCCCCCCCACCCACCCCTGAATACACATCCCCTGTCCTGCTCCCAGCTCTCCTTGCTTCCTGGAGGGGTGATGTGTCCCATGGAGAAAGGGACAAGGCACGTGAGGCATGAGCAGGAGATAGCACTGTGCATCTGAACAGGCACCCACATGCTCACTCTGCCTGCTGGAATGCAAATTGAGCTTAGAGGAGTCAGTGGGGAGAGGGACAGGGATGGGGGCATGAGCACTGGGGAAGGGTTCAGGGTACACACCCACCCTGGCTGCCCCCCTGAATCTCATATCTAGATCAGATCCAAGGTCATCAAAGCTCCCCAGAACGGTTGCTCTAAATACCTAGCTCAAATAGTTTTTAGCATGTCGCTCCTCCATGGGCATTTGGTTGTGACTGGTCTAGTTTCAATATTTAAACTGTTTTGATTGGGCACATATGTCTCACTGTACGCCTGACCTGGTTGGAGAAGCTTAATATTAAAGTGGGTTTCCAGGGTGATTAGCCGAGTGGAGTTTGCTTTACATAAATGTCCCTCAGGATTTGCTTGAAATCACAGGCCTTCACAATCCCTTGCTGAGCAATTCATTGGCTGGAGAACTGGGGTATCAAGTTAACAGGAAAGAGGGGTGAAAGGGGCCACAGAGGGAACAAAGATGATAGGCCCAGGGCAACTATCATATCCAGACGGCCAGACCTTGATGAGGAGATCCCCCAGCAGCCTCCTTCCAGACTAGGAGTGGGGAGCTGAATTCAGTTACCTGTCACTGCTAGTAGCCATAGTGGCTAGGAGGCTCAGTTTGGTCTCCCATAAGGAAGCCAAGGGATCCAGTCACCACAACACACCCCCAGCTGTTCCCTTCACGAGGAACACGCCACATGCATCTGGGGAACGATTCAGAAAGCAGGCAAGTGAAGGAGAGCAGGGAGGAGAAGGACTTTTCTCCTTGGGGCTGACTGGGCTCAAAACTCCATTTGCCCCAGGCTTCTAGCAGAGCCAGTGCAGACTAGTGGAAAAGGTACTGGATTTAGGAGACCAGGGTTCAAATCCCTTCTCAGTCATGAACTCACTGGGTGGCTTTGGACAGGTCACTGTCTCTTATCTAGCTCACCCTCATTACTATTCCCATTTTACAAAGGGGAAATGGAGACTAAAGACTTTAAAGGAATAATAACGAGGGTGAGGTAGAGAAAATGCAAAGCACTTTGAACACTGAAAGTGCTATAGAAATTATAAATAGTCTAGAAGTCCTCACATGGCCCTAGTCATGAATGCAGGCAATGGAAATGTGTTAAGCAATCTGAACGTGTAGCCAGGATCTTTCTGCAATGGCTGCTCAACCCCCTCCATGCCCTAATGAGAGGTAATGAGGAAGAAGGCTTTCCTACAAAGAAGCACCATCCAAACAAAATGTGTTGGGTTTTGTTTGTTTTAAATATAATTGTTTTTAAAAAAAGGTTAAATAAATTACATGGTTTTATTCCAGACCCTAAATGACACAGGCTGAATTTTCACTAACATGATGGCCGTTTTTGCATCAATCTAGCAGTACAGAGGCAACACGAAGTAGTTAAAAATGGCACTGATGTTGCCAGTGAGCAATGGAGTAAAGTGAGGAGGGACAGCCCAGCTTCCCTGCCCCCTTTAAAGTTCCATCCCCAGACACATAATGTCAAAATGACCCATCCTGCTGAGCTTATCAAAATTAAGGAGAGGGGCTACCCCCATGGTACCCTAAACTTAGTGGGATGTTCCCCCCCCCGGGGGTACCATGGGGTAACACTCCTACCAGAAAGATTTTCTTGCAAATGAGAATCTGTTCCCATGTTCTAAAATAATATAGGTTTAAAACCAGTGGAAAAGATTTGCCCAAGGGCATTCACACAATCATTCTCCCCCTTGCAACTCTTCCTTGGGGTCTTTAATCTGCATTGGTCTTGTCCCATAACAAGGCATTCACACAAATTCTTATTTCCCCCCCCCATTTCAATGCATCAAGCAGCAGAAAACAAGGGACCATCAAGGAGTGATAAAGCTTTCACACAATACACAAAATGTGCGTTTGTGCCACTACCCAAGAGCCTCCTCCACTCCCCTGCCTGTTGACCTTTAGGAAGGGTATTTTCAGCCAGGGTGAGACTGACCAGAGGCTGCCACTCTGAGCTCCCTGAGCAGGAGAGGTGGGATAGAAATGGATAAATAAATAAATATAGCCCTTTTCACATAGACATGCGGTGTTACATTTTATCATACATGTTGCAGGGCTGCAGATGTGTGCTATGCGTACCCTGCAACATGTATAATAAAACACCAATTTTATCAGTGTTAGAGTGTCTGTGTGAAAAGGGCCTTAGGGTGACACTGTGAAATGGACTATATTCTAAGCACTTTCAGGCAAATTTCTTTTTTTTATTATTTAGTTGTCTGAGAATTTCGGTTCTCAATTTGGTTTCAGATTTGGGTGGTTTTTGCCCTTTTTAAAATTATTTATTTATTTATTTATTTATTTAGCATTGAAAAAAAAAAATCCAAATTGCTTGAAATCAAATTGAGAACCAAAATTTCAAGGGAACCGAATTGGCAACTTTCAGTTCTAATCAAATCTGAAATTCCCATCCCTACTAAGCACCCAAAAGAGTCAGGGAGAACAGAATGAATATCCACATAACCAAAATAACCAGAGTAAAAAACAAAACATCTGAAGATTTGGAAAAAAACAACAACACTTCATTTCAAGTGTGGATGTTTTTTCTAATGACTATCTGGAAATGTGAGTAACGTCTATAAATTTTAAAAAATTGACTATTGGTTTCAACTTTAGAATCAAGTGGAGAAAAGCTACACAGAGAAAATATTTTCCCTCCCCCCTCATTCTCATACAGCAACCTTAGCTTCTGTTTGTAGCTCTAAGTTCTAAATGTCCATAGGGAAATGGATGGTATTCCTTTAAAAGCAAGATTCCAGATTCAAGAGCCAAGTGCAGCCTTTCCAAAGTAGGTCAAGCTGTGCTCCTCAGGTGGAAGCAAGTGCCACTCTAGGCATCACTTAGTGGACACAGAATGTCACCTAGTTTAAACCCAGAGCACTTTCCCGGGCTGGGATTTATGCTTGGAAAGCAAATGACCAACCCACTGGCTGTACCGGGATGTAATTTAGAAACAAGCACCACCCAGCTCTTTCAGACATGACCTGTAGAAATCAGCTTCGTTTGGTAATAAGTAAGGATAATAATACCTAGCTCTTTGCACATTTCACCCACACATCTCAGCACCTGTCAGCCAGAAAGAGCCCAAGATGTTTTTCAGGCAGGTTCCTCTACCACTGCCATGAGTTCTCCTCTAAAGTGGAACCTGGGCAGCTGTTCTACAATGCCAGGCAACAACAGACCGAGAGTTTAGGGCAGGAAGTGAAGGAGGAAAACACAGCAGAAGGAAATTGCCAGGGGAATCCTAGGCAGTGATTAGCGATGCTGGAATCTGGCCAGCAGCCTGGGTTAAGAAAAGAAATTCCATAGGGTTTTAAAATTTATTCAGTGCCAAGAATTTTGGCATTGCATCTAACCCAATAAACAGCATCTCTAGCCGGCTGCTAGGATGATGGAACACTGGCTCACTGCTGTCTGAGAAGGAAAATGCTCACTGAAAGCTGGTCACTGTTGTATTTTTGCTCACCCAAGCATTGCTACTGAATTCAGCAGCAGTGGAATCAGAACCCCATTGCTCAGCCCACTCTCCAGATATTCCTTGGAGGCGTCATCCCAACAGTGACATACCCCAACAGGATCCCATTGTGGGCTCAGTTGCAGGGTCAAATGTGCATAGCCTGAAAGACGAAGGATTCCAAGCTAAGCAAGAATCGTCTCTGAACATCTGGCCTCCACCAGTGGTGCAAGCCACCACCAACAGTGAGCCCATGTGTGCAGCCACATGCCTTGCATCACTCTGCAAACTTCTCCAGAGTCCAGACCCTCTTCAAGAATGGATGCCAGCCAAGCTGCGCGCTCTCTCTCTCTCTCTCTCTCTCTCACACACACACACACACACACACACTTCTGCTTTCTAAGAGGGCAGTGCTTTGTTTTTCCATCCAAAGATGGTAATTTAGCCTGATGAGCTCCTTTTTTGAGTCAGAAAAGTACAATTCTCCTTATTGGACAAATGAGGAAATGGAGACAGAGGGAAACAGCTTGCTGAAGGAACTTACAAAACTAGAACTAGAACCCACAGCTCCTGACTCGCACACCCTTGTTTAACCACTAGTCCTTCCTTTCTTCCAGAGGAATCTGATGAGCCCTTCATATTATATCTGCGATTATGGTCACAGCCACAAGACAATGCTGTGGAGACAGCAGCCATAAAAGTTCCTGCATTTCTACTGCCCCTAAGCCCTGTTCCTCAGCCCTATGTCTCTGTAGTGTGTCCTCTGTTCCGACCATCCCCTTTAGCAGAGACGGAGGATGTTCAGCAAGGGAGAGGGGTTGCCTATTAGGAAGATTAGGCCACAGCTGGCTGGGCAGTACCTTCCACCATGCTTTGCCAGGCATCCACCATGCCAGCTCAATCACATTTCCGCAGCACCGCTACATTTGCTTAAAACCCAGCTGACAAACCAAATGCTACCCTACGGACAAATCCACAGCAAGCAGTACTCGTGGCAGGTCACACACTCTAGGCTCCAATGTAGCCCCTGGGGCATCTGGGGAAACGTGTGTATTTCATTAACCCAATGGCACTGGAAGTGGTAATTACAGGGGGTTCATCACAGAGATCTCTCTTGAACACACACACTGCCATGGCCCTCACCTCCCCAATAGCAGTTGGAGTCGCTGCACGTAGACATGTAGGTAAGAACCCACAACAGGAACCCTGCAACCTTCCCTCAAGCCCTGGAAAAACCCCTGTCTGCCCCATACAGGGCAAAATCGGGCTCCCCTTAGGTCAATGGGAGTTTTGCCACTGACACCATGGGGCTGCCAGCCCAGAATTGTACTGACAGAAACTTAGCACAAAGGAGATTCAAAATGACTAGGGGCTGATGAAACAGAATTTGCTCCATAGTTTCCTAGGGGCTGTAAACTCCAGCCTGGGTCCAACTGCCTCACCACACACAGGGCCCGATCCCAAAGTGGGCTGAGCTGCCAGCCACTAAGGCAGAAGTCAATGGGTGCCCTGCAAACAAACAGCTCCTTTGCAAGATAAGGCCATTCTCCTTTCTTGTTGGGAATGACAGTCCGTAAAACCAACAGCCTTGGAGCCAGCACTGCTGAAGAGACCTGAATGGTAGAATATGAATTTAGGGGGCCATAGGTGGTACAACTACAAAGGTGGATGGGGAGATGTCCCCCCTCAGCTTTCTCAGGCCTTTTTTTATGTCTCCATTCAAATCCATCAGCAGCTCGATTAATAACAATCTATGCCCCCTCCCTCCCTATACACTTTAGCCCTGCTTGCACTGGCTTCCACCGGTTCTCCAGTGCCTTGAGCCTTGCCTATGCTGCCCCATGGGATCTGCACTAGTGCAAGCGGTTGCACAGGGCGAGCAGTGCAAAGCTGGCCGCCTAGGGTATGCTAGCACACACCCCTCCCTGCCAGTGCTTCCCCACAGTAGCTCGTGCAAGCCCGTGCTACCCTAGCCCCGCCCCGGACCAAAGTGTGCCTTTACGCACGACCCGTGAGCAAGGCTTGTCGCCTTGGGAAACCCGGTGCCGCCCACCTCTCGCCCGGCGCAGAAGCTCACCTCTCGGAGCTCCTTGGCCACCTCCTTAAGCTCCTGCAGGATGCCTT
The DNA here is from genome assembly GCA_003113815.1 of Sphenodon punctatus. Taxonomy (NCBI): domain Eukaryota; kingdom Metazoa; phylum Chordata; class Lepidosauria; order Sphenodontia; family Sphenodontidae; genus Sphenodon; species Sphenodon punctatus. Next base: position 225,573 of record QEPC01013244.1, read on the forward strand.
CCAGTTGCCCGATCACCATTTTCATGCGGGACCTAATGCGCTCCCTCTCGTTGCTGTGTCCGTCCGCGGGGTCGTCAGTGGGCTGCCTGTCCCGCGGGCCCAGGGAGTTCATCCTTCACGAGGTGCCTGGGCGCTGAGGCAGGGCGGCGCTGTCCATTCTGCTCTCGCCCAGCCTGGCTTTGCCTCCGCGGAGCCCCTCTCGGCTGGGCAGATCTCCACATCTTAACGTCCCCCCAGCCCAGGAAAGCCCCAGTCAGACGCTTGCCTGCCGCCGCCGCCGCCTGCGAACCCGAGCCAACCCAGACCGGGGTAGCGAAGTGGGGAGGGATGGCGTGGGATTAATGAACGGGATAACTGGAGTTAGACACACATCCCCGCCAGTGGGGCGCCGGGCCCGAAGCCCGGAGGAGGGGAATCCAAGGGAAAACCACTGGCCACCAGCTGATCGCAAGGAGCTGGCAGGGGAGTTCCATAGGGGGCCACCGAAGGGGTTAAAATCCTCTCCCTCCCCTCATTCGGCCTGCTCTCCCAAGCTAGCGACAGCAGAGGAGGAGGCCGGGGACCCGGGCCAGTCTGCGTGGGTTACGCTGGCTTGGCAGAGGGGACATGCCAGTCACTGGAGTGCACCCGAGCCAGAGAAGGTTCCCCCGGGCATAGCAGACAGACCCGGAGCAGCACGCCCCTCCTCCAGCTGCTCAGATCCTCTGTTCCTCTGACTCTGCAGAGAGGTCCCGCATGGGACCCTCCTAGGCTGAACGTCGATCGCTTCAGATTTGGGGGTTCCTCCTCGAAAAGGAACCACGGATCGGGGAGTCCAAGCAGCTTCCTGCGGAGGGAGAGGAGAGAGAGTATCAGGAGAAGGTGCCTTCTGGAGTCTACAGCCCCTCTCTCTCCCTTGCCCAGCTCCTCGCCGAGCGGCGCGGGAAGGGGGAGCCATTCCCCTCTATCAATCACTTTCAGCAGCCGGAGAGCACCCGAAGGGGCCACCCTTCTCTCCCAGGAACAAGCCACCCCAACCAAAGAACGAGTTTCCTGCTCCCTCAGGAGGACAGCCCAGACCGTGCAGCGAATGACCACCACACCCGGACAAACCTGCGGGGGTGGGGAGTAAAGAGGAGGAGGCACTCGGATTAAAGTACTAAAGTGTCTGCAAGAGGAATCACCCCTCCCGGACTGATCCAGATAGGCGCTGCCCGATGTTGCGCCCTGAGAGCATCCTACATCATAGCCCACCCCCACCCCACGCAAAAGACCCTCCGGTTTCTCCCGGCTCCTTCAGCAGCAGAAGCTTGTGCCCAGGAGCGTTGGGGGGGGGGACGGGGGGACGGACGCGCTTCCCCTGAGTTTGTAGGGCAGGAGAAGCCCCCTCCTCAACTTGTCCCCCATAACCCCCATAGGGGAGGAAAATCCTGTGGAAAGTGACTGCGACTGCGGGGATTATGCAGGGTAAAATTGAGGGGACCTGCCTTCTGCCATCCAAACTCGGGGGAAGACGCACCGTTGGTTACATTCTAAACGATGCGGCTGCCCCTGCACCCCCACACACTTTGGACTGTGGTTACTTCTATTGCGGTTGGCTTTCCACTCCTCCAGGGATGCGCGTTGGCTATTTACTCCCCGCTCCCCAACCGTCTCAGTTAGAAACCCAGGGCTCCCCCGAAAAGGGAGGCAAATTTACCAGCCAGGCGAGTTGCTCCAATCCGAGCTTGGCTTCGATCCAGCTCCCCGAGCTCCTTTCAACCCCCCCTTTGCGCTGGTAGATGTTACAAGGTGGTGTCGGGAGCCACTTCCTCTTGGCCGGTGCCCTGTGGGTCTGGAGACCCCCCGAGTGCCATCCACTACATCCACTAGGAAAGCCAGAGCAGAGGTCTCCAGGAGAGGGGTGGGGGTGGGGGGGCTGGGATGCTGCCACTTCTGGATGCCTTCAAGTGGGTGGGGGACTCCAGCTCATTGCAAGCGACGACGTCGGAGACCCTCCCTGCCCCAAGCAAGCAAGGCGATCAATCAATCCGATCGAGGAACTTGGGCTTTGTAGCCCCGCCGTCTGCAGAGCGGGAGATGGCACTGGAGCCCCGGGGTCCGGTCTACAGGTGACATGACTTGAATGGCAGCAGGCGACTCCCAAAAGAGGAAGGCGATCAATAGTGCCCTTCTCCGCGCCCCATCCCCCCTAACGCACCGCCTGGCGCCCGGGCAGGCTCTCGCCAGCACGTAACCCGAAGCTATTCGAACCAGCACGGCATCCGCTCCTGCAGCCGAGCTTCCTGCCAGCCGATCCGCAAACAGCTGAGCTCGCCCCTCATCCTGGGGACCCCTCGGAGCAGCTGGCAAGGTGGATGGAAGAGCTGCGTTTAGCTGCACAGCCTCACGGTTCCTCGGTTCTGTCCTGATTGACAGCCCGGCGAGGCTGGTGCCCAGAGTCCTAGCCCTCCCGGAGCCGCGGATCGGGCTGCGTGCTGCTGCAGCCGGCACACGTCCCCTTCCCCCCCGCTAGCAAGCCATGCAGGTCCGTGCCGCCTTGCTCAGAATCAGCAGCATACTCGCTCGCACACTGCCCGCCCCAAAGGCTATTGCTCGGCTTAAGGGTGCTAGGCTTTGCTGTGTCAGAAAAAGGGGACGAGCCTTCGCCAAGCTGGACGGATTTAAAGGGGCAGCAGCAGAGCCGCGCGCACAAGCTTCCTTCAGATTTCCCTACTGCCGGCTGTAGGCGTTTGCTGCTGATGGTGGGAGGTGCCAGGGATACCTGGGTTCCTCTTCCCTCCCTCCCTGGCTGGCTGGGATACGCGATATGGGGCTGTTACCGACTTGGCCTGGACCTCGTGACAAAGGGGATCTTGACCTGGGCTCCACCGACTAAACCGAGAGCCTCTAATGCAGGGGGTGAGGAACGTCAGGCCCAGGGGCCAAATTGTCCCCAGCTGGTTTGTATTTGGCCCCTTTCCAGTTCCTGGATCTGGTCCCTGGATTCAAGCACAATGAGTGAGATAAGGGCATGCACACAAGAATAAGAGACAGATTCATGATCTGGAGCCTCCTCTTCCTGGCCAGAACCCCTTGAGAAACCCTGCCCCCAACTTTATGGAGCCCTCAGAACCTACTAATCTTTAAAGTGGCCCTTGCAAGGGAAAATGTTCCTGCATCCCTGCTCTAGTGGAAGGAAGGGGGTTCGATAGAAAGCACTGGCTAGAAACTCAGGCAAGCCCTGCATTGCCTCACACTGCTACTAGGGGGAGATGCCTAAGCACTTGTAAAGCATGAGCTCAAATAGAAATGAGGGGCTGCTCCCCCCCCCCCTCCTTTAGTCTCACACACACACACACACACACCCCAAGTCTCCAAGAGCATAATCCATTCTCTGGCTTTATTCCCTATTCTTCCCCCACACTCTGTTTGCATCCTGGAGAAGGTGGTGTGAGCTGGCCTTACCACAGGGAGATGGAGGGCAACTGCCCCGGTCCTATTTTCTCTACTGCTGGGGGCCCTATAGTGCCTATTTTCACCAGGGCAGTGGGCAGGACCCACTCCCTCCCAGCAGGTCCCCCAAACATGACCATCTTGAGGGCCCTTTGGAGGGTGTCCCAAAGGGGGCAGGTTAATGAGGAAGGGGCGGGGCTTCCAGGAGCCCTGCATTTTATCTTCACCCTTGGCTCTGCAAATCCTAAGGCCAGCACTGGAAAAAAGGATAAGGAGTGTGAGATGGGGTGTAAAAAGGCTGTGAGGATCTGCAATCGGATTTCAATTATGGGCCCCCTTAGGGCAAGCTGTCAGGTTCTCCAGTGTAGGGGTTATGACAGCTATGCCACTGAATGTGAGGCATGGGGGTGACCCAACTAGCTATGTAGCACAGTCTCTGGTTCTGCCTCACTTTCCCTGCCCCTTCCCCTGTAACACAAACTGCCCCCTCTGGGATGGAAAGGAAACTGTGCCTGCAGGAGCAAAGGGACAGGGAATGTGTGCCGGAGGGGCTGGGGTGTGACCAAGGGAGGAGGGACCACTGCTGCCCCCAGTGCTGGCTCTAGAGAAGCTGGGCCCCAGGTGAAATAATCATGTAGGTCAAAGGGATATCTGGTGGATACACACTGACTCACCAATTAGAAAAAGGGAATGTTACTGTATTTAATGCTTGATGTTCAGATACACATAACAGTCCCTTCAGGTGCCAGGGCTCAATGCCTGTATGTTACACAAATGTTATTTCTAGTTTACTCATTGTCCACATTTGTTGGGGGCACTTCGTGAAACACCGTGGGTGGCTCTGTGGGCATGTATTGTATACCATTACTTCTCACACTCACCATCTAGGGCTGCCGGCCACGGACTGGACCCCCAGGAGCCCCACTAGGCAAGGGACTTAGCCACGGGGAAGGGGATTTCCTGAGCCCCCGTTGCTATCCCTCCCTCCCCCTTTCCGGAAGCTTCCGGCCAAGTGAGAGACTTGAAAGACGGTGCGCCTGCTGGCAGCACCACAGGTCACACACCTAAGGACTGTGCCAAAGGGCCCTTGGGTGTGGCCCTTGGTGGGGGTTGAGGGTGACTCTGTCGGGTTGGTACTCTGAGGGTGGCTTTTAGTTTGGGGGCCTTGGCTGTGACTTAGTACTGCTAGAATTTGAGGAGTCAGGGGCTAAGGGGTATATGTGGTTTATGGCGGTGGGTATGGCAACTTGGGGGAGGTTTGGTAAGGGGGGGGAGGTGATATTTTTGGAGTGGTGGGTTTTATTAATAGGGTTTTATTATTTTTTGGAGTTTATTGGGTATGCTCTTTGCACCCTGTGAGAGTTGGGGGGGGGGNTGACTCTGCAGAGAGGTCCCGCATGGGACCCTCCTAGGCTGAACGTCGATCGCTTCAGATTTGGGGGTTCCTCCTCGAAAAGGAACCACGGATCGGGGAGTCCAAGCAGCTTCCTGCGGAGGGAGAGGAGAGAGAGTATCAGGAGAAGGTGCCTTCTGGAGTCTACAGCCCCTCTCTCTCCCTTGCCCAGCTCCTCGCCGAGCGGCGCGGGAAGGGGGAGCCATTCCCCTCTATCAATCACTTTCAGCAGCCGGAGAGCACCCGAAGGGGCCACCCTTCTCTCCCAGGAACAAGCCACCCCAACCAAAGAACGAGTTTCCTGCTCCCTCAGGAGGACAGCCCAGACCGTGCAGCGAATGACCACCACACCCGGACAAACCTGCGGGGGTGGGGAGTAAAGAGGAGGAGGCACTCGGATTAAAGTACTAAAGTGTCTGCAAGAGGAATCACCCCTCCCGGACTGATCCAGATAGGCGCTGCCCGATGTTGCGCCCTGAGAGCATCCTACATCATAGCCCACCCCCACCCCACGCAAAAGACCCTCCGGTTTCTCCCGGCTCCTTCAGCAGCAGAAGCTTGTGCCCAGGAGCGTTGGGGGGGACGGGGGGACGGACGCGCTTCCCCTGAGTTTGTAGGGCAGGAGAAGCCCCCTCCTCAACTTGTCCCCCATAACCCCCATAGGGGAGGAAAATCCTGTGGAAAGTGACTGCGACTGCGGGGATTATGCAGGGTAAAATTGAGGGGACCTGCCTTCTGCCCTCCAAACTCGGGGGAAGACGCACCGCTGTCTCTTATACACATCTAGATGTGTATAAGAGACAGGTCATGGACGGATCATTACTTCCTATGGGCCTGTCTCCTGGCGCATGCCTCCCCCCGGAAAGGTGCAGAACCAGTTTGGTTGGTTTGCCCCTGGAGTCTGATGGAACCGGAGAGGTTTCAGAATGCTCTGGGGGAGTTACCCTCTGATCTTGACAACCAGATGCTCGATGACCTCGTTGCACTCTGGAACATCTTGCTGACTGAGGCCATCGACTGGACGGCTCTTAGGCGTCTGCTCCCTAAGCATCAACACTGCAGGCTTCTTTGGTTCACTGAGGATCTGCGGCCGCTGAAGCAGGAAGGGCAGCGGTTGCAGAGATGGTGGCACTGTTCGCGTGTTGAAGCCGACAGATTGTGACATAGAGCTAGTTTATGAGCATATGCCATGGCTCTGCGGGCAGCAAAGAAGGAGTTGTTTGCTACCCTCATAGACCTGCAAAGTTCCATCCAGCAGAACGTTTCTGGGTGTAGAGGGTGCTGGTCGGTCCGGACTTCCTCCTGCTGGAACTGGAATCTCCCAGTGCCTGCTGTGACACATTTGTTGATTATTTCGCAGATAAAATAGCTTGCATTCACCATGACTTCGTTGCCGCACTTATTACGATAGGAAAACCAGAGGTTACAGAAGCCCCGTCTCATCTGGTTTTGTGGGATCAGTTTCAGTGGGTGTCACCCACTGATGCAGGGGATGTTCTTGGAGCGGTCAGAGTCACCTCTTGTGAACTGGACCCATGGTTAAGGCCAACCGGAAGACGCTGGAGCTGTTTATCACGGAGGAACATAGGGTCACACACGTGTGATACTGGCCTACATGTAGACTACAAGTCTACTAAATATGTAAAGCAAAAGGTGCAACATGTATGTAATGTTACAATTAAGAACTGTAAAACTCAAATCAAGACTGTGACACTTGACCAAGCTCCAGGAAATGGAAAGACAGTTTGTGGATTTGCCTCAGACGGATGGCCAGAGACATTTAATATGCTAATGCAGGCAGCCATTGCCTACGTGCAAGAGACACAGAAAGCTGATAAAGAGAACAAAAGGAATTCTAGAAGCCTTGAGAAGATACGAGAAGTTTCCTCCTGGGGATATAAGGAGTTGTACCCCAGAGGGGAGAGTGACTATCGGGAACCCACTCAACATCTTGCAGCCAGGAGGGCTGAGCCAAACCATGGACTGAGAGACAACTAAGAGATCAGTGCCCAGTCATTCTACACATATGACTGAGGAACCAGAACTTATGGACCTTTGTAGGGTAAGATCCTTATTTAGGAACTGAACCACTATAGATCAGGAATGTGTTATATTTACCTTTGATTTCTAGTACCACTCTGTATCAACTATCTTGCTTATGTAATAAATAAACTTACTTCTTATCTTTATGAAGAAGTGTCTGTGTCTAACATTGGAACACAAGTGAGCAACAAGGGCTTTCAAGCTCTTGCGAACCCAGAGAGAAAGAGTCTGTAAACGGTAAGGATCAGGTCCTCGGGTGACAAAGGGGATGTCCCTGCAGCAGGCTTGAATCGGCCAGAGAGAAAAACTGATTAAAGTGGACTGTACACAAGGGAAACTGAGTCACTCAAACCCGGTAAAGTGTGGGTGTGGACCTCCAACCTGTGACACTGTTGCTGGCAGGGGTGGCCTGGGAGGGGAGAGTGCCAAGCTGCCTCAAGGAGGCAGTGGTGTGGCCTCTGCTCAAACAACCATCACTGGATGTTGACTCCCTTACCAGCTATCTGCCAGTCTCTAACCTTCCCTTTTTAGGATGGTTATTGAATGGGTAGTGACTTGGGAGCTGCAGGAACATCTGGACTGCATCAGCTTTCTGGATCCCTCGCAGTCCAGCTTTCAACCAGGTTATGGCACTGAGACTGTGCTTGTGGCTTTGGTCGATGACCTCCGCCATGAATTGGATCAGGGTCATTCAACCCTGCTGATTCTGTTTGATCTATCGGCTGCTTTTGATACCATTGACCACACAATGTTGGTGACTAGCTGGCGGGACTAAGCTGGGGTGGGCAGGATTGTTCTTGAATGGTTCTGCTCCTTCCTGGCTGGGAGAACTCAGCGAGTGGTGCTCGGGGATTGTTCTTCATCGCCCCAGGACCTCTTGTATGGAGTCCCACAAGGTTCTATTCTGCCCCCTCTCCTGTTCAACATGTATATGCAGCCGCTGGGCGAAGTTGTGAGACAGTTTGATGTCATCAATATGCTGATGACACCCAACTCTCTTTTTCATCCTACCCAGACCTGGCAGTCTCAATGCTTACTCAATATCTGGTGGCTTTGGGGGATGGGATGAGGGCGAGCCGACTGAAGCTGAATCCTGACAAGATGGAAATGATGCTAGTGAGGAAGGCAGTGGGGTTGGTATCCCCCATCATTGATGGGGTTCACCCCTCCCTGGTCCCCCAGGTTCATAGTCTGGGAGTGCACCTCGATTCCCAGCTCTGCCTGAATATCCAGGTGGGGGCTGTGGCAAGGAGTGCATTTCTCCAGTTACACCTTGTGTGGCAGCATTGGTCATACGTCTCAGAGTCTGATCTGGCCACTATCATCCATGCTTTAATCACCTCAAGACTGGACTATTGTAACACGCTCTACGTGGGGCTATTCGTGGTTTGGAGACTGCAGCTGGTGCAGAATGCGGCGACCTGTCTCCTTACAGGGACAGGCCACCAGGAGCACATTACACCAGTCCTCTGTTCTGCCTGCCTATAGTCTTCTGGGTCTGATTCAAGGTGTTGGTACTTACCTAAAAAGCCCTATATGGCCTAGGCCCTACCTACTTGTGGGACCACCTCACTCCCCGTGCTCTGGATCAACCCTTGCAGTTGGATGGGAACGCCTTTCTCGAAGTCCCCCAGGTATCTCAAGGGGCGACTATGGAGAGGGTGTTATTGGTGGCCACACCAAGGCTGTGGAATTCCCTCCTGGCTGAGGCCTGGGTGACCTGGGACCTCTCCTCCTTTTGATGACAATGCAAGACCTGGCTGCTCCACCAGGCTTTTGACAGGGGAGATAGGTGAAAGGTGGGGGGTATGAGGGTTAGGCTGGTGTTTTCGTTGTATTTGTGTGTTTTTTGACATCTTTCCTGTGAATTAGAAATATTTTAAGCTGTATTTATATTTATATTGTGTTTTTCTAATTTATGTTTTAAAAATTGTTAGCCACCCTGAGTTACTTTGACAGTAGGGGCGGGGTGCAAAGTTCCTAAATAAATAACTAAATAAATATTGTCACTTCAAATACATTATGGACACCATACACATAAGTCCCTATCCCCCGCCCCCCAACACATAGGTCCCTGTACACTTGCACAGTCTACATTTGTCTGAATCCAGCCCTGCTGCCCCCCCCACCCCATGTCTATACTGACTGTGCCCTTGTTATACCTGCCCTTGCGTGGGCTACCTATTCCTCTGTTCTCTGTGTGCTCTTGGGATGCTCTAACCATGGGGGTGGCAAGTGGACAGTGTCTAAAATACTGCAGAGCCTCTCCAATCCCCTAGGAGGCTGGGGTGAGTGTTCCTTTTGGAATGGGGTGCTGAGGCACCCAAATGAGTGTGTGGGAAAAGGAGGGGGTTTGTGGCCATGGGGACCAAGACTTAGACCCATCAACCAATGGCTGTGGTATGCCGTGCGAGTGCCCCATAGCCTGCCACCAGCTGGAGGGGGTAGGGAATGGGTCTCTGTCCAAAGCATTGTCCATGCTCATAGTCACCAGTTGGGGAGGCTGTTCTCCACTGGTGTCAGGCTGTCGAAGTCAATCCTGATTTACAACACCGTGAGAGCAGTGATAGCGTTGGCATTTGGGAAAAGAGCCCCCGTAGCTGCTAATACACCAGCCCTGAACCCAGCCAATGGCAAACATTGTGAGAAGGGATAAATCAATCAGTGAGCAAAGACTGTTTTCAATAGAGCTAATGCCATCCAGTTATTAATGTAGACATCAAGCAGACAGGCTCTTCAGTCACTAGCAGGGCAGACAGCAAGCAGAGGGAATGTGGATGCAGTGTATAGATTTGTTAATATCCTCCCAGGGGACTGTTTGTGCTTCAGACCTTTGCTTTGACTGTTAGCTGGGCCTATTGCCTTAGTGTTCCAAGGACCTTCAAATATGTTAAATGGAAGATGTAGAACTGGATCATCACTTCTAAGTGCTTCTAAGGCTTCAGATGTGGCTAGTGAAGGCCAATATGGCTGTTGGAGGAGTATCGGGCTGTTGGACAATGTTGAGTCTATACAAGGGTGTAACAAGGGATCAGGGTGAGGCTCCTTGACCTCATGAGGCCCTGGCCTCACATGCCCCCCCAGCCTTCAGTAGCACTCACTCCCCCATTCTTCTCCACCACTGCTAGCTCCCACTCCAACTCCTCCCCTGTTCTCCAGCTGAAGATATCTTCTCCTCACTCTGCTGTTGCCATTGCCACTACTGGTCCTGCAGCCAAGGCAGAGCAGCCCAAAACAGAATTCACAAGGCAGTATCAGCAAAGTGAGGGAGGAGGGCTGTAGAGCCAAAGAAAGAGAGCAGCCGCTGCTCTTTGGAAAGACAGAAGGCACAGTCCTCCCTCTTTCGAAAATCTGGAGAATCTCCAGTCCCCCTTCTCCCCACCATTGGAACTTCCTTCCCTCATTTCACCCCTGATCCTGTGTACTGATGTTTCTGAGGTTCCCCATGCACAGGGAAATTCCAGATTCCAGCTTGTCATAATGGACTGTTTGTTTTTCAGGAAATACAATTAATATTTAAAATTTTATTTCAAGGGCTTTGCAATGGAGGACTTGTTGGCTAGGTTTTTTTTTCTGATTTCCCCCCAAACCCACCCTTTCTTTTTTAGTGTGGTGTATGTGTGTGCCAGGGGGGAATAATTTGAAATTCCCAAGATTGGGGGAGCAGAAAATTCCAATTAATTTTTTCCAAATATCAAAATACCATTCAGATGGAAATAAGAATTCTTCACAAACATCATTGCTTTCTAAAAATGACCTTTTAGAAAAATAAAAATGAAAGGCCCATCCCATGATGCCTCACTGACAGATAGCTGTCTATACTACAGCAAGAGGAATGAATGGCTGCTGTTTGTGTTTATGCTCTGTTGAGCAGTAAATCCCCCCAGTTATTAACTCTGCAGAAAAGTGTTTCTGCATGCGAGACCTAGCACTTGTGTGTCCTTAGTGGAGATGAGGCCATAGGGACCACAAATTCAACCCCCTTTGAAATTTGGAGAGTTGTGAACTCGGACCTGGATCTTCTCCCTGTGATTTTGTCACCTGTTCAGATCCACAACCAAAGGAACCTTTCCCCATCTCGGAAGGAGAGGTCTGTTCACTCTATTTTGAAAGGTGGAGGGGAGGTTGTGGGTTCGAATTTCAAAATTGTAAAAATTGAGGAAACAGACCTCTCCTTCCTAAACTGTAGAGGTGAAAAAATGTGTCCTCTTCATCTTCCTCCCCACTGTTTTTATGCTCATGGGTTTGAAGCCCATCAAATAGTGCCAGGCTAAATTCTCCTCAGCTGCCTTCCCAGGACTGGATTTCAAAATGGGGGGAATCTCCCAAGATCCGCTAGATTTGACTGCATCCAAGCTGCAGACATAGGGAACTTGTGGAGGGGGGGGCTCTGGGGCCACATGCCCCCCCAGATTTTCAGAACCTCTATAGAATCCCTGCCCAGCCACCCACTTGCCTTCACTCCTGTGCCCCTTCCCAATTATTGACAGTTACCAGTCACCAATGGCTGTGGGAAAGATTCCTTTTCGTTGTGGATCTGAAATGGTGACAAAATCACAGGGGGCAATCTCACATACATCTCACTGACTGTATTTCTTATATATATATCACTCTCTTTCCTTTCACCCCACAGACACACTCCCCAAGGCAGCCAGGGGGTCAGTGGAAGGTGGGGCCATGGTTGAGGGCCACCAAGGCGGGGGAGCAGACCCTGCCCCACAGAATGGGGTCCCCCAGGCCAGGGGCAGGAGAGCAGGATGCAGGGGTGGGGGAGGCAGCTCACAGAGACAGAGGACTGTCAGTGACAAGTCCACAGGAGGCCACACGGAGGGTTCTGGGGCAGCGGCAGCAGGTCCCAGGTGAGAGGGTGACAGGCAGGTGGGCGGAGGCGGGTCACGGGGTGCAGCCATCCCAAAGAGGCAACAGGTGTTGGCTCGAGCACCCAGGCCACAGGCGGAAAGAAGGCACAGAGGAGGCAGCCAGATATCAGATGGGCCCGGAGCGCCCTACACCCAGCTTCAGCGGCTCCCATCTGGTGGAGGGGGCGGTAACGACAGCAGGTGCACATAGCGGGGCCATTGCCACAGTCCCTGGAAAAAGCCATGTCCGGCCATGTGGAAGCAGATCAGGTAGAAGGCCTTGAAGGGATCCGCACAGCTCATCCTGAGTTTCACATCATAGCGGCTGCACGCCTCTGACAGGGCCACCAGTTCCGGCCCAAAGGTGGTGGGGAGGCAAACCATAATCGACCGCAGGGAGCCAGGGCAGGTGGGACAGCTCCAGAAGATGGTAGTAGGCAGCTCCGCGGGAGCGCGGATACCCATGGGCACCCTGCACGCTGATAAAGTAGAACACGGCCACAGCAAGGCCACCCTCACACAGGCAGGTTGCAAATCCCGGCAAGGCACACACACACACAGAGCGGAGGTCATCTCAGCAGGACTCCACACTGCAAGACCCCCCCGCATGTCCAGTAAGTGCCCCTCAGAGAAGGGGGCGAGCCCCAGCTCCTCACAGTGCACATGGCAGTCACCAGTGGTCGCGACATAGCCAAAGCACAGCATACCAAAGCTCAGGTACTGTTAGGCATCCGGCCAGGTGAGCATGGAGCGCAGGCAGTGCTGAACAATGGGCGAATGCCACAGGTTGCAAAGGGCCATGCTCTTGCGGGCGGTTCAGGTTCGGACAGAGCCCCCGGAGCCTCCGAGTGGGACCTCAGGCTGAGATGCAGCTGCCATGGCACAGCTCCTGGAGGGTCTGAGCCGCAGCGGCCGTGGTGGCAGCATGGGATGCGGGACCAGGGGGGCTGGACAGGCAGACAGGGGCTGCCAAGGCTGACAGATAATGGCAGGACGGGAACAATGAGGCCGCTGTGGAGGGATGCAAAGGGAGTGGGCAGCACACAGGTGTCAGCATGCAAGGCCGGACAACCCCACGCATACGCACCTGCCAGTGGAGATACGAACGACAGCACGCGCATGCACAGGTAGAAGCAGTGGTCCGGGGGCCAAGGCCTGAGCCCCGGGGGGCCACACAGGGTACCCCCGATGTTGGACCATAGCCAGTACTTTGGGGTGGGGCTCACAACTGTGGCATGGCTGGTGTGGGACGTCAGTGAGGCTGTGGAGGGGGTATGCGCCTGTATGAAATAAAGCCCTCAGACAGGTTTAGGTGTGTCTACGACCATTTATTGTGCCCCCCCGGTCCCGCCCCATTTCCTGGTACACCCATGTGCCGGCGTGCCCTTCCCCCCCCTCCCACCCCCCTCGGTGTTTCCGGGTGCCCCCTCCCTTCCTCATCCCCTATGCTGCCCTGCCCCTCCCCCTTCCCCTGGTGCCCCTTGGCTGGCCCCTTCCCCTGCCAACCGGGATGGCTGAGGCTACCGACCCCCCCTTGTCCGAGGTGGAGGAGGAGTTGCTGTCAGCCGGCAGGACCAGGGGACCTGCCCCTGTCCACTGCCCCTGGGGGGGCCCTGTCCCTCCCCCACATGCACTGCCTGTGGCCGTATCAGGGCCTGGCGGCCCGGCTGCTGCCATTTCTGCTGTGTGGGAACGGGCCCCGGATCCACGGTCCCTGATGCTGTTGGGGAGGTGGGGGTTGCTGCGCTGGCAGGACCTGTGGTGTGGCCGGTGGGGGTGGAGGGGACATGTGTCCGGGTGCTGTCATGGCACCCGGCGGGACTGCTGCCATGATGAAGGCACTCAGGGCCCCAGCCTGCAGGAGGAGGGATGTGCCCTGCTCCAGGAAGTGGTCTAGTTTCTGACTGAGGTCTGCGGCCCGGCGGTCCAAATGGGCCTGGAGTGCCTCCAGTTGGTGGTTCATGTCCCGCCTCAGCAGCCGCCACTCCTTCCTCATCTCCACCACCAGTGCCCAGTCCCTCCCCTCCACCTGTTGCAGTGCCCTCGTTGTCCCCTCCTTCAGTCGGTTGATAGCCGCCAGCATCTCCTCCGTCTGCTGTGTGCTGGTGTCCATGAGCTCCTGCGTGAGGTTCTCCCTGCGCCTGCGTGCCCACGCTCGGTGCTCCCGCATCCTCTGGGCTGGCGGTACTGGCGACGCCTGACCATGGCCCTCCCATGCTCGGTGTGGCTCTGTGGAGTGAGAATGGGGTCCGTTCCTCAAGTGGGGTGCCGTTCCCCAGCCCCCCTCCTGTCTCCGTGCTCTGGACGCTCCTTCCCCATGGATGGGCACCACCCGCCTCCTGTGCCACTCCCTCTGTCCATGTCCCATCCCTGCCATTGGGGCTGTGGGGGATGGACGGCTGCCATTCCCTTCCACCGCCTTAGTCCCCCCCTCCCCTTGGTGTCCGTGCATGTGCCCTGCCTTGCCCTTACTTGCTCCCTTGGTGGCTGTTCCCTCAGAGGCTGGGCAGTCGCTGGGGCTGGTGTCCACCTGCTCCCTGGGTCAGCAGGCCATGAGGTTCAGGGTCACGGTCTCCTCCTCCCCCTCTACCTCCTCGGAGTCTGCTGGGGCGTGTGTGGCCTCACCGGAGGTAGGGCTGGGGGTGTGTCAGGTGAGTTTGCCCAAGGTCCTTGACATCTCCGTGGTTGCCATGCCCAGTGCCGGGGCATGCTCGGTGCTCTCTGGCTGCAAGGAGGGGGGGGGCTCATCCACAGGCGCTCCTCCCAGGCAACCCCTCCTACCAGGCACCAGGCCACTATGGAGTCCTTGCGGTGCAGCACCTGACTCAGTGTGTCCAGGTAAGGGGAGACACATGTCGCCCTCCCAGAGTGCCGGTGTTGTCAGGTATGTCCTTGTACCCCATTTTCAGCTCCTTTATTTTAGTCCGTCACTGTGTGGGTGTTCTGTCATATCCAGCCTCCCCCATCTCCATGGCTATCTGGGCGAACACCTGCTCATTCCTGGCATTGACTGCCAGCTCGGCCTGCATCTCTGGTGTTGCCCAGATAACTATGAGGTCGTGGGTCTCCTGGAGCCCCCACTGACCCCCCCTGTGGTACCAGCACCTGGGTGCCGGCCCCTCCGCTGACTCTTCCTCCTCCATGGCTGCCGCCACCTGGCCCTGGCTCCCTCCGGCCTCGGCTTCCTCCGGGGCACGTGCCCTCTTGCTGGTCTGTTTGGGGGTACATTGGGGGCTGCTGGTTAGGCTCCTGGCGGATGTGGTCCCTCCCTCCCATGCCCCACCTCTCCCTGGCTCCGACCCACCCACTCCTGGCTGCACACCCTACCTTCGTCTGGGGTGGCCCTGTGTGCTGCTGGGTGTCCCCCAATGGGCCGGATTCCCCCTCCTCCTGCTGCTGCTGCACCTCCTCCTCGCCCTCTTGCTCCATCCTCTGCTGTTTCCTCCACCCTCCTCTCCACCGACTGCTCCACCACATTCCCCTACTGCTGCCTGCCCTTTAAATCTCCCTCCGTGTGCTGCTTGTTGTTGGTTGCCTGGCAGCAGCGCTGCATGCTGTCACCATGGCCCATGGTCATTTCTTTCCACTGCGGCCGGGGTTTTCCCTTCAGACGTTACTTTTTTTTCACCCCTGCCATGGTGAACATTCACCACACTTCTGGACCTCCTCCTGCCCCGACCTCACAAAGCGTGGTTAGGTTCACCCCGGCCCGTGTTTGACTGTGGTGAACATCTGGATGCGGGTCAACAGACGTGCACAGCTCTTTCACCACTGCCCGTGTTTGTCTGAGGTTGACTGTGGTGAATGCTGAAAACGTAATGTCTGAAATCACCCCTAGTGTGGGTTATTGTGAGGTCTTGGTGCCCCCCGATGCTTGAGGTTACATCAGAAAGGGGTCATGACAGTCCCTTCATTCTCTCCCCTTTCCGGTGTGACCTCATGCCTCTGAGTTGCCTCTTGGAGGGAGGCTTTCTTGAGTAAGGTTTGGGATAAGGTGTATTCCCTGACACTTGTTGTATTTAGGAGGTTCTTCTGAGGAAGGAGATGGCTGAAATGGATATCCAAAACAAATACTTAATTTGATTAATTTGGCTTCTTTGTATCCATTTCAGCAAAGGGGTTCTAAAGAACTATTGGTATGGGATATTCGTTATTCATTTTGAATATTTTATTTGGGCCACTTGGCCATCCAGTCCTACTTAGTGCTGTTGTGTGACACTGCTATTGCGCAAATCACCAGCTCCATCTGGTAAGGAGGCTGGATCCTTTTCTTTCTGACTCAGATCTGGCTACCATCATCCATGCCTTCATTACCTTGAGACTACTGTATGTGCTCTACATGGGACTACTCTTGGTGACTGTTTGGAGGCTGCAGATGGTGCAGAATGTGGTGGTCCAGCTCCTTTCGGGGGGGTGTGTCACCATGAGCATATCACACCTGTGTTCTACAATCTGTACTGGCTCCCTAGAGTCTTCTGGCACAATTCAAAGTGTTGGTTTTGACCTTTAAAGCCCTAAACGACCTGGGCCTCATCTATATAAGACACTGCCTTTCCTTCCATGTTCCACTGTGGCCTCTCCAGCTGGCCGGGAGCGCTCTCTTGCTGGTACCATAAGCCAATCTTGTCCATATGACAAGGACCTAGAGATGTGCACCAGGAGCCCATGTCATTTTTGTTTTTTGTTTTTGTTATTTAAATCTGTCATTTCCATTTTCATAAATATCAAATTTTCATTTTTGCTTTCGTTTTCCATTGGTTTCAATGGAAAACACATTTTCGGCTGTAATATTTTTGTTTTTCATTATATATATCTGATACTTGGAGGACTTGTACCTCCAATGGAAGGCATTATGTGTACCAAATACCAAAAAGATTGGATAAAGCAATCCAATTTTAAAAGCAGTTGCATTATATTATTTTGCAAACATCTTCATATATATTCTTAGCTGTAACTTCTTTGCTTCACATTTAATGTAGCTGAAATGTGGCATGTTTATACCCCTCCCCATATTTACTATCTTTACCCACATTAAGAAGGATTGGATAAAGGGTCTTGGTGATATAATCAATTAACTTATAAATGTATGTCTAACTATAACATCTTTGTAGTCCAACCAGTGCACATAAAATTTTGCAGGGATGTATATCACATTTTCACAATCATAATTACCAAATATCAGAAATATTAGAAAAAGGGTCCCAATTTTATATGTCTACACAGCAAAAGTAGAGAAGGAGCCTATGCCAGGGATTCTCTTACGTGTCACTGTGGTGTAAGATCGGTTTGTGATGCCATTGGCCAGCAGAAATGTCAACCAAATATCCTCATTTTGTGCTGCAACCATCCCAGCATCTCTCCCGCACTTGTTAATGGGAAGTCAGAAGCATCTGTTTAGGAAAGAGCCAACCGAGATTCTCTTATATTCTCTATCACAGTGCTGCAGGATGTGACTGTGATGATAATTGGCCAGCCTGGATGTGTAACCTATGTCTCCTGATTTCTGGGATGCTATCCCCAAACTCCCAGTTATGTCCCTTCTATGCCCACCTGAGGGCCGCCCCGTATGTCTACCTCGAAGTCACTACCAATTGGTCCTGTAAAGCTGGAAGCATGCCGTAATTGGCTAGTGAATGTGTCTGTCAGTCTTTTGGTTTGCTCCACATCCTCCCTCCCTGTCATGCCAGGTGCCTGCCTCTGACTGGCACTGCAGGTGTTGCTATTTCTCTGAATAATGATCTTCAAGGGGACAAGTTCAATTGCTTGTAAAATTGGGTCCCTTTATCAAACTGTCCTGTAGTTTGACAAGGAGAAGGTATGTGATATATTCCTGCCAAATTACTTTTAAACAGGATGGAATATGAAAATGTTACAGCTGGAAATGTATTTTCAAGTTAATGTTTTATACCATCAGGACACTTTATCCAATCTTTCTGTAAATTGGCAGAAGTGATAAGCTTGTGCGGGGACATAACATTCACAGGTTTCATTAAAATTGGATGGAAGATAAAGAAGTTGTAGCCTTACACAGTCTGGGCCCTGTTTACCTTCAGGACTGCCTCACTCCCCAGGTTCTGGATCAGCCCCTGTGGTCGGCTGGGGGCATGCTGTTGGAGGCCCCCTGGGTGTCTCACGGGGCCACACAGAGCAGGGCGTTCTCAGTCGCTGCCCTGCGCCTGTGGAACTCCCTCCTGGTGGGGGCACAATTAGTCTCGGACCTTCTGGCCTTCTGGAAGAATGGTAAAACATGGCTGTTCCGTCAGGCATTTGGCAAGGGGGAGGTGATAGGGTGGAGTGGGTAGGGATGAGGGACAGGGTTGGGGTGGGGGTGAGGGGTAGGGTTAGGGGGGAGGGTGTATTTTTATTATTAATGTTTTAAATTGTTCAAGTGTTTTTATATTGTTGTTTTTATGTTTTTGTTAGCCACTCTGAGCCACTGAGGTGGTGAGAGTGGGATAAAAATCTGTTTAATTCAATTTATTTAATAAATAAATAAATATGTATGGAGCTTTCTTTAAAATCACAATATTCAATTGCTTCTAAAATGGTTCCCTTTATCTAATCATTTCAAAAAGTGGTACACATAGTGTCCTCCATTTGGGGTACAATCTCCCCAAGTGTCATCAAAATTGAGTAAGAAAGAAAAAAGATATAGCCAGAAATAGGTCTTTCAGTTTTTTCCCTTTATTTCAAAACCAAAAAGTTGTTTTCTTTCTATTTTCATTATTATTGTTTGTCATTTTTGTTATTGCAAGAACGATAACAAAACCAATTTTTGTTGTTGTTGTTGTTGTAATAACAAAAACGACATGCACAGCCCTACAAGGGCCTGCAGGGAAGTATTCTCAGTTGCTGCCCCAGTATTGTGGAACTCCCTTCCCTCAGAGTCCGAGCCTGACCATATTCCATAGACAGTGTAAAACTTTTATTTTTGGTAAAGCGTTTGGCAAGCATGGTTAGTGGTGGGAGGGGTTACTATATTTCTGTTTTATGTATTTTATGTAAGCCGCCCTGAGCCTTAGGGGAAGGGTGGGATAGAAGCATAAATAAATAAATAAATAAATCAGCATTCTATTTGGTGTATAACAATACAAAGAAGTACCACACGATGGGACAATTACAGAAATGACTCAAATAATAGAAAATAAGTGAAATAGAAACAAAGGTTGCTTTTAAATGAGCACAGCTGGGAGGCAGGTCCGTGTGTGCCGCATAGAGTGTCCATGCACATCCAGTGAGGGGAGTGGAAATCAAATGGGCCAGGATGGGTGTGCATTGGGTGTGCACCCCCTACACACACACCACCCACTCCTGATTCTGCATGAAGCATCCCGGACTTTCTCCCAGTTCTTTGTGCAGGGGCATGAGTGGACGGTGTGTGGGTCACGGGAGTGCACGCCCACCCATCCGCCTTCAAACGAGCACTCGGGTGGGTGGACCTGTGTGGGCGCATCCTGTTTTAAAACAGCCAAAGATGCAAATACCGCAGACTTGACTGAAGATTATTTGGAGGTGCACTCCGAACAGTGTGAAGCTGGGGGAGATGCTGCAGGCCAAACAAGGGGCTACCAGATCATCCCAGGGAAAAAGTGAGGAGTTTTTAGTGTCTTAGCTTTCCTCCTCAACATATCTCCCTGCACCTGTTTGCCCATCACCCACAATGCCACGTAATATTCCTGCTCCTCTCTCCATGCAGCACCACCCAACACCCCTACCCATTGCCCACAAAGATGCTAAATGCCCGACCAGTGCCACTCATCACCCCTGGCTATCCCTGGTCGTGCCCCTCAGCATCCTCATCCATCCCCCATAGTGCCTCTTAACATCCTTGTTCATTCCCATGCAGAGCCATTCACTCATGTCTACCCATCCTCCCTACAGTGCTGCCCATTCCAGCTTGTTCAGATCACCTCAGCAGTTTCATCCACTCTCACCAGCCCATCCATATTTAATTCCTACCTTTCCCCCTTCCTCGTGCAGTGCCTCCCACACTCACAATGCCACACCCTCCCTATCACTTATCACCCCCAGCAGCACCACTCAAACTCCCATCAATGTCACCCTTCTGTCTTCACCTGGTTCCATCTATCTGCCCAACTTTTCCATCTGTCCTGCACATCTGTCTGCCCGCACTCTGCCACTCCATAAACCACTTACTCTGCTCCCCTGCCTTGTCCTTCATCTAACTTCCTGGCTGGATCAGGGCTGTCACCTCTTGTGATTTGATTGTCTCACGGTTATGCTTTATTCCCAGTGGAGAAATATCTGGGATTAGTCACCAGGCTGTTGGAGGATTATCTCTGCACCTGCGGGAAGGAGTGGCTGGGATTGGGATGGAGCAGATGTTGGGCTTGCATACAGGGAGATGTGATGAATCTTGGCTCTCTGGTTTAGTAAAGCCCCTTCCTCCATGGTGGAGCATGTGATGCAAGTAATTAGGGTTGCTACCTCTCCAGGTTTTGACCCAGAACCTCTAGGATCCGGGAGCAGTTCCACATTCTCCAGGTCAGTTAGGGGTGGCTATGTCAGGAAGGGTGCGGGCCAAGGGGACTTTCCCACCCCTCTTCAGATGTGGCCCTGCCCCAATGGAGTGTGATATGCCATGTTTTTTAAGGGTGGGTTACATCAGAAAGGGGTGTGGCAACCCATGTTGTGATGTCGCAATACTCCATAAAGGGTGGGGGATACATCGGAAAGAGAGGGCATGGCAGCCCCTTCGCCCATCCCTTCCAACATGGTTCCACCCCTTCCAGGTTTCCTGGAGGGAGGCAGCAACCCTTCAAGCAGCAGAAATGGAGAGCATCAGGCTGCCAAGTACCTATGGGGGAGGCGAAACAGTGAGACAAACTGCTCTCTCTCTTCTCTGAAATCAGGGACAGCAGGACAGGAGACGGGGCAAACCAATGTCTGGGGAACATGCTCCCCCAAGACCTTGTTGAATGACAGACCTGATCCCACCCCACTCTTTTTTATTTTTTTTAAAAAAAGTTTATTTAGACAGCCATACAAAATTAAGGATGCAGCACTGGATAGACAACTATAGTCCCTGTTTCCAGCATGGGACTCATAAACCATATACATAGTTGGCTTACTTTACATTCACACCCTTGATTATACCACTCCCTTGAGCCCCAAAAGAGAAAAAGAAGGAAAAAAAATCAAACCTTTGCTGGTGTGTGACTCCATTCCTTAGCGGCTTCCCCACTTCCCAGCGCTACAAGTCAGTCACATGTCCTGCAGGAGTATTGACTCGTTAAGTGGATCCAGAAAAAACTGATTCTTCAAACAGAAGCTCTGTGACCATGTGCTATAGAAGTCCTCCAAATTTCCTCCAGAATCTGCAAAAACTTTCTCCATAGTCATTACATACCAAATTTGCTTATACCATTCAGTCATTGTTGGAGCTCAATTACATTTCCAATTTCTGGCTATAGCATTGAGCCCTGCCAAGAACAGTTGAACACATGTGTCTTTATGAGCATTCAATCGCAGAATCTTAAGGTATAGACTAAGTAAAACTATCTCAGCCTTAAAAGGTAGGACCAGACCAGTGGCCTCATTTACATATCTCCAAACTTTAGACCAGAACTCCTGAATATGCACATATCCCCAAATGCAGTGGTACAGGTCACCTATCTCCCACCCCACTCTTCAAGGGCAAACTCAGTCATGGATCCAGACTCTGCCACTGTGCCCCTCTCCCCCAGCAACAGAAGGAAGCAAAGTCATGCAAATCGGGGGGGGGGGGGGGGAGGAAGTGCCACTGCCTGTGGATCAGGAGTCAGTGGCTTGAACCCAACCATGAATTAATCACTCTGGACTGTAATGAGAGGTGCATTGTTACTGCCTCCCAACCCAGGCTCTTCCTCTCAATCTCTGCCCCCATGTTGATTTATGAACTGTTTAATTTATTGGAGGCTTTGCTGCTGGGACAGGAGAAAAGTCTCATAAAAGATATTCCACATCCTTAGCTTCAATTGTAGAGAACTGTTATTCAGGACTGGATGGTGAGTAGGCCTGAAACGAGATATCGAGATTACTCAATATCTTGTCAAAATTGTGATGCTCATTGTGGCAAGGCTAGGCCACAAAATGGCACCTGTGATGACGAACCCAAGATGGCCACCACAGGAAGTGACTAAATTTGGGGAGTGGCCAGCACTATAAGAGAAAGCCAGCCCCAGGAAAAAGGAAAGTCTGCTTCCCACCAGCAAGAAGGGCACATCTCCTGAGAGGCTACCAGAAAGGGATCCTGAAGGAAGGAGATACCTGGACCTGGAGATGTAAGTTTGCAAAGAGCTAGCCTAGAACTGTGGTTGTGGTCGTGGTCAGGCTCTGCAATATGGACTGTGACTGGCCAGAGGCTTGGTGACTTGCCAGGGAATTGTGAATGTGTATAAACTGCTTTGTATGCTGAAACCCATGTGACTCTCTCATCAGGACCTATTCCTAAAAACACTTCCCATGGTCAAATGGGACCCTGCTAAATTATAAATAAACAAATAAATTATGGTGGAGAATGCAGGCATACCTTGCTGGCCACCAAGCCAGTGATTCTCCAAGGCAGTAAAATCCTGAGCAGGGAATGTTGCAGAGGATTGCGCCTGCCACCCAGGAAAGAATTGTGCCTCATAGCAGCTCAGAGAGAAGCAGAGCAGTGAGGACTGAAAGGCGCCAGGACAAGAGGCTTGAGCAGGGCTGGAGCCTGGAGGTTCACCCCAACCCCACAGCATGATGTGATTCCCCATGACGAGAGAGATGGCAACCCGAGACAAAGACTAGCAATAACCCTCTGTAACTGGATGGAGTCAGAACTGCGATACCAGAGTGGGAGACAAAGCCGGAAGGACATATTACGGAGACCACAGTATGCAGGCATCCAACGATCACCAACGATCTTCTGGTGGCTAAATCTAAACGTCTCTATTCCATTCTTGTCCTCCTTGATCTCTCTGCTGCCTTCGATACTGTTGACCACTCACTCTTGCTGGATTCCCTTCACTCCCTTGGCTTTTGTGGCTCTGTCCATAACTGGTTCTCCTCCTACCTCTCTGACCGCTCCTTTAATGTGTCTCTCTCCAACTCCGCCTCCTCCTCCTTCCCCCTCTCAGTTGGTGTTCCTCAAGGCTCTGTTCTTGGCCCTCTCCTCTTCTCGATCTATACCTCATCCTTAGGCAAACTCATTGCCTCCCATGGCTTCCAATACCACCTCTATGCTGATGACACTCAACTCTATCTCTCTACTCCCTCTCTCTCTCCCTCTGTTCAAGCTCGTCTCATCAACTGTCTCTCTGACATCTCTACCTGGATGTCTCAACGTCAACTCAAACTCAACATGGCTAAAACTGAACTCCTTATCTTCCCCCCTCATCCTTCCTCTCCTTCCTCACTGTCAATAACTATTGATGGAGTCACCATCCTGCCTGTCCCCCAAGCCCGTAGCCTAGGCTTCATCTTTGACTCAGCCCTTTCTTTTAAACCCTACATTGACTCTGTTGCTAAATCCTGTCGCTTCTCCCTCCATAACATTGCTAAGATTCGCCCTTTTCTCTCTGTCTCGTCTGCCAAAACTCTTGTTCATGCTCTGGTCATCTCTCGCCTCGATTACTGTAACCTCCTTCTCACTGGCCTTCCCCGGTCTCACCTTTCTCCCCTCATCTCTGTCCAAAACTCTGCTGCCAGGGTCATCTACCTCGCCAGTCGCTTCGACCATGTGCAGCCCCTCCTCTCTTCGCTTCACTGGCTTCCCCTTCCTGAACGAATCCTGCACAAGCTCCTAGTCTTCACCTATAAAGCTCTTCACAACCTTGCTCCCCCCTACCTCTCTGCACTTATCGCCCTCCATACTCCAGCCCGTGCACTTCGCTCCTCCTCTGTCCCTTCTCTCACCCTTCCACGCCTTCCCTGCTCCCCTAAGCGCCTTCGTCCCTTCTCACTTGCTGCCCCCCATGCCTGGAACTCCCTCCCTGTCCACATCCGCCTTGCCCCCTCCCTTCATACCTTCAAATCTCTCCTTAAAACTCACCTCTTTCGCTCTGCTCTGTCTGACTCTTTATCCTGCTGAGCCACTATTCCTATACCTACGATCGGTTTACCCTTATCCTTGCAACATGGACCTGCCTGCTGTCATTCTCATCGTAACCAAGCCAAGTACGTGCGCTTGAGACCTCGCATCTTCATGAATGTTAAACCCCTTGTCTCTCCCTCTGTTCCCCTTCCTAAGTCTCTCCCCCAGCTCCTGTCTCTCAGATTGTAAGCCCTAGGGGCAGGGACCATGTCTATTTTATGACTTTGTAAAGTGCCAGGTACACTGCTGGCGCTATATAAATGTTTGTTAATAATAATAATAACCACAGAGGGGCAAGTACTGGGGACCCTTGTGGGGAGGTATTGCCTGAGACTGTTATTACTGTGAGAAATGAGGACACTTGTGGAGGGCTTGCTGGAAGATGCAGCAAAGCCAGAAGGAACTATGTTTGACTTTGGGAGGTCAAAGCTGAAATGTATGGACAAGTGCAATGAATAGCAGATGTAAATATTGCCAAATGCAGGGCCATAGGAAACAAGACTGTCCATATATATGGGGACCCTATGGTAAGAGTTGAGAAGTAAACCCCAAAAGAAAATAATTACACCAAAGGACTGAGATGTTGGGAGTGTAATGAAGAGGACATGTGAAAAGAACATTCCCTACCAGAACTGTACAGAGGAAGAGGTGCTGGGTTTGTGACCAGCCAGGGCACTTAAAAAGAGATTGCCTTGGAGGAAGGGACCAATGGGGACAAGTGAAGATAACGGTTACTATTAACGAGTATCAAACGAAAAAGACTCAGACTACTTTGAATGGGGGCCATTTAGAGGCGTTGAGTAAAGGAATGGCCATAATGAGAGGCTCCATGAAGGAGATGGTAAAATAAAATGGAATCATAAAGAAAGAGGTTGAAAAATTGAGAGAAGATAAAGTGGTATGTGGAAAGATATGAGACCTCTGAGGGGTTAGAAAACAAGGAAGATTCAATGCCAGCCCTTGAACTGAAACTGAAACTGAATCAGAAGAGGAAGACTTTGCAAGTGAGGAAGAAGTGGAAGGAATACTAGTAGAAGAAGTAATGCCTCAGGACATTGAGAGGAATACCTCAGAAAAGATAAAGGAACTAGACTCCTTAAGCCCTGGAGAAGAGTACAAGGATATCACTGCTGAGGTGGAAAGGGGGATAGATTCTCTAAATAGGTGATCAAAGGTAGAATGGGAAGGAGTAGGATGGACCTTAGAGCACTGCCAGAGACAACTAAGTGTCTGTTGACAGTAAGGAAATAAAAGTAAAGGGACAGTGAGGAAACAGGTGGGAATTAAAATTAAAAATGAGCGAGCCCTAAGACTGCTGATGGTTGCCAAGGACATGGATGTAGATGGGGCCAAAATAAAGACAATACATGGCACCCAGGAAACTTGCAAAAATGGAGCCCTTAGACAAAGGCCTCAAAGACCTAGAAGCAGAGATCTTGAGGACAGAAAGGAAAGAGTAGTAACTCCCTGGAAGAGGGTGAAGCCTCCTGAGAAAAGCAGAGGAGGAATAACCCAGGAAGCATTAGACTGTGCCTTAGACAGAATGTATGACATAGACTAAGATAATTGGAGAAACTGTAAAAAGCTTCTAATTGACACCATAAACCCTGGGAGATAGTAATGTGAGTAAAAAGGACTAACTTACATGGACTACAAAGGCTTGAAGGGTCCCTGGGTGGGGTGCTGGGAAGGCACAGGAGGACCCACATCCCACTCCAGGCTGAAGCAAGCCAGGAGAGTCTTGCTGTAAGGCAGCTAATTAAGAGAACTGTGATTCTGGTAGTCAGTTACTAATTAAGAGAGGCTGCAGAGATAGCACAGTGCTTCTGCAAGCAACTAGCTAACTGTGGATAACTTGCAGCAAACCTGGAAAAGGGGGTTGTCACAGAGAAACATGGGGGTCACACACGTGTAACATGGGACTACATGTTTGGTAAATGTGTGGTGCCAAGGGTTTCACATGGATGTAATGTTACTATACATGTACACTATGTAAGGTCAAAGGTTCCACATGTTTGTAATGTTAACTCTGAACTGTAGAACTCAAATTAGGTCTCTCACACATCACCAGTCTACAGGAACTACAAGAGATAACAGAAAGTGTATTCAAACCATCTGGCTTGCTAGACAGCCTGTGGAGATGTTAATGAACTTCCATGTTTACCTGGGTTGGCTACGTGCCCTGAACCACTATCCCCAAGGCGGGAAATCCGAGACAAAGGAGCCTAAATTCCTATTTAAATAGGAGGAAGATACAAAGAAAGGAGGAACACTTCTTGCAAAGGCCAGCTTGAGCATCTACATACAAAAGGAGGAACACTTCTAGCAAAGGCCAGCTTGAGCATCTACATACGAAAGGCAGCAGCTGGAAGCCATGAACTGAGAGGAAGGATTTTGCTTTCTAGCAACTCTAAGTCTGGAGACCCAGTCGCTTACATCAAGGACTGAGAAGAACTTATGGACCTTGCTAGGGGTAAGATGAATAACTTAGGAACTCAACCAGTATAAGTTAGGAATGTGTTATATTTATATTTTATTTCTATTACCACTCTGTTTAACTATCTTGTTTATGTAATCAATAAACTGATTTTATGAAGAAGTGGAAAGTGTCTAATATTGGAACACAAGTGAGCTACAAGAGCCCTCAAGCTCTTGCAAACCCAGAGAGTAAAGAGTCTGTAAATGGGAAGGATCGGGCCTTTGTGTGAAAAAGGAGTTTCATTGTGGCACACTTGAATTAGCCAGAGAGAGAATTGATTCAAGAGAACTGTGCGCAAGGGAAACTGAGTCACTCAAACCCGGTAAAGTGGGGGGTGCGGATTCCCAAACCCATGACAGGGGTGAACTAGCTAGAGAAGCTAGACCTCTCTGAAGGGGGGGCTGGCCAGGATTTGCCATAGTAAGATAAAAGGCTCTAGAAAGCTTTTATCAAAAGAGTGCCAATGACAAGCACTGGGAAATGAAATGTTATGTTTGATTAGGTTATGTTTTGAGTTACTGGGATTATGTTTCAGGGAGTAATCCTGCTTGAAGGGTCCCAGGGCTGAGAGGTTAGGAAGGAATGGGTGGGCCTGCCTCCCACCCCAGCAAGCGGTTTGTTGGTTAACTGTACAGGAGCTGCAGGAAGCTCTAGTAGAGAAATAGGGATTAAAGGAAACCCTAATGACTTAAATAGCTGAAGGAAGCTCTAATAAAGCCTGGCAGGGGAGGCCTGCAGGCTATCAAAGAACGCATTAGAAGATTGTACATCAAGTGGAGGATTCCTCCCTGGTACGGAATGAATGTGAAAAGTCAGGATGCATGGAAATTCCCACTGCCAGCCACAGGTAGTAGAAATGTTGATGTGTAACACCTGGGGAGGCGATGTTGACTATATTGTACTGGCCTGACAAGGTCATAAGGATGCTGGGGGAGGTGGAGTGTCCAGATGGCAAAGGTGGGCCAGCCTCCCAACCCCAAGAGGGGAAATAGACTGTGGGCCTGGTAGAGGACTGTCTCCCAGGTAGGGAATGTGAGTTGCAGGTAACTATGTAAATATAGATACCCAGCAGAACGGGCCCAGTTATAAGGGGAGATGTAGAGACTTGGAGGGCAGCAAAGTCTTAATTCGGGGTGCTAGACCCCAGGGCAATACTGTATAATGGTTGCTGTGTTTGAGAAATAATGATGTAAAAGATGTCAGACGTACATCTGTCGGTAATCACATACCCGGTGTGTGTGTGTGTCACAGGACTAGGCCACAAAAATGGTGCCTGCCATGAGGAACCCAAGACGTCTGCCACAGTAAGTGGTTACGTTTGAGGCATGGCCAGTGCTATAAGAGGAAGCCAGCCCCAGGAAGAGGGGCAGGCTGCTCTTGAACAGCAAGGAGGGCACATCTCCTGAGAGGCTGCAGGAGAAGAACCCTGAAGGAAGGAGATACCTGGAGATGTGAGTTGTCAAAGAGCTAGCCTGGGACTGTGGTTGTGGGCGGCTAGGCTCTGCGATATAGACTGTGACTGTCCAGAGGCTTGGTGCCTTGCCAGAGAATGAATTGTGAGTGTGAATAAACTGCTTTTTATGCTGAAACCCATGATTCTCTCATCAGGACCTGATCCTGCAAACACTTCCCCAGTCAAGTGGGACCCTGTTACACTCATCTCCTCCAGGGATGAACCGAGCAACAGGTTATCTTCGCCTTAAAGTCATGGAGAGTTCTCAACGAGATAAATAAATAATAAACCACTGTGCATGTGGAAGATGGCTACTGCCCGTAACCAATTTTGGTTAAGGGCAGTGGCCATTTTGCACATGCGCAATTGACTGCCCTTAACAAAAATAATGGTGATGCTATCACCACCATTTTGGTTAAGGGCAGCAACAATTTTGTGGATGTACAATGAATTTTTTAAAATATCTCTCTCCAAGAAGTTGTACTAGAACCGAGACCTCAACGAGATGTAGGTCCCGGTACTTGACATAGTGAACAATGCTTGCGAGCAGCAATTTAGCTGGTCACTTCACCCCTACTGGTAACATCAAAGGTAATTCAGCTAACCAGTAGGCAAGCAATATGGTTAGTTCACATGAATGAGTGCTCTTGCGTTATTGGGTCTTAGAGCTGAAACAAAGAGGCATTTTCTTATTCATGAATATTATTCACATTTTTTGATAGCCTTCTGAAGAACTGAATAATTATTTGCCTCAGAAATAATATCTGCATATCCATTTATTCAATTACTTCAGTCTGTAACTGAGTACTTTAATTTCTCATAAGACATTTCTAGATCTGGCCCCAAACGATTCACATTAGGCACGGGATTCTCAATAACTATTTACAGATTCCATGTCTCACTGTCCGCTTGGGATCAACACCCTGGCCATCAGCTAGTCTACTGGCTCAAATGGCTGGTGCATAACTGTGAGCTGCTCTCAGCTGCATGTGACTAAGGCCACTTTCAGACATGCCCCCACGCACATTCTGGCTGCCTGCGGGGGGGAATGTGCAGTCAGAATATGCGTGGGGCTCGACCGGTCTGAAATCCCCACCCCTGTGCGGCTTAGCCGGCATCCATGCGCATGAATGCAGAGCTCGATTTCCTGCTCTGCATCCATGTGTTTGTCAGACCGGCTTTCAGATCGGCCAATCCCCGCACATATTCTGGCTGTGCATTCCCCCCCCCCAAGCCCTGCAGCCAGAATATGTGTGGGGGGGAGATGTCTGAAAGTGGCCTAAGTGGGATCCAAGTCATGGAGCCCCTCCCCCACCCAAAGCCCCATATTATGGGGGAACACTGTCATCTTGTTTCTCAAGTTGTATTTTGTTCCATTTTGGACCAACCACCTGGAGGCAGTGCAGATCCCCAAACTCATAGGGTTGGAACTTGGAAGGCACTTTGTCATCTAGTGCAACCCCTTGCTTTGATGCAGGAAGTCTAAGGTGGGGTGGCTGTCTCATTTACCCTTCCCTATTATTGGTCCTGCTGCTGAATATGCCAGTTAGGAATGCAAAGTTTCTAGGAAGGACATTTGTGGATCACTTAGCAAATGATGTAGGTGTTGGCACATCTGCACCTCAGTGGGATGAGCAGTCTCTACCTAGAGTTTCCAATCATTGTGGATTTCTGTCTATTGGATCCCAACTCTATCAGGCTTCTCCTGTGAACACAGGGAGCTTTCCACTCTCCATGACTTCAAGGAGAGTTGTAGATCTCCTAGTGTTTTTAAATGAGCAAGGTGATGGGGGAGGGGTGTGTGGCCACTGAGTAGCACTGATGTGGATCACCCATTCAGGTGGAGTGTGTAGGGAGAAATTCAAACAAGTGACTCCCACCCTGGCCACGGAGACAACCTGCCATGCACTCCCTCTGCCTCAGACCATGGGGAAGAGTGTTCCTGGTTGGCCTTTGCAATTGACATGTCCCCAGCATGAGAGCTGGGGAACACAGGCTCTCTTGTGCTCCCGGCCAGTTTTTGTGACTTTCATAGGCCATGTCCCCAGCCACAATACCTATGAGCAGCAGAATGGTCTGCTGGCATGGCTGGCTGCCCCAGTTTATACAGACAGGAGTCTGTGGCCACCCACTGCCATGGACCTATTTGGATTGCCCTGCATGGAGCACTCCAGATTTCCCAGCAGTGCTCCGTGGCTCATGGAAGCGTGCACCCCCTTGTTCTATCTTCAGAATGGCTGTGGACTCCATGGCTCTTGAGTGGCCATGTGGGGTAGTATCTTATCTAAAAACACCCTGTCTGTCTCACCTATTGTCATCCCAAACCGGCTTCTCCTACTGCACCATCACCATCATAACCAGGTAGCTGCAAAGCCCAAGAGGAGATTCTGGTTGGCTCCAAGGAACTGTCAGGGGCTTTGGCTTTTCAATCCCCCCAGAGCCTCTCTGGCCTGTAATCAATGACTTTGGCACTCTCTAATAATGTGTTTCTTAAAAGCATTATGAAATCAATAAATGCACTTCAGATTGTGGCGATAGCATGCCAGCCTCAGAGCATGGAATGGCCGGGGAACTGCCAGGATTTTTATTCTCCTGCAGAGTTTTGCAAACATGTGATCACTATTATCCTCTAGCCAAGACTGCAGGTCCAGGAAGGACCTGGGCACTTATGTAATGATATCATGGTTTCATTTCATGATGTCACACAGGGATACAAGAATCTTGGAACAATAGCATCCAGGCCCATCTTTGGCTGTAAGCAATGGTCACCAACAGTGTTGGAACACAGAATAGCCTGTCATTATCCAACAGTGAGCTGGACTCCAACCAGCACAAAGGTCTAGGGCTCTGTTGCACCATCGCTTAGGCATGTAAGAGGTGGCAGGCTGAGGCAGTGGACCCTGAAGAGATAGAGCATCAAGAACCCATTTAAGCCTCAGTTCTGCACCTTCATCCCTGACCTACTGACTTCTTCAGCTCCCTATATCAGTACTCTGTGTGAGTGTTTAAAGCATCAGACCACATTCCCAGATCACTCAGGATGGATCTTGGTGGGCATCACTTAGCTGCAAGAATTGGGGGATGGGATTCCTAACCCAGAGCCCAGCTATTACTGTGACCTAAAGATATATTTCTATTAATTATAGTCAACAAGAGGGCTTCAATCCTCCTCTTGGACCTCCAGTCACTAGGGGGTAAGAGTCCCCAGAGTACACACTGGCAGGAGACTCACTATCTCAAGCATCCATGACGTACTTTGGATACCAGTTTTTATGCTTCCCTGTACGAGAAATGTTTGACGCCAGTGTAGTTTTCCCAGGATTTTCTCCTCACCTGTCACAGTGGCACAGATGTAATTTCTAATTAAAGTGCAGCTCTTTTCAGAGCCATTTATTTCTGTTTCTTTTGTATTTTGATTGGAATGTCAGTCACTCTTTCATGAATTTGTCAATTTCCTTTTCCCTAAAGATTATCTCAGAGATGTGAGGATACAGAAATGCCTGCTATCCGCTACTGGCTCTGGAGCGCCTTGGATTCCAGCAGCAGGGAGTGAGCCTACAGAAAATTTATTAAGAAACAGGGAAATAAAGCCCCAACGATTTCCCTTAAGATTATTCAAGTTAATGCTGTGTTTTGAAATCAGTTTCTTTCTTTTTCCCTCCGACCTGAATACCTGCCTGTTCCTTCCTTTCCTGACTGTTACTCCTACTAAATGGGTGGGCCCACAGAGAAATTTGCAGCCCTAGTACATTCTAGTAGCAGGGGGGCTGCTACATCCCATTTCCAGTTCCACATAAGTTCTGAAATCAGTTTCTGGAGATCATACTGGTACCTTACTTACACAGATGTTACTTGCAATAGTTATTTTACTCATCATACTTTAATCTATATTAAGAAGGGAAAGCCTGTTAAACCTCCTTCCCCACCCCAGCTTGTGGGCCTGGTACAATTGTGCTCCCATTTCCTCCCTCTTGTAAAGCCTGCTCATGGGAGTAAAGTGGTTCCCACTCACTCAAGAAGCTCCACTGATTTCCACCCCTGATAAATCAGCTTTAGACAAGGACCTGTGTTCAGTGTTGGTGGCACTAAGGAAAAAACTGTGACCTAAAGGCTCAGAAACCAGATGAGAGAGACCATGCATTTTTATTAAGCTTAATTAATCCCATGATTTGTCAGCCAACCTCGCAATTTGAGGACCCTGACTCATAACTTTTGAACATCTGGAGATGCCGATACCAGGCTCTTGGTCACTTCAATGGGCTGGGACCCACCTCATACACAGCCAGGCCCTCTGCTCCTGGCACTAGGGTATAAGTGCAGGAATCCGCCTTGACTCAAAAAGTTAATTCCCTGCCATGTCCGTGTTCTGCTTGGAATATTATGTGAGACAAATCCCTTACACACTTTCAAGTGGAGACCCCCAGAACACCCCTGGGAGCAGCAGTCAAGGGCAGCCTCAGGCAGGGATGACAGGGGACTACATCCCTGGCCCTGCCCTTTCAGAAGTCCTGCAAGCTCTCAGCAGCAGCTACAAGCTCTCAGGAACTTCCAGAGTGGTGTCAATAACTGTGAGGACCTACAAGCACCTCCAGAGCAGTGGCACATTTAAGATGGCTGCATTACTGGATTTGTCACAAGAGATGCCTGTGCTATGGAACTCTGGGAATGTCTGTGCCATGGAGCTTGCATTTTATCATTGGTTAGGGCCATGCACAAGCTAAGACCTTGGTGGTAACTGCCCTGCAGTGTTCTATTGTGGTGACATTTCCATCGTTTACAGGGCTGGGTCACTGGGTCTTCAGACATTTTATAGCTACAGTTCTTGTGGTTCGCTCCCCAAGCAGGAACAATTCCTGAGGTGTCGCACTAGAAATTGAGCTGAGACAATTAATTGCATGGTATGCGGTAACTACTGGATTTGTGGTAGGTAACTGTTGATCCATACCAACGACGATTGGTTACTGATCAGTACCAATTATTATTTGATGTTTTAACTAATTTACTTATTTAATTTTTTTTTTAATCCTGCTCTATCCCAAGATTTACCACATTACCACTTTGTGCTGTTTATCATTTCCCCACTCATTTTGTAGTTACCAGCTAGATCCACTTGCCCATAATTTCTTTCCTACTTACCTTCCAGATCCTGGTTTCAAGTTTAAAGCTCAGTTTCCCATTGAATACCTGGTTCAAATCTGCTGGATGCAGCTTTGCTATTGGTCCAGAAGTACACCAGAAATGACAGAATGCTGAAAAACAGTAAATTGGTTTATGTGGTAACGGTATTAAACAGCATTTCAGTTAATTGGTTAACCTCTACAGTATGTGGTTACTGATCAGTTAACCACTTGGATATTTGAAATTCTGGTTATTAACCACGGTTATGGAATTAACTATCCAATTCAGCTCCAATTAGAACCTAAACCCCTTTAAGGCAACGGAGCTCTCCCCAGCCTCTCCTCATATTTCCGCTGCTGCCCCACGGATGCCCTGGCACTGCGTGATGGGAGCTGAGAAGGAATATCAGCCAAGGAGAAGGGCTTCTATTAAGCTGTTATGTTCTCACTAGCTTCTTCGCTGAGCAACAAAAGTTCATGTGTAAAATTGTAATGACTGCAGGCAGGGATGAAAGGTGTCGTAATAGCTGTCAGAGCAGGTGGTGTGTTCCTATCAACCACTGCTAAGGGCCTTCTCCCTCTCTTGGTGCATGTTCATATGTGAAGCAGGACGTGTATGTGTGTGGAGCCTCCAAACGTGTGTGTGAGAAAGCATCTGTGCACGTACAGCATGTGTACAAAGGTGTGTGCAACTGAAAGTGAAACTGGAAAATCTCATTGCCAGTTTTGGGATTTTAGGGGTTTCTTAGAGCCTAAAATTATTATTATTATTTATGTTATTAATTATTACTATTTTATATTTATATAGCACCAGAAATGTTCCTGGTGCTGAACAGTCATGATTAGAGACAGGTCCCTGCCTTACGGGTCTTACAATCCAAGATGGACAACGGAGGGGAGTCAAGGGAGAGGGGAACAAAGGGAGAAACAAGGATACTTTCATGAAGTTGAAGTTCCACATGCTTAGCTTAGTTACAAGGAAAGGGGAGGTGGGGGATCATGAAAGATAAGAAAGTATAAGCAGGGCCCCGATTCTTCCGCGGAATTTTTTTAAAAATTCCGCGGGAGTCAGGGGCCAATTCTGCGCCTCGGCGCGATTTACCATGCGGGGG
>QEPC01013244.1:259914-282496 GCA_003113815.1 Sphenodon punctatus
TGGGGAGGCTGGGGAGGGGAAGCCCCGAGGGTTTGTTCATTCCCCTTCCCCCGTAGAATCTCCTGCCCCGCGTCCCCGCAGCGCAGGCTGGAAATTCTGCGCTGGGGTAAGCGGGGCAGGAGATTCCGCGGGGGGAGGGGAATTCCGCGGGAAATCTGCGATTCGCAGACCCGCGGATCCCTCGGGGCCCTGAGTATAAGTGAGCAATCTATGAGGGTGAGGAGCTAAAGAAAGCCGGATGGAAATGATAGGTTTTTAGGAAGCCTTTGAAGGTTGGTGGGGAGACAGATTTGTGATAAAATCATAAGACTCTCAGCTTTCATTGTTTGAAAGAAAGGGAAACTCAGGGCATTTTTAGATGAGCACTGTTTCTTGTGGACTGCAGAATGTGAGAAACAAAGTCATATGGGGGGTGGGGATGTTAGACGTTCCCCCCTGATTCCGGAAGTCAGCCGGAGCCATTGAAAACAGCGCACTTGTGCAGGGACAGAGATCCGGACTTATGAAACCCTGATATCGAGGTTTCATAAGTCTGAATTTCCGTCCATGCACAAGTGCATTGCTTTCAATAGCAGTGGCCGACTTCTAGAATCCTGGGGGGAGGGACGGGACAACGATGTCTAAATCCCTCCTTTCCATGCAATTTTGTTTCTTGCAAACTCTGCAGTCTACGAGAAACAGCACTAGTCTAAAAAGGCCTTATGACTCTCATGGTTACAGAGATTAACTTGCAATTGTCGTTGCAGTGGGTCCAGCAATGGAACTAGATGGTAAATCAACTTTGTGACAAAGATTTTTGTGGTTCACTCTACCTAATCAGTCTCCAACTCACCCCCAGACCAGCTGCAACTCAGTTCCCCCACTTACAGTATCCACTAGTAAACACTCTCTCCTGTGTAAAGGGTTAACTCTCTGTTGCCTGTATTTGAGAATTTAATTGGGTGAAAACAGACATAATGCTAACTCCACTTTAACACCGCTTTAACATTGCTTATGCATGTTGCAGGGCTGTATTGGTACCCTTTGCAGTTCTGCAACATGCATAAGAAATGTTAAAGCAGTGTTAACGTGGTGTTAAAGTAAATTTAACGTTGTGTCTGTTATTGGTCCTTTTCACACAAGACACCCCCATCGCCCACGTGGGCAACTGGGTGGGTGAGGGAGGTGTCCGTGCGACCACCGGTGAGGATTGGTGGGGGTGCATGCATGCTCCCGCACTGCACCCATCTTCACTAAACCCCCATGCATGGAGGCATTGGAGAAAACGAAGGTGCCTCCATACATGGAGATGGGTGTGTGTCCATGCGATGGGCCGCACAGGCACAACCCCCCACCTGCTGCACTGCGGCTCCTCACGGGCCCGTGTAAAAAGGGTCAAAGTCACATAAATATCACCGGGTAAGGCTCGTCCGGATATCTAATTGAGAATCCCCCAAAGTCTCAATACTCAGCATCAGTGACCATGCAGACACCAACTTTATAGTAAGTTTTATATAAGAGCTAAAATTGGTAATAAAGGTTTACAGTAAATGCAAAGGTGCATAAAAAATCAAAAACATGCAAAGATAGCTTGCCTCATGAGTATCCCTGGCTGAATCACTCATAGGTTCTTACCCTAATTCATACTGTTGGAGTTCAGGATTCTTGGCCAGGCACAAAGTCCATCATGATCATACAAGCAGTTACTCTACATGTTGTTGGCAAAAAATAAATAATTTCAGTCACTCTTACTAGGCACTTAAGGCCCTTTTCTAACAGGTGTGAGGGAATGGGTGGGCAGCGGGGTGGGTGGGCGGTGTGTTCCCACAGACACTCACACACCTCCACCCTTCTCCACGCACAGAGCATCAGACGTTGGTGCCTGTTGCTCTGTGGATGGGCGGAGATGGGTGGAGCGCAGGAGCGTGCATGCACAGCATTCCTACAGACACCCACCAATCCCCCCTGCACCCGCCACAGCCTTCACACAGGCACCCACCCACATGTGCAAGTGGGGTGGGGTGGGATGGGGGAGGGGTGTCTGTGTGAAAACAACCTAAGATAGGTTAGCTAATTCCTTTGTTTAGGTTGGTTCTGCAAATTCCTCCATTTGAATTCTGTCCTAGCCATCTTCTTTTAATGGCCTGTATGACAGTGCCATTTACACTTTGAATCTCTCCCAGTACAATTTCATAACTTTTATACCATAACTAGTAACACAAACTGTGTAATTACTGTGCATAACTTTTCGTACAGATTAGTGATATGAAACACAATTCTATTTCATAAGCCTGTCTTAGATACAGAAATGTTGACAGTACATATATGAATATTGATATAATCATGTCCCAAGTCATAATCTTTAAGTCCTTGTAACCACCCTTTAGAATTTCTAGCAAGTCCATGACTTTTATTTTATTTATTTATTTAGTCATATTTATTAGCCACCCCCTCATGCCTATGGCATCTCGAGGCGGCTTACAACAAAAAACAAACAATAATCATAAAAAATTCTCAATTGTAAAACATTTTAAAACAACCCCCCCATTACTTTAACATCCTTAAAATCCAACACACACACACCCCCTATATACCCTCCCCATCCCTCTGAAGGCTTGGGTGAACAGCCAGGCCTTGCAGGCTCGGCGGAACGCCAGCAGACCCAGGTGATCTTCCTCTGGGGGGAGATTCTAGAGTCGCGGCATGGCCACTGAGAATGCCCTTTCCATTGTGGCCCCCAGATTAACATGGGGGACCTCCAGGAAGGCACCCCCGGTAGACTGCAAGGATCGCTCTGAGACGCGGAGGGTGAGGCAGTCCCTGAGGTATGAGGGGCCCAGACTGTGTAGGGCTTTATAGATCAAAAATAACACCTTAAATCTGGCCTGGTAAGCTATAGGCAACCAGTGCAGAGTGTGCTTATGTGCTCCCGCAGGAAACGGGCCTCCACATTCTGCACTAGCTGCAGCCTCCGGACCAGAAACAGGGGAAGCCCCCCATAGAGCACGTTGCAGTAGTCTAGCCTCGAGGTGATGAAGGCATGGATGAGAGTGGCCAGATCGGGCCCGGAGATGTATGGACGGAGCCTCTGTACTAGATACAACTGGCGGAAGGCAGCTTTAGCCATCGCCTCCATCTGCCGATCCAGACAGAGGTCCAAATCCAACACCACCCCCAGACTCTGAACCTGCTGGGCTACAGGAGGGCAGCACACACAAACCCCCCGGGAGGAGCCAACACCCCCCTCACCCTTTCCACCACCATTACCTCTGTCTTATTGGGATTAAGCTTCAGTCTGCTCCACCGCATCCAATCTGCCACGGCCTCTAGACATTGGGAAAGTATCGAGACAGCAGGACATGGGTCAGTTGAAAGTGAGAGGTACAGCTGAGTATCATCAGCATATTGATGACATCGCACTCCAAACCCTCTCACGATCTCCCCCAGGGGCTGCATATACACATTAAATAGTAACGGAGACAGGATCGAACCCTGCGGAACGGAGGCTTGATGTTTCAGCCCCCAACACCACCCACCGGCTTCTCCCCGAGAGGAATGAGTGGAACCACCCAAGGTGGGAAGATTAAAGGGAAGATTAGAGACGGGGCGGTAGCTGGCGTGTGCTCCCACATCCAAAGATGGCTTCTTCAGAAGGGGGTGCACCACAACCTCCTTGAGACTGGGCAACAACCTCCCCTGCTGGAGGGATGTGTTGACCACCCTCGCCAGCACCGTCCCCAATGTCTCCCTGGAGGCTTTCACCAACCAGGACGGGCATGGATCTAGTTCACAACTAGTGACTCTAACAGACCCCAGGACATCCACCGCATCGGCCGGCGTTACTTCCTGAAACTCTTCCCAGAAAGATCGACCAGATGGTGCCTTCATAACCTCGTGCTCCTCACCTCCTGCTTCCAACCCAGTGTCAAAGACACTTTTAAGACAGACTCACAATTTTAAAGTGAAGGACTGCTAGACTGGGTCAGATCCATGGTCCATCTATCACAGTATCCTCTCTCCCACAGTGGCCAGTGCTGTGTTCTTTAAAGGAAGCCACAGGGCTATTAATTAATTTATTTAATTGCACTTCTTAGCTGCCCCCTCATGCCCATGGCATCTCGGGGCGGCTTACAACACAAAAATAACAATAATTTAAAATAACAATCAAGCACAGAAATTAAAAACATCTAAAATTCCCTAAAAACACCCCTCAAACTTTTATCCTATGCCCTCCCCTCCCCCAATGGCCTGGGAGAACAGCCAAGTTTTTCAGGCCCAGCTGAAGGCCAACAAATTTGGGGACAGATGGGATTCCTCTGGCAGGGAGTTCCACAATCGCGGCTTGGCCACCGAGAATGCCCTCTCCATTTTGGCCCCCCACTTTACACGGGGGACCTCCAAGAAGGTGCCTCTGGTGGACCGAAGGGGCCGCTCTGGGGCACGGAAGGTGAGGCAGTTCCTGAGGTATGAAGGGCCAAGACCGTGTAGGGCTTTATAGGCCAAGATCAACACCTTGAATGTCGCTCGGTACACTATAGGCAGCCAGTGCAGCACGTGGTGCACGGGAGTAATATGCTACTGTCAGCTCATTCCCGTCAGGAGACGTACCACCACGTTCTGCACCAGCTGCAGCCTCCAGACCAGCATCATGGGAAGCCCCACGTAAAGCACGTTACAGTAGTCGAGTCTCGAGGTGACCAAGGCATGGATAAGGGTGGCCAGGTCGGGTCTGGAAATATATGGACACAGCCTCCGCACCAGATACAGCTGGCGGAAGGCAGCCTTGACCACCATATCCACCTGCCGATCTAGGTGGCGATCTGAGCCCAATAACATTCCCAGATTCTGAACCTGCTGGGCTACAGGCGGGCAGACCCCTCTGCGAGGGGAGTCGACACCTCCCTCGTCCTACCCACCACCATCACCTCCGTCTTATCAGGGTTCAGCTTCAGTCTGCTCTGCCATAACCAATCTGCCACGGCCTCCAAACATTGGGACAGTACTGAGGTGACAGGACCTGGGTCGGTTGAAAAAGAGAGGTAAAGCTGGGTGTCATCAGCATACTGGTGGCAACACACACCAAACTCTGTCACGATCTCCCCCAAGGGCTGCATATATATATAAAACAATAATGGAGACCGAATTGAACCTTGTGGAACGTCACAATCCAGGACCTGGGGCTGGAAGACTCAGCCCCAAGGACAACCCGCTGGCTTCTCCCCAAGAGGAATGATTGAGAACCATCCAAGGACAGTCCCGTCCAGACCCCCCCAGGGCTCGCAATCATCTCAACAGCAGCCCATGGTCCACTGCATCAAAAGCGGCCAAGAGATCTAGCAGGATCAGAAGCGTTGAATGTCCTGCATCCATCTCCCAGCGGAGATTGTCCACCCAGGCCACCAGTGCCGTCTCTGTACCATAGCCGGGCCGGAACCCTGATTGAAATGGGTCAAGGAAACCAATGCTGTCAAGATGAACCTGGAGCTGCAGTGCCACAGCCCGTTCAATAACCTTCCCTAAAAAGGGTAGGTTAGAGACAGGTCGGTAGCTGGCGAGTGCGTTCATATCCAAAGATGGCTTCTTCAGCAGGGGGCGCACCACAGCCTCCTTGAGACTGGGGGGGGGGGCAATCTCCCCTGCCAAAGGGACACATTGATTACCCTCGCCAGCACCGTCCCCAATGTCTCCCTGGAGACTTTTACCAACCAGGACGGGCATGGATCTAATTCACAACTAGTGGCTCTAACAGACCCCAGGACATCCACAGCATCGGCTGGCATCACTTCCTGAAACTGAGCCCAAGAAGATGGACCAGATGGGGCCTCCATCATGTTGCGCTCCATCTCTACTGTTCCTAATCCAGTGTCGAAGTTGCTCCTATTAAGGAGTGAGATTTTCCATGACCAGTCAGGGTTTCCATGGCCACCCTGACCATGAGACACCCACCTTCCTTTTAAATCATGACTATTTATTTATTTATTTTTTAAATTTTGCTACCCTGCCC
The DNA here is from genome assembly GCA_003113815.1 of Sphenodon punctatus. Classification (NCBI taxonomy): domain Eukaryota; kingdom Metazoa; phylum Chordata; class Lepidosauria; order Sphenodontia; family Sphenodontidae; genus Sphenodon; species Sphenodon punctatus. Next base: position 265,898 of record QEPC01013244.1, read on the forward strand.
CTCCTTCCACAGGCAGCTTGGTGCAGCTTACAATTTGCAAAACATTAAAACAACAATTTAAAAACAACTAAAAGGAGGGCAAAAGAAAAATAGTCCCTACCCAACAACCCACCCATCTCCCCCGCCAAATGCCTGGTGGAACAGCCAGGTCTTACAACTTTTCAGAAAAGAGGGGAGATCTGGGACCAACCAGGCCTCCACTGGAAGGGAGTTCCACAGCTGTGGAACAGCCACCAAGAACACCCTCTCCTGTGTGGTCCTTCGGAAGACTCGGGGGACCTCGAGCAGGGTGCCCCCTGATGATGGCAGGGGCTGGTCCAACACCCGGGGAGTGAGGCTGTTCCACAGATAGTTAGGGCCTAGGCCATTTAGGGCTTTATAGGCCAAAACCAACACCTTGAATCGGGCCCGGAAAACCACTGGCAGCAGAGAACGGAGCAGAGAATGGCGCACTGGTGTAAAATGCTCCTGGCGGCCCTGTCCTACCAGAAGACAGGTCGCAGCATTCTGCACCAGCTGCAGTTTCCAGGCCGTCACCATGGGTAGCCCCACGTAGAGCGCGTTACAATAGTCCAATCTAGAGGTGATGAAAGCATGGATGATTGTGGCGAGGTCAGAGTCTGAAACAAGTGACCGAAGCCATCGCACCAGATGTAATTGGCAAAAGGCACTCCTCGCCACAGCCTCCACCTCGACATCCAGGTGGAGCTGTGCATCGAGGAGCACCCCCGGACTCCGTACCTGGGATACCAATGGAGGGCAGACCCTGCCAATAACGGGGCACCATCTCCAGTGCCTTATCCACCAACATCACCTCCGTCTTGTCAGAATTCAGCTTCAGTCAGTTAGTCCTCATCCAGTCCCCCACAGCCGTCAAACACTACCAGCACGCAATGTGTCTATTCTCCATTTTGGGAGACCAAGTCATGATTTTTGGTAGGGGTGGGACTATCGGTATCGGATTAATCTGATAATACAGATAATTGTCTATCGGTATATTTTTTTTAACATTGCTGGTTTCTCTCGGATTTTTAACATCAACACCATTTAACAATGGTTGCAATGTTAAAGATCAGAGAAAATCAGCAATGTTAAAAAAATAATATACTGATAAATCCTATATCAGATTAATCGGATACCGATAAAACCAATAAATCTGATACCGATAAAACCGGTAACCAATAATTCCCCTGGAGTCTCACCCCTAATTTTTGGACTTTTGGCACCCCTGTATATGACTGTATGTGTCAGCATTTTATTTATTTGTATTTTTAACCTACCCTTCCTCAAAGGTTCAGGGCAGTTTACAACATAAAATATCTATAAACAAGCATGTACAAAATATACAAAAATAAAACCTGTACAAAAATTAACTATTTACATTTGGAGTTCTGGAGAGCAATCCTCCTTCTCGATTATAGCACCAAAGAGACAAGCCATATATAGTGTTCTCAAGATGTCATTAAAAGACTGTACGTAGTAGTACAAGGGCCTGGTCCATGTTCAGACCCTACTGGACTGGCCACAAATACGAGCTTCTGATCTTTATACAGTTCAAGTCAAGTATTCTCAATCATTCTGTGTTTACTTGGGGCCAAGGTGTAAACAGTAGGGGTGGGACATCAGGTCAAATACCGGCTACCGGATTTACTGGTTACCGGATTTTAAAAAATCAGATTGCCGGATCTGTGTACCGGTTTACCGGTACCGGATTTGTTCCATTGATTTCAATGGGGAACTGTCCCCATTGAAATCAATTGAAAAAAACACAAAAAACCTCCCGCTTCCAGACTGTGCAGGTGGAAGGGGGGCACCCCCCACCCACCCTGCCCAGTCTGGCTTTAAACAAAAAAATTTCCCCCGAAGTCCCTGCTAGTGCGAGCTCTGGGCCGCCGCCGGCATCCTGGAGCCCACACCAGCAGGTACTAGGGTGATCCCTGGGCCGCTGGTGCTGGGGGGGGCTCTTTTTAAAAAAAAAATCCAGGTTGGGCGGGTGGGTGGGTGGGTGTTCCCCCTTCCACTCGTGCAGCCTGGACTGGGGAGGGAAAGTAAAGTGGGGGGTTTTTTGGTGTGTTTTTTTAACATTGTGGCCATTCATTTGAATGGCCGCAATGTAAAAAATCCGGTACGGGGGAATTCAGTAAACGGGCCGCATTACCGAGTTAATCCGATACTGTTGGTACACCAAAATACCGGCAGTATCGGATACTGGATGATCCGGTAGTCCCAACAGGCACAGTGTTCAGATTAGAGTTTTATCTACTAAAATGATTAATTTGTCTATTCATCACAAATGATAGGTCGGCCTACTCTGGGCGATTCCCTGTAAGTGTGAGGTTACTCAGGTTAGAGAGTTAAAGATAATTTAAGGAATGTCCTTAATTACCTTGGGAGAGGGAAAAGACTTAAAGGGAAAGAATTTGTTCAGGGAAGCATATGTTAACAACATATGTTGTTTTGAGGGACAGACCTCCCAATAGATACAACAATACAATTCCCATTAAATCACTCCCCAAACTCTGTGCCCACCTGCTAAAGGCCTGGCCAAATAAACAGGTCTTTCATTGCCCTAAGTATATGTGCGAATGACAACGAGCGCACATCTCTGTGTGTATGCAATAGAACTTTGATTTTATGAACTATTGGGGACTATGAACTTCATAAAACTGCAATGTTCATAAAACTGAGCCTCTAAAAATCACAGCAGGCTCAGCATCATCAGCCAGAAACAGGCAGAGGGAAAAGGCTTGTGAGGCAAACAGCATTCCTCACGTACACGCAGCTTCCCAGCCAGAGCACAGAAATATCAGTGCCCAGACACTCTTGCTGGGCACCAAGAAAGGTGGGTCATGTATGCAGCTATTAATATGACTGGGGCTCCAGGGGCAGGGTCTCATGGCACATGTAGGGAGCTACTGTCATGCTTCCCTCTCTCCCTTTCTCATCTTAAGCATGGGCAGTGAATAAGGACAAGGCTGTCCTCCTTTTCTTCCCTGCTTCTAAGGGTGAAAACAGACATGATGCTAACCACCCTTGGTGGTTATTTATGCATGCTGCAGGGCTGTATTGGTGCCCTATGCAGCCCTGCACCATGCATAAATGACCACCAAGGGTGGTTAGCGTCATGTCTGTTTTCACCCTAACTGTGCTGAGGGGAGCAGCAGCAATGAGGGGAGGGAGGAGATCCTAGTGTCAGACTCAGAGCCCCCTCTGCTCCTCTCCACTCTCTCCCCTAGCTTGTGGTCCCTTCCCTGTTGCTGCTCCCAATACTGCCCCACTGCCAGGCACAGAGCAGGACCCAGGCAACATGGAGGGAGGGTGGAGAACCACCAAGATTTTACTATCCTGTCTAGGCTGTCCTCTCCACGGTATCTGCATTCTCATTCCCTGCACAGAGATGAATGCTTTTCTGTTTAATTCAAGGCAGCATTTTGGGGCAGTCTTTGGGCAGATGCTTATGCTGCTTTTTCTCAGAAAACCTTGCAGCAATGCATAAATATGGTGAATCCCAGAACAGTGGGTAGGAAACAATGCATTAGAAAGTGATAGGTAACAAACAGCCTCCCCTCACTATAGCTTTGTGTTAGGAGAGTCTGTTCTGCTGTTTATGCTGGAGACCAATGTGACTGGATTTCAATGGGGCTCTCCAGGGAGAAAAGCATCACTAGGTACAAGGAAGGGGGCAAAATCCAGTCCTAAAAGCAGTGCCCCTTTCTTTTCTTGACAACTCATTCATAAGTTCCGTTGCTCCGTGGCCCTTTCCGAAATGGGGGGCGACTCACGGGACGGCGGCAGTTGTCCTATTGCGCTGCCGGTGCTGGAAGGACGCACGCGGCAGGGGCAGGCGGCAGCGCACAGCAGCAGGTGAGGGCAGCACAATGCAGGATCTCGTGGGAACGGGATCTTGCAGCCGCCATTTTTGGTCCAGGCGTGGACTTCACCACTCCGTGCCTGGACAACATCATGCAAGCACCCTCCCAGAAACCACTGTGGGTAGTACTGGTCATTGATTTTTCAAGGCCGGGAAGGAATTTTGCTGTCAGGCCTGATTGGTCCTGCCCTGGCAGGGGTTTTGCCTTCTTCACAGTGCTAATTTGTGATTGGTTCATTGGTGGGAAGGGTAAGTTAAAGTTATTGTTGTCGCACCTGCAGGGGTCCTGCGAGTTAGGTATGTTAGGTCAGTAGGGATAGTTCGCTGCCAGGTCATCTCCTTATGAGATGGGGTCAGGGTGAACGCTAGAGCTTGAGCGGCCAGCAACACATACGACCCAGGAGAGGGTGTGGGTCTAGGTGCCCTAGGACAGGGGTGGTCCAGTGCTGCTGAGAGCTGCACCCACTTCTTCCTTGGGTCACGGTAGGCAACGGCTGGCTGGGGCGGCCGGGCAGGCGTGACATTGCAGCAGCTATAGGTAGTTATGTTGGCAGTACTGAGGAACATCAGACCACGTAAAGTTCGGAAGAGTTAAGTTAATTTACAGTTAAGGTTAGCCAGGACCCAGGAGGGGTATTACCCCTCCTCCCCTGACTTGGATTAATAAAGATTGGTGCGGCCTACTTGTTTACCCATAAATTGGTGTGCATGTCTTCCTTCCTGGGTGCGGGACAAACTCAGGGGAGTCAGATGGACATTGCACAGGTGCTCTCTGACCTCTAAATCCTCACCTCCTGATTCCATCAGTGGACTTGTCCCTACACTGGAGCAACAGCAGCGATGGGTTCTGCTGGGCAGAGCTGGGGCTCTAACTCCTTCAGCCAGTGGGTGGCAGCACTGCTACATAAACTTCTCTGACTTCCCCAAGAACATGGTGACTGCATTGCCCACACACATTTGGGGTGAATACATTCTCAGGCAGCAATTGGCTCCCATCCTCCCACTTTCTCTTTTGATCTCCATTGATGGTGTCATTATCCAGTCTGTCCCTCAAGCACATAGCCTGTGATTCATCTTTCACTCCTCCCTTTCCTTTAAATCTCAGATTCAGTTTGTTACTGTTGCTTCTCTGCATAACATTGACCATAATCAAATTCAACATACTTACAGGAGGGAAATTTCAAATAAAACTACCTCAGTAACATTTAATTTAAAAAGGGAACTATACAAAAATGAGGAAACTAGTTAGAGAGAAACTAAAAGGAGCAGTTGCAAGGATTAAATGTCTGCAGGAAGCGTGGGATCTATTTAAAAACACCAACTTGGAAGCCCAGATTAAATGTATTCCACAAATTAAAAAGGTAGCAAGAGGACCAAACATCTGCCTGCATGGCTAAATGGGGAGGTGAAGGAGGCTATTGGAGCCAAAATGGTGTCCTTTAAAAAATGGAAAGTTAGTTGCCCCCACAACCAGGAATAAGGCAACACACACCATAAAGTTGGGTTAAAGGTCACACATTTATTAACTCGTTTACCAAGTCGAGGAGGAGGTATGCTCCCTCCCGGGCCCCTTATACTAAATTTGAGATGAAATTACTTAAAATTAACTTACCTAAACTTAACCCAGCGGCCCGATGTCCCTCGGTACCTCTGACTGTGTGTGCACTAGGTCACTCTCACTTCAGCCGTCCGGCTGATCGGGAACAAGAGGGGGGGCACCCTCTAGTGACCAAAGTAGGAGGGAGGCGGAGGCTTCCTTAAGGGACCATCCCTGTCCTTGTCAGGCTAACTTGCGCCCCCTCCTAAGCCGGGGTTTAAGCCGGCCGGCTGTGCCTTAGCTTAACCCTTGCTCCATCTCTTAAGGAGATTCCTTCCCCCACATTCTAACTTAACAGCTATGCATAACAATGGGTTTATAAACGCCCTGGGCCCCTGCCACCACAAACCTCCAGCAATTTGATTGGTTGGTTTGTACCCCCAACCCCGACCTCAACACAATTGAACCAGACGACCTTTTAACGCGGTCAAGTATAGATTCAACCCCGCTTGCGACAAGTGCACCCCATCAGCACGAAACAATTCCGGACTAGAAAAATGGATGTTTGGGTGGGTGACGACCACTCCCCCCTTTTTGGATACCAACCTACCCATTTCCTTATTTATCTTGCGGCGGACGTGGTCCACCTTGCCCGGGTGGACCGCGTTCGCCCAAGTAATCCGTTCAAGCATGTTGGACCACACCAATATAGTGGAAGGCAAAAGACGGGCTATCTCCTCCCAGTCCTGCTTCATCCTTACCACCAACTCCAGGCCGGACATCTGGGGGATGTTGTTCTCCCCCAGGTGGATCACAAGAATGTGCGTGTGCAACCCCCTAGCAGCTTCGTGGATGAGTGGTAGGAGTTGCTCCCATTTCATGCCCCTTCTGGCCTTCCACACCACCTCAGCCCTGTCGCCCAAACCTAGCTGTGTGCCCCAGTGGGAGCTCCCGGTCTCGCGTCCTGCCCAGAAAACAATGCTGTGCCCCGTCATCCAAATCAACTTTTGTTGATCCCACATCTTGGGGCCTGTAACTGGGAGAAGACAGGGCTGGTTAGCAAGCAACTGTACACATTGCATGGATCACCTTACATAGGTGCGGAATGCGGCTGACCTCCATCTACCCAACCTTCTTATTTTGCTATCTGACATCCCTAACCCTGCTGCGTGGGATGCCGCCCCAATTCTGAAAGAGTGAGATGCATACCCTTATACGGGCACGTTCACTGCCATCAGCGCTTCCGCAGCACCACTGAGAATTGAGAGCGAGTTGCCACTGAGCTATCTATGTGGACAAGAAATGGGGCCGCCACTGGTGGGTGGATCGCTTTAAAACGTCTCACTGCCAGAACCGGGCACAGCTCTGGGTCCATGGCCCTACGAAGGCGGATGCTGATGCCTTGCTGGCCCTGGTCTGTCTTTGAGGCCTGCAGCCTGATGTCCAATGATTCTTCCCCCATAGAAATGTCCCTGTCGCTAATTACCTTGTCTGCCTTGTCCCTCCTGGAAGCTGCCACTAGCTCAGACACCCTGAAAGCCCCAAAGAACGCCAATTTAAGGCCGCATCAAAGAGAGTGGCCTCGAAATCACCCTCAGCTATTCTCACTACCCCTATTGAAACTGCCCTCAAAAACTCGGGGGTGATAGGCCGCCGGACATCTCTAGGCATGCCCCACTCATGTGTCCAAGACTCTAAGAGTTTCTTGGCAACTAAACCATGGTCCAGAGGGGGGTACCCTGCCATCCTTCTAGTGAAGGAAATCACAGCTAGTTTAACCCCAATAGTGGATGGAGACAGGCCTTGGGAATGCAGACTGAGAGCAAACTGCAGTGCCTGAGCTTCAGAAATAGGAAAACCCAGGAGCCACCCATTCTGTGACCTGAATTCCGTGAATTCTGCAAACGTCCTTTGATATGCCCGCCACGTGCTAGGGCCCCCTGAACTGCCTCGAATAGCTGAAGCGTCCAATGTTCCACATGCCCGGCGGCACAACCTTGGGTTCCAGGTTGGCGTCTGGTGCCAGAAGACTGAAACACTCCATCTGTTGGCAAGAAAGAGCATCGGCTATGCCGTTGTCAATTCCGGGAACATGCCTGGACGTGAACAAAATGTTATTTATCAAACACTGCAATACGAAGGAGCGGACCAGTCCCATAACCCTGGCTGATTTTGTAGATTGGGAGTTTATCACTTGAACCACTGCAGCGTTATCGCACCAGAATAGAACAGAGCGATTAGAGAACTTATCCAGCCACAAGTGGACAGCCAGAACAATAGGGAACAGTTCTAAAAAGGTGATGTCCTGGGTCATGCCCTCCTGCACCCATGCCTCCAGCCACCTGGCTGAACACCACCTACCTTGAAAATACAGGCCAAAACCAAATGCTCCTGCTGCATTGCTCTGGACCTGCAATTCTGCCTCCAGCAAGAATTTTTGTCTCCACAGGCTGACCCCGTTAAAACCTCCCAGGAAGGCCCACCATATTGCCAGCTCCTCCTTGAGTTCAGTCGTTACCCGTACATGATAGTGGGGGAAGCTGGTGCTTGGGACCATGGCATAGAGCCGGGACAAAAAGGCCCGGCCCGGTGCCACCACGTGACAGGCAAAGTTAAGCTTTCCTATCACCTCCCTAATGGTGACCTTCCTCCTCTCTAACATATTGGCAATTCCCTGCTGTAGTTCATCTAGCTTCACCCACGGGAGACGTGACTCACCCATGACCATGTCTAACTTGATTCCCAGAAAGGTTAGAACCATGGTAGGCCCCACTGTCTTTTCTGGGGCTAAAAGGACCCCCATTTCCCCTGCTAAGTCCATAAAGGTAAGCAAGAGGCGCTTGCAGTCCTCGGTGCCGCTAGGGCCGAGGAAGAGGAAACTGTCTATGTAGTGAATAACATGCCAAAGTCGGGCCTGGTGCCGGACCAACCAGTCAAGGAGTGAGCTAAATCGTTCGAAGGCCGAGCAGGAAATGGAACAACCCATGGTCATGGTCTTGTCGATGTAAAATTTTCCTTGAAATTGAAAACCAAGGGGCTCGCAGTCATCTGGGTGGACCGGCAGCAACCGGAAGGCCAACTTAATATCACACTTAGCCATCAATGCCCCCAGGCCACACTCCCGTGCCATGTCCACTGGTGTGTCGAACGACGCATAGTGGACAGAGCACAGGTCTTCCGGGATTGCGGCATTCACACACACCCCCCTTCGGATAGGATAGGTGGTGAATGAGGCAAAATTCACCCGGGGCTTTCTTGGGGACTATACCTAAGGGGGACACGTGAAATCCAGGGGAGGGTGGGGACATAAAGGGGCCGGCTACCCTGCCCTCCTCCAGCTCCTTCTGGATCTTGGCATGCACCAAGTGCTCCATTCCCTTGACCGATTTCAAATTCTCCACCCACTTCCTTGGTTGTACGCCCTCGGCCGGTATCCTAAAACCCTGTCTAAAACCATCCACCACATATTTAACTTCTTCCCGAGCTGGGCAGTCGGCCAGGGCGTGGCTTAGGGCCTTATGCCGAACTGGTGTTGGCACCCTTGTTATTGTCTTGCCCCCCCCCCCCCATCTGGTATTGCCTAGCTGGCTGCCTATTCCTCCCTTGCTGGCAAACCCTGTTGCAATGGCAAGCCGCATGGTTGCCTGCGCAGTGAGAACAGGCGTGGCGAAACCGACACGAAGAGCGGGCGCATCCCTCGCCTCATTAAAATCCCAGCACGTGAGTTCCTTCGCATTCAGTCACCGCCCTTCCATCCGAAAGGGGGCGTTATTAAAGGCCACCACCCCCGATGCCAAGGCATGGCCACTGTCCGTCTTGGTGATGTTCCTGTTGCTCACCATACACTCTAACCATATGTCCTGTGCATACATGTCCCATCTGAGCCCCTGCTTAATGGCTGCCCACTTCCTAAATCCCTCATTGTAACACAGCCAGGCCCCCGGGTTTCCTGTGTCATAAGCTCTCCTCACAATGTCAAGGTATTTAAGGAGCTCGACTGCCCGACAGGGGGTCACCTGCAGCATAACGCCCATCAGGACAGAAAAATGCAGCAGACCAGTTAGCCTAGTTGCAGTCAACCTTTGGCCTCCTAAACCTCTCTTTCTCCTTTCCCCCTTTCCTGGACGTAGGGTCCCGGATCGGTTCAGTATACAATAACGAGAATATGTCCACATACTCCCCTTTCCAAATTTTGTCCCTTACAGGTTGAGTGAGGTGAGCACCTAACAGAGCGTCGAGCTCCATGTAGGCGCCCGGTAAAGGGGGGGTGACAGGGGTAAGAACGCTCGCCCCCTGGCCAGCTTGCATGGCAGTGGGAGCTTGTGCCCACCGCTGCCCTACCAGATCGGCACTGCCCTGCGTCCCTACGTTGGGTGTGTTTGGGGCTGTGCTATAACCCACAACCCCCCAAGCCCATTGCTCGGGCCAGGGAACCCAAGACCCCATCCACCCCAATCTCGTTTGAGCAGGAGGGACCCCACTCGCTGGTGGGATTCTGCCCACCTTGGTACAGGTGCAGTGGGTTGATGCCCCTGACTCCTGTGGCGTAACAATAACCCCATTACCTGCAGCCACCATTGATTCCGCCGGTTGCTCCCGCCGACCTGCGAGCAGTTCGACTCCCAGCTGTTGTTCTGCAGGTGCTGCACCCTGCTGGTGAGGGCCCTCGCATAGCTCTTGAGCCCTGGCACGTTGCGCTGCTTGGACCTCATTATGGACCCTCTTGTGTCTATCTGATGTGAGCGTGTGGACCATCACCTCCAATGCCTCCATCTGACCCACGAAGGCATCCAGTCGATCCAGGACCTCCATGGATAAATCCCTCTGCGTCTTGGCAGGGTTACACTTGACCTGTCTGGAGACAAATCGCGCAGCACCCCCGTGTGGGCAGGGAGGGGGTGCATAGCAGGGATTACCACCTACCAGAGGAGGTGGCCATCCCACTCTGCCTGTGTAGTGAGGGGGAATCAGGTGGGGATTCCTGCCCACCTGGGTGTGAAGTTCCCGCATTGTCTGGAGCCATGAATGAGCTACCGCTTGTCTGCTGCCCCACCCAAACCACTTCTTCATAGTCCCCAAAACGAACAGGCCTCTGGGCCTGCCTGGACCCCCTCGACATTGGGGGGGCTATTGTGGGGGCTTGAGGGGGCGCCTCTGCACCTGGGACCTGGTTTGGTTCCTTATCTAGGGACCCCGTGCCGTGCTCAAGAGGGGTTGGTAGGCCGTTGAGCTGGTCCCCGCCTTGCGTCCCTACCTCAACTGGCCCGTACATTTACAGGGGGATGGCCTGCTGCCCTAACCCTCTCATGAGTTCTTCATGTTCACCTAGGTGCTTCTGGAGGGCCGCCAGCACTGCCTCGGTCTGCCTCCGGGCCCATCCTAATGCACGGGTTGACTCCCTCTGTGTCCGATCCCTGCCTACCCCAACTTTGTTGGGGGCTTTTGGCTTAGGGTTGGCATTATTTCTTCCCATAGCTCCCACAGTACAACCCCCCCCCCCCATGAAAATTGCCACTCTGCGGCCCCAAACCACTACACTATTAACAGCGAGCCCCCAAAAGTGCCTCTGTGGAGAGGGGGGGGATAGCACCCGCAATCCTCCAACAGCCTGGGACACCGTGCCCCCAAACCCCTGACCCTGCGCTGCCACTGATTGGTGGTGGTAATGGGGGGGGGGGGGGGAGGACAAAACTGCAACCCCTTGTGCTCAGCTAATTGAGGCGTAGGAGGAAGGGCTAGTGATCACCGCCCTCCCGGTTGAAAGTATAGGTGTTGGGGGGGTGACTGCCTCCCGCCCCGAGGAATAGTACCTCCTGCCGGGTTTCTGCCCAGCTGGTGGAAGCCTTGTGGCAGCAGCACCCCACAGCAATGCAAGTTTATATAAGGGGGACTACTGCCTCCCACCCCGAGGAATAGTACCTTCTGCCCGGCTGGTGGTAGCCTTGCTGCGGTGGCACCCCACAGTAACGCAGGTTTATAGAAGGGGGGGCTACTGCCTCCACCCTGAATCACAGGAATAGTACCTCCCGCCGGGCTTCTGCCCAGCTGGTGGAACCCTTGCTGCGGCGGCACCCCGTGGTAATGCAAGTAATAGAAGGGGGGGGGACACTACTGCCTTCGCCCTGAATCCCAGTACCTCCCATTGGGCTCTATTGCTGGCCCACTATCGCACCCCGCCGTCCAGATGGCTGATCCGAAGAGGCGCGCTGGAGCTGCAGCCCATAGCTCCTTCTGCGCTGTCCTCCACGTGCGTTTGGAACATCCTGGAAAGAAATCAACATGGCAGTCGCCAAGTCTCGCATCGCGAGATCAGCACCGCCACCCACATGATCCCTTCTAGCCTATCCCTTGCTAGGGGGCGGGGCAAGTCGCGTTCCCTCTCATGCCTTCCCCGCTCGAGGCGGGGGTTAGGCAGGACCGCGCGTTCTAATCAGGAAAACAGGAAATAGGGAAATAAGGAAAAATAAGAAAAAGAGGGAAATAAAGAAAATAAGGCAAGCCAAGAGGGAATTTGAAGAGAGATTTGCTAAAGAGGCAAAAATAAAAACTTTTTCAAATATATCAGAAGCAAGAAGCCTGCTAGAGAGTCAGCTGGGTCATTAGATGACCAGGGGGTAAAAGGGGTGGTTATGGAGGAACATAGAAGTTAAATGAATTCGTTGTTTTGGTCTTTACTGCAGAGGATGTTGGGGAGAGTCCCATGCTGGGAACTACTTTTTTCTAATTATTTATTTATTTATTTAACTTTTTAATATCCTACTCCATCCTACCTTTGGCAGCTCGGGGAGGCTTACAAATTAATACAACCATAAAATACAGAATAAAATCAATATAAAAACATGACAGCCTCAAAGAGCTAAAACACCCCCTCCTCACCCCACCCAATTCTTGCAAAACTGTAATCTGAAGAACTGTCACAAATCAACATGACTCTGGATCAGGTTCTAGAGCACATTGACAAACTAAATAGTAACAAATCACCAGAACCAGATGGTAGTCACTCCAGAGTTTTGAAGGAACTCAAGTATGAATTGTAGACCTACTACTGGTAATCTGTAACCTATCACTAAAATCTGCCACTGTACCCAAGGACTGGAGTGTAGTGAATGTAATGCTGATATTTTTTAAAGGGCTCCAGAGGTGATCATGGAAGCTACAGACGTTGGTGTCATGGAAACAGATGTTAAGAACAGAATTATTAGGCATATTGATAAACACAGCATAATGAGTAAGAGTCAACATGGATTTATCAAAGGGAAGTCATGCCTCACTAATAAGGGTGAGCCGATTGATACACTATATATGGATTTTCAAAAGGCATTTGATAAGGTCCCTCATGAGAGACTCTTGAGGAAATTAAATAGTCATGGAATATCCTATCATGGATCAATAACTGGTTAACGGATAGGAAGCAAAGAATAAGACTAAATGTCAGTTTCCACAATGGAAAGTAAATAGTGGAGTGTCCCAGGGATCTGTACTGGGACTGTATTTTTTAATATATTTATTAGGGGTGGGAAACCGGTAGAATCCGGTATCCGATAATGCCAGTATCGGGCGTACCGGCATTATCGGATTTGGCCCGGTAATCCGGACCCGGTACCGGATTCCGGGGTACCGGATTTTTTTGCATTGCAGCCATTTTTAAATGGCTGCAATGTAAAAAAATTTAAAGCCCCAGCCAGTTTTTTAAAAGAAAAACCCTCCCCGAGTCCAGGCTGCGCGGGTGGAAGGGGGGACACCCCCCACCCACACTGCCCAGCCTGGCTTTTTGTTTAAAAAAAGAACAGAGTCAGACCCAGACCCAGACCCAGACCCGGACCCGGAGGCGAAGGCGAAGGCGNCCCCCAGCACCAGCAGCCGCCACGTCCCCACAGCCGCCGGTAAGTATGACCCTGACCCGATCCCTGGGGGGGGTGTTTAACACCCCCACCCCCTCCAGGGATCACCCCTACTAAAGGCTCAGTGCGCCGCTTCACTTACCTTTGGGAGCTCTGGCGGCGGCGGGCGGTCCGGCGGCCTCAGCGCCGGCTGTGGCTGCCGGCATCAGGACGCTGTAGGCCTTCCGGGGAACTTCCGGGTTCCACGTGGGGGGAATGCCCCTGCGAACGCTGTGATGGGTGTGGGAGGGATTGGTGGGTGCCTGCAGGAATGCTGCAGGTGGTGGGTGAGAGTGCGTGTGCACTCCCATGCTCCATCCACCTCCCATGCACGGAGCAACAGGTGCAAGTGCACGATGCTCCGTGCGTGGAGATTGGTGGAGGTTTGTGGGAATGCATCGCCCACACACTGCCCCCCCCATGCACCCACACCTGTTAGAAAAGGGCCAAAGTTATTCAAGTTAGCTGGAAACCTAGTGGACTGTGAAGAATTGCAAAAGGATCTCGTGAGACTGGGGCTCTTTTTACACAGGCCTCTCCCACTCATGAACACGCAGAAATCTGCATGTTCATGAGTGGGGGAGGCCTGTGTGAAGGACACAGAACAGGTGTGCACGGTGAGTGGGGATGCATGCGTGCTCCAGCCTAACACGCATCCCCACTCAACCCCCACTCATCCCCACACACGGAGCAACCGGGGAAAACTGAGGAAAACGAACGTTGCTCCGTGTGTGGCGAAACATGTGTGGTTGTGTGCATGCCTCGCCCACTCACCCCCACCCCCCACCTGGCAGCGCCATTTAAAAATGTCCTGGGTGACTGGGCATCTAAATGCTAAATGAAACTTAATGTTGACAAGTGCAAAGTGATACACATAGGGAAAAATAATACAAACTATATGTACACAATGCTGGGTTCTAAATTAGGGGTTACCACTCAGGAAAAGGATTTTGGAATCATTGTGGACAATACATTGAAATCCTCAGTTCGGCGTGCAGTCAAAAAAGGAATCAGGAAGTTAGGAATTATTCTGAAAGGGATAGAGAATAAAACTGAAAATATCATAATGTCTTTATATAAATCTATGGTGCGACCACACCTTGAATATTGTGCGGAGTTCTGGTGACCCCATCTTAAAAAAGATATAGTAGAGCTAGAAACGTTACAGAGAAAGGCAACAAAAATGATAAAGGGTATGGAACGGCTCCCATATGATGAGAGGCTTGATAGGTTAGGAGTGGGGAACCTCAAGCCCAGGGGCCAAATGCGGCCCCCGGCAAGTTTTTATGTGGCCCCTTTCCAGTTACTGAGTCTGGCCCTTGGATCCAGTTCTTACCTCCCATCACTGAAAAACTAAGCTCAAGGGGTTTAGTGGGTTTTGTCTTCCCTCCCCTATTGATTTTTGTATCCCGGGCCCTGCGCTTAATATTTTAATATTTTGATATTGTATTTTTATATGTTTTAAACTGTTTTATACTGTTTTGATTGTTGGAAGACGCCCCGAGCTGTATTCAGGAGGGGCGGGGTATAAATTCAATAAATAAAATAAATAAGGGAAGGGAGCAGAGATGAGGTCATGCACACAAGGATAAGGGACAGTTCCATGGCACAAATCCATGATTTGGGCTCTTCTTTCCTTCAGTGCATCCCTTAAGCACTCCCGCCCCAACTTCTGTGCGGCCCTTGGAGCTTGTGTAAGCTTTCAGAGTGGCCCCCAGGAGGGAAAAGGTTCCCCACCCCTGAGTTAGGGCTCTTCAGCATGGAGAAGAGACGACTGAGAGGCGATATGATAGAAGTTTATAAAATCATGAGTGGTGCAGAATGAGTAAATAAAGAACAGTTATTTACCCTCTCAAATAGTACTAGAACTAGGGGACACTCCATGAAACTAACTGGTAGCAGCTTTTTTTAAAAATAAAAGAAAATATTTTTTCACTCAATGCACAACTAACTTATGAAATTTGTTGCCAGAGGATGTGGTTAAGACCAGAAATTTAGCTGGGTTTAAAGAAGGATGGGATAAGTTCTTAAAGAGCAGTTTCATTAGTAGCTATTAGCCAAGTAGGTTTAGGAAACGTAACATCTTACTGTTGGGAGCTGGTAGTGAACAACAGGAAATGGATTGCCCATTGGGTACCCTGTTGGGTACTTCTCCCAAATAACTGAGATTGGCCACTGTTGGAGACAGGATACTAGGCTCAATGGACCATTGCTCTCACTTAGCATGGCACTTTTTACATTTTTATGCTAAAATCTGGTCCTTCCTTACTTCCCACTGCCGAAACTCTAGTCATTTCTTGCTTTTGTAACCTCGTTCGGGAATAGGGGTAGAATGAAGGAACAAAGGTGGGAGTGACTCAGGCTGCCCGACTGATCACACAGTTCTAGCACCGCTGAGAAAAACAGGAATATTTATTTTCCAGAGGATAAATAGGGAAACAATACCTAGAATTAAAAACGTAAAGCCAGGGGCGGATTTGGAAATCAAAGTGGCCCGGGAAAATATAGTGTTAGTGGCCCTTAATGTCTTATACCCTTGGGACCCTTTATCCACTCTTTCCTAAAATTGGGAGAAATATTAAGCATATGGAGGTATGTAATATGCACAAGTTTCATGAACATTGGATGCAAGATAAAGAAGTTGTAGTCATGAATGTGTATGGAGCTTTTCTTAAAATCACAACATTCAATTGCTTCTGAAATTGGTTTCCTTTATCTAATCGTTCCGAAAATGTTGTAGCCAGAAATATGTTTTTTAGTTTTTTCCTTTTATTTCAAAAACCAAATGTCATTTTCAGTTCCCAATTGCACCAAACTAAAGACCGATCCGATCCCGACCAAAGCAAATCTCTAATCTGACTCAACATTCAATCTGAACCACCAAACATCTGAATATCTGAACCAACAAACCGAACACAGCCGAACCAAACGGGCAAACCGAACGGACGAAACAAACGCAGCCGAACCTGATTCCATGATCTGTTCACCCATCCCTATCACTCATCATCTTGCAGCCAGGAGGGCTGAGCTGAACCATGGACTGAGAGGCATGACTTTGCTTTCTAGCAACTCTAAGACTGAAGACCCAGTCGCTTACATCAAGGACTGAGAAGAACTTTTGGACCTTGGTAGGGTAAGATGCTTATTCAGGAACTCAACTAGTATAGGTTAGGAATGCATTATATTTACCTTTGATTTCTAGTAACCACTCTGTATCAACAATCTTGCTTATGTAATCAATAAACTTACTTCTTATCTTTATGAAGAAGTGTCTGTGTCTAGCATTGGAACACAAGTGAGCAACAAGAGTT
>QEPC01013244.1:287313-303089 GCA_003113815.1 Sphenodon punctatus
TGCCGCTGCTCTGCTGCGCTCTCCACGAGAGTCCAGTGGAGTGAGTCACTGGCTCCTGCGCGCACAACCCACTTGTGAGAATGTTGGGAGCCATCTCGAAGAACCTTCTTTACAAGGTAGCAACCTTCTGATCAGCACATGGGCAGGAGCTGTTTGTAAACAAACAGCCTTATCTCCCAGTCCGATCGCTGTCCCCGCTGCTGCTCCAGCGCTACTAGGAGGGAGAGTTAGGTAAGCCCTCAACCCAACCCAACCCAACCCAACCCAACAGGGGTCAGGACCAACACATTTTTATTTTTTTTTGTTAAGAATAATTTAAAAAAAGACAGCATGACTGGCCCACCGGAATCCTCCCAGTGCATTCAATGGCCAATCCGCCCCTGCATAAAGCTACAAATAGGAGAGAACCAAGAAATAAAATGACTAACACTCCAGTATGGCACAGTTAACACAATCTCAGAACATATGCAACCCACCTATCTTTCCTACAGCAGCCCCAGTACTGGCCTGCCTTCAGGCTGGTCACGATAAAAGGCAAGCTCTCAAATGTGTAATGACTGAGCTATTTCATACAACAACCTATCCACCTCCTAAATCTCTGTCTCTTAGGGCTGTCACTTCACCTGCATCTCACAACCCCAACTATTCACCACAGATAGGGGCCAGGACTTTTAAGTTTCCCTATGTTAGGATTTTTAAGCAGCTAGTTCAAGAGGCTACAGAGGGCATTTTCAGACAAAACACGCTCCACCCCCCAAAAAACCCAAACCAAAGTCCACACCAAAACAACCACCTTGAGGCAACCCCCAGCCACACACAAAAATACATGTACCACAACCCCCCAAAAGGAAACAGGCCAGGACAAAACCACTGCCTTGGGGCACCCCCAAACATAAGATGGCACACAACCCACCACTATGGAGGAGCCATCTGGCAGCCACATTTCCCCCTCCCCCATGGACAGAGCTTCAAAGCCTCCTCCTGCATGCTCCAACATGGCCTGGCCACATGGCCTGCACCCCTCCCCCCCAGGGGATCCCAGGAGACTAGGTCCCCATTCATTTATTACTTTCCTTTCCTTCCCTTGCTAAGGGGCACCAGGGGGTCCTGTAATTAATCCCATAAAACCCCAAAGGAATCCACAACTTACCAACAGTCGCATGCACACACACCTCCAGCAGTCTGTGGCAGTCCTTCTAGATACCAAACCTGCTGTAGAATGGCTTCCAGCCCAAGTCCCAGAAGGTAAAAAAACCACAACTCTACATTACTACTGGCCAGCTCAGCCAAGCACTAACCCTCTAATCACATCCCTACCCCCCCTAAAAATCTTAGGGAACCTTCAGGATTAGATGCCTTTTTTTAATTCAAAAAAGGCAACCAATGCAAGACAGAGTTTTAAAAAGTGCCAAATGTAATAATTAGTTACCACAGGGAGGGGCAGGGAGGGACTCAACTCAAGTGCAAAACAAAAAAAGCTGTGCCCAAGGCCCAAAAGCCATTAAAAAAAAACCCCACAAGATCCAAGATCAATACAAAAAACCCTGGTACAGACGGTTTTATCGGATCTCAATTTTAAATCCGGTACTACCAAATACCGGCATTATCAGATCTCGGGAGAACCGGAATTCCCACCCCTACTAACTATGGATGAGGGGGGGGGGGGAAAGAGAGCGAGTACTAAGCAAAGCAAGGAACCAACCAGATGTTAGCTATGGCAGGGACACAACAATAGCACACAAGGGACAATCAAGGCTCTAAGAAGACCAGGAGATAGAGGGGCATAAGGTACTAGGCAAGGCATAGCCAACACCCACTATGAAGGAATCAAGGGTCCACGAAGGGGACACATAATACCAGCTAAGGAAGGAAATGAGACAGTAAGCAGGGCATGAGCAGGACACCAAAGGGGAGTACCAAGATCTAACAGGTTACTAAAATCAAGTCTAAAGGGATACAGATGTCTTAACAGAGAAACAGCACAGACCGTAAGACAGCCATGAGGAAAAGAAACTAGTCCCATTTGTAAGGGAAATGAGGCAAGTAGCATCAAGTGGGCAACACACTTGGTACAGAAGGAGAAAGGAAGGGAGGATAAGGTAAACAAGTACAGAGGACCAAGCTAAGTGAACAAAGGCTGCATTTAGATGTGTGTGGTGCACATGTCTAAAAGCGGCTAAAGACAAGAAGAATACAAGCTGAGCAGTGAGCCAAGATACTCCAAAAGAGAGGCCAGACCACCAACAGCAAGGAACTGTCAACAGATGCTTTACCAGCTTCCTGTGACTGCCAGCCTGCTTTATAAGCAGGCTGAAGCCAATCAGAAAGCTAGGCAGTTGTGGCTTACAAATAAGCAGGAGGAAACGGGAAAACAGAATATAGGGGGAAATCCCAGCCCAAGCAGTGGTACAGGGAGAAAGGCAGGCACCACCCAGTCCCAGAAGCCAGGAGTGCAAGGCCAAGCCCCAGCACTTGCAGAGCATTATGATGCTCCAAAGGGTGTGTGGTCACATTGGAAAAGGGGCAGGGGAGTCCTGTTGCCCCACTTTCTTTCAGCATGGCCTGCTGTTTTCCAGGCAACACTTCTGGGAAAGTGACATTCCTGTTCGGACCAGCTGTAACCCACCTTTATTTCTACCCTCGGCTGTACCAGGCCTGTGGGCAGCTGACTCTGAAAAGACAGGGCCTGATGCAGCTCCACCAGATGCAGTAGAATTGTGTTTTCTTTACCTGCATGTGCACCAGTCTTAATTGGACACAGCAACACATTGGTCCCTGGCCCATCTCAGCAGGGGAACAGGATCCCATCAGCACAATTAGGCACATCCCCCTGAAATTCACCCTTCTTGGACACGGGTTCCTGAATTTGCAGGTCACTCCCCTGGTTAATTTCTATGAACAGTTTGCAGAGATCAAGCTGAGTTCACTGTGATCCCCAAACAATCTCTCCTCCCCACCTGGGGGTGATTAATAGCACTTCTCTGCTAAAACAAAAGGCCATTAAGACCTTTAATATTTGCTCTCCCTACTCCCTGCCTGCTTCATTTCATAGTTCAATGAAAGCTCTGTGTGCTTTTCTCCCCGACAAGAAATTAGTAAGAGTGCAAAGCCATATTGATTTTTGATTCAGTGTCTGTTTTCCAGGGTTTGGATGGGAGTCATGGAGTGCTCAGAGAGCCTGTGGGGGTGGGGGTCTAGTTCTGATTATCTATTCACATCACCTTGCTACACCCTACCAATGCCTTTATTGCCACAGTACCGGAGGCCTGTTCTCCAATATGAGGGTAGAACAAGGTTTTTTTCCCCATTCAGTAGTGAATCAATAAGTGTTTTGATCATGTTACAATAGTTGTATCAGCCCACTGCTGCCCCCTATCATGTCACACAGTTGTTATATCAGGGCGGGTTCTTGAGTGGTGAGGATCCAGACTCTAGGGTCACTAGAGTCTGGATCCTGCAAGGACTTACAAAATCTTCACCCAAATGTCCTTTTTTATTATACAGTGGTTCATCAGCACTCATATACACAAACACAGCCCATACATACAAGTCTCTCCCACTGGCCAGGCACAATCCCTCCCAGCCAGGCAGCCCAACATAGACAGTCCCAGACTTCCCGGTTATTGGGTCTCCCACTCCAGGCCCTTCTGGCAAGGTACAATCCCTCCTGCAGCCAGCAAGTGACGCAGATCTTCTCTGGCTCCTTCCTCTGAAATCCAGATACTCTCAAGTGAGGCAGAGAGCACCCTCTGTGGCTCCTCCCTCTTGATACTTGAAAGAGAGACTGAGCCCTCCCTGCCTCCTGCCTCTGGATACTCTCAAGAGAGAGGTTGAGCCCTCTTTGCCTTCTGACCTTGGACAGTTTTTCCCAAACTGAGGACTCAGCTCCGCTCAGCCTTTCAGGTCTTAGGATGGGCTTAGCCATGTTCAGTCCCACTTAGCCACCTAGGCTTCCAGGGTCCAGCACCTGTGATCTCTTAGGCTCTGTCCTCATTTTGGCTGGTACCTATGCATCAATTAATGCCAACTCGAGGTGTGATCCAACTCTAGTATGTGCGCCTGTGCCTTTAATACCTCCCTGCTACAGTTGTCCATTCAGGTCTGAGTCATCCTCTTATTCAGTGGCATAACCTTGGCCTAAAATTTGTGTGAGGTGCTTGACCCCCCTTGATCCACATAAGCCCCACCGCCATGGCCCTGGAGCTGCAGGAAGAGGAAATTTGTGGAGGACACAACCCCCACATTCCCAGCAATAGCTATGCCCTTTGCCCACACTCATATCTGCTGATTGTACTGCTGGTTTTCAAGGCCCTGAACAATATAGGCCCTGGCTATATTCAAGGCCTGCTCCTGGACCTTGCCCTGGTGGTTATCTGTACCCACCTGATGTTTGGAGAGCCTGCCATTGCACCACAGTCCTTTGCTGTGGTGGGCCAGTTGGTGTGGAACTCTCTCCCTCCAGATGTTTCTCTCAGTTCCTCTCTCACCTACAAAAAGCACCTGAAGACTTTTTATTCTCCAGGTGCTTTTAGAGATTCCACTGCTGGTTCCCATTAATGTATTTTCTTCCCCCTTTAAATTGTTTTTAAATGGATTTAAACTTGTTTAATTGTATTTATTATATTAATTTTGTGAAGCACCCCGAGCACCATTCAGCAGGGGGGAGGGATTACTATATGAATAAAACAATCATTATTATGAGCAAGTGTAGTGTAGTGTGCCATATGTGGACTGGGCGGTAGGGGGAGGGCCCTGGTTCAAGTCTTGCCTTAGCCAGAAACCTTGGGCCATCACAATATTCTCTTACACTAACCTACCTCACAGGATTGTTTCAGGATTTAAAAGTTGTGTTAAATTGTTCTGTGTGAAGTGCCCTGAGTGCCATGGCAGCAGGGAGGCACTATGTACAAATTACTATTATAATCTACTTCTCCCTCATCATTATCCTATGGATGCACCTCAGGCCTATTTATGTCTTGGCCCTCACAGCAGCCCTGTGACATAGGGATGCACTGTACTTAGGGATTTGAAGTGGATGAGAAACACAGAGATTAAGATGAGTTGTTCCAGGCCCCCAGGGTCGGATTTAGAATTTTTGCTGCCCTAGGCACTCCTGAGGCTGCTGCCCCCCAAAGTCACACCCCCAGTCCAAGTCCCTCACCAAGTCATGCCAGGCTCCCACCTTGGGGGGGAAAATAAAGAAAATAGAAAATAAAATTAAATAGAAAACATAAAATAATAATTTAAAAATCTTACTCGCCCAGAGTGGTGGGGGGCACTCCTCAATTGCTACCCAAAAACCCAGCCTGGCACTCCTGGAAGTACCCCTGGCTGGCTGGGAAGGCTGCGGGCTGGGCTACAGGCTGGCTTGGGGCAGGCAAGCAGAGAGCAACTATGGCAGTGGCTGGTGTCTGCATGCCTGAGGCACTCACAGGAAAGCTGGCAGCCTCTGTAGCCACCTGCACAGCTGAGCCGATCCTGACTCAGCTGTGCCGGTGGCTGCAGCAGCAGGCGGTGGTAGCTTTTGGGTGGGAGGGATTTGCCACCCCTCCAAATCCGTCACCCTAAGCAACTGCCTAGGTTGCCTGCTCTTAAGTACAGCCCTGCAGGCCCCACAGGGGCCATAGTACAGCAGAAACTCAAACCTACAGGTATCTTTAAATATAACATTAAAGTGTATCTTAAACTGTATTGGGATATTGTCCTGACACTGGTTGTGCCCCGTGTTCAAATGTGCCCCATACTTAGACATACACCCAATTACAGAGGCAACAGATGTTCCCCTCCCTACACTTTTCCTCAAAATGCAAGCCCAGCCTCTGACTGTTGGGATTTCTAAGCAGCTGTGAAAGCACTTTCTTCTGTGCTTTGTCTTGAAGAGTAGGTGCTAATGTCCCTTGCAGAGGTTGTTGCTACCAGGGAAATACAAATAGCATTGCAGTGGGACTTAGGCCACTTTTAGATGTGCGCAGTGCACATGCGGTGTGAAATCACGCAGTGTATAAAAATCCTGCGGGCAGGGTCTAGACGTGACATTTCGCACATTATAGCTGGTCACACATTCTTTTAAAACCGCAAACTAAATACCTTGATATTACACATCTAAAAACAGCCTTTATTTCAGGAGTGCTTTCATAGTAAACAAATGAAAAACCGAGCTTACAGTTCTCTTTCAACTGGCACCTTTATTTATATTGTTCCCTTTGTGGGAAATAATGCTTGTGCTTCAAACAATGAGAATAGAGATGGGCACTGGGCAGGAAGGAGATGCCCAGAGCAGACCCGAATCCCCACCAGAAAACACAGTACTCTATTGATCCAATAACCGGAAGTTGATGCAAACACACCACTCGATATTTTTAAACATAGTCCTCCTGACATGTTTGCGGGGAACACATGAATTGACATAGCAATGCAATTGTATTCACATCCCGGGTTTACTGGGAGCCCAACACGTGGACAAAACAATGTTCAAATCGTTATGCTGCTTACATGTAATGCTCAAATTAGTGCTGGGGACGTTTGCCACCAAATCAATGTTACATTTAAAGATGCTCTGTTTCTCCTGAGTTCCACGTTAGCTCCTTAATCATTAGCCTAGCAATCCCCAAGCTTTTGGATTACCAAATAACTACCAGCACTCAAAATGTCTCATGGACCTGCCTGCATCCATCCACCAGAAATGGCCACTGCCTCACACAGACAACTAGCCACAGCTGGACAAAGCACATGGCTTCAGTAGGGATGAAACAGAGTTCTGTGGCCAATTCCAACTCCAATGGAATCACCTGCTCCTCAGCTACTCTAGTGGAATGTAGCAGAGGCCCGTAGTAATCCAGTCACCTTTCCACAGGAACTCCATTTTGGCATCTCCAGACATATGTACATGTACAGTCAGTAATTCTCTTTTCTTTACTGTGCGTGCTCAAGATGGTGACATCCATTGTACCAGCAGGACATCTGCTCCCTGATTCAGCTCAGTCCTTTGGCTTCTAATCTCCTGGTTTGACCTGCATGTTCCTGACTCTGAGCTTGGATCACCCTTCATAGCTTGATGACCCCCTCAGACTGATCCACTTGGCTATCAACCCAGCTCATTCCAAATCACACTTCCTGACACTTTCAACCAGACTGTTCCTTGGTTCAGGACCTTATAGGAGCTGGTATGGATGATGTGATTGGGCAGGCATCATCCCTTTAAGAAAGAGAACTTCTAGAGCCTGACCTCTTTGAGGCTATAATTTAGGATAGCTTGGGTGGCTAGTCAGTCTGTACCTGGTTGCAAGAAGGACATGGCATCTGCCCAGACAGGCTCACACAGATAGACAACAAAGCTAAATTCCCATTAAAAAGTGAGAAACAGGTGGCAAAGTGGGAGAAGAGTCCCACTGTCAGGTTTGAGAGTGGACACATTTCTCAGAGATGGATGTTGAAATCCGCTTGAAATTCTGTATTCTGATTTATTTATTTATTTATTTATTTTAAAAATTAGATTATTTCCAAGAAATTGTCCATCTTTGTGACCAGCCTAATAGCAGCCTAAGGAGAAAACAGGAACTCCTATTTCTGCCTTCAGCCTCACAGCTGCCTATGGAAAGTGGTCCTTTCAAGCAAAGCCACCTTAGCAAAGGCAGGTGATGTAGTTAATATCAGATGACTTGGAAAGTCATCTCAACCAGCCAGCTGCTTGTCTGAGCCTCTTTAGTCTAGGGAATCACATTAGAAATTCCAGGAAACATGGCGTTTTCACAAGATTCATGACACATGGTGGTATTGACCAAAGCAAGGTTCCCCACATCCTTCCCACATTCTTTAATATTTAGCCTAGAAGGTGTTTAGCCATTTCGGGTGGCTGCCAGGAGGGTCCATGAGAAAGTTTGAGTGCTGGTAGTTATTTGGTAATCCAAAAGCTTGGTGAATGCTGGGCTAGTGATTAAGGAGCTGATGTGGGACTCAGGAGATGTTGGTTTGAGAAGGGAAAATTAAGGGGAGTCATAATAGCAGTCTTCAAATATCTAAAGGGCTGCCACCAAGAAGAGGCCAAGGAACTGTTCTCTATTGCCAAGATTAGAAAGTAATGGGCTCAAATTATGAGAAGGCAGATTCTGGTTAAACATTAGGAGGGTATATGTCATTTTCTTTATTACAATAACGATAACAAAAATTGTCATTTTCGTTTTCGTTATTGCAATCATGAAAACGACAACTGAGAATGAAAACGACAACTGAGAATACTGAAAACAACAACAGAGAATAGCAATAACAGTAACGGTAATGATAACGATATAGATAACAAAAACGTTAACAAAAACAATAACAAGAAACGAAAATGACAAAGTCATTATCGTTGTCGTTATTATTAGTGCTGTGGCAGTTGGGTTTTGGACGGAAAATGCAGAGAGGGGAGGAGGGAGGAGACATCTCAAAGTCTTAACAGGGTTGAACTCTTGAACTGTGCATGTGTCAGCAGGAGCGAGCAGCTCAGAAGTATCTGATGAATGTATCGCTGGTCAATGAGCAACGCAAGCAGGCCCCAGCAGTCTCATGGGACTCTGTGATTGCTCAATGCCTGCTGTCTCCCACAACCAATCAGGGGAGCTCTGGGGGAGGGCACTGCAACCCTTTATAATGGAAGGGCCAGATTTTTTCTCTCCGTTCTGTGAGAGCTTTGTTTGTCAGGTTGCGTTTACAGAACTGTGGTGCTTGCACACAAAAAATCCTCCCTGGCCCTCATTGTATTACCACCAATACCTTTCCTTCCTCATACCCGACATATTACCTTCTCCCTTTCCCTGCCCTTCTCCCCTGTACATTATATATAGATAAGTACTATAGATTAGATATATATTATAGACATATAGATTAGATTAGAATAGATAATAGATTAAATAATAGATAATTTTCCTTTCCCTTCCCATGTCTCCCTTAGATTTAGATAGATATTAGTTGTGCATGGGAATCGATGATACCGATACCAAAAAATAAAATCTTCATTTGAAACAGTACCGATATCAATAACAAATATTGATAATGATATTGATACCGATAACAAAAACGATAATAAAAACGATAACAAAAATGACATTGTCATTAATAATGATAACGAAAATGACATTTTTGAATAACAAAAACAAAAAAGACATGGGGGGCTGGTGCACACCTCTATTAAATATCAGAAAAAATTTCCTAACAGTAAGAGCAGTTTGGCAGTGGAGGAAGTTGCCTTGGGACATTGTAGGCTCTCCATCACAGGAGGTTTTCAAACAGAGGCTGGACAGGACAGCTCAGCTATCTGTCAGAGATGTTGTAGCTGTAGACTTCCTGCCTCAAAGATGTGGGGGGGAGAGAGGCTGGAATCTGGATTAAATGACCTTTGAGGTCTCTTCCAATGTAACCAGCAGTGGAGTAGAACCAGGGACCACTCATTCTATCTGCTTGAGTATCTAACCATTGAGCTACAAGGTTTGGTGTGGTACAGTAAGTGCCACAGAGTAGCTGGCAAATGAACCTATAGTGTGGACTAGCAGAACCACACTACTAGAGAGGGCTGGAGCACTACATTCTGGGCACTACAATTAGTTCCTCCACCAGTAGCATGTGGAGAGTACTAATAGACAAAGGGTGAAATCCTGGCTTTGTTGACGTTGGCTAAATTCCCATTGATTTCACTGGAGTTAGGCTTGTATCTCAACAAGCTGTGCTGGAGAGCTTCTATAAAGATTGGAATATAAATCAGGGCAAAGAAGATTAGTGCTAGCACTTGGCTTGTACAGCAGTCACAGTTATAGTTGTCACCAGGAACTGAGCCAATGATCTTCAGTGCAATCACTCAAGGCTGGGCTCTATACTTTGAACTAAAGAATCAGCCTCTAAGAGGCTCCTTTCCCCTATGGATTAGGTTCATGGGAAGGAGATACATTAGCAGTAACATGTGTGGTTCTGTAGTAAGACAGAGTGCCTGTGACCCCTTTGGCCCTTTAAGGTTAAGGGAGCTAGCAAGAGCAGTAGGGGAAGGTAGTACTTGTGGCACAGGTGCTACGGGGAAACGTGGTGGGGCCAGCCTAAAGCTGGCCTCTGGGAGCTCAGCGTGGGAGGAGAGCTATGGGAGAGGGTTGTTGAGCTGAGAGCTCAGTGAAAGAATTGGGAAACGCAGATTGGGCTGCATGAACTCCAGCTCCAAGAAAGTCCATCTCAGAGGGGGATTTCCTGAGCGGAAGGTGTAGCTGCGCACAGGAGGAACTGTGCCTGGTCAGCAGAGCTGTGTGTGTGCCTGGTCAGCAGAGCTATAGAGTATGTATGAACCGTAGGACAGTATCGGACATTGTGTATAGGAGAAATAAAGAGACTTGAGCTAGAGATTCACCACAGAGTGTGACTTTGGGTCCTGGATCCTGTCAGTACTCACCCCCTGCTACAGGTTCATTTGATTTCTCTTTCATAGAATCATAAAGTTGGAAGGTACCTCAAAGGTCAGCCAGTTCAACTCCCTGCTTGGATGCAGGATAACTACAACATCCTCAACAGATGGCTGTTGAGCCTCTGTTTGAAAACTTCCAGCGTTTGAGAGCCTATGATTTCCCCAAGCAACTTGTTCCATTGCCACACAACTCTTACTGTAGGAAGTTTTTTCCTGATATTTAACCAAAATCTACTTTCTTGTAATTTGGGCCCATTATTGCTGGTCTTGCCCTTCTGTGGCAATGGAGAACAGTTCTTTGTCATCTTCTTTGTGGCATCACAAGACTGCTATCATGTCTCCTCTTAATTGTCTTTTCTTATACTAGTTCCTTTCTTCGTAAAACTTGCTTTCCAGACTCTGCCATCTTTGTTACCCTCCTCTGAACCTTTTCCAATTTGTCAATGTCCTCCTTAAAAATGAGGTCACCCAAACTGGATACAATACTCCAAGTGAGGTCTGACCATGCAGAGTAGAATGCAATTATTACTTCCTGTGACTTGGAAAACAAGACTTCTGCTAATGCAACCTAAATGGCATTAGCAGTTTTTGAAGACTGATATATTTACCAGGGACTGAGGGAAGGAGCACAAATCCTGATTGCACCCCTTCAACACAGCACTCAACACCTGACAGCGCTGATCCAAAAGCCTCTACCCTCATTTATATTGAGGCACCCAAGCTCTTGTGCTGACCAAATAACTGGTCAGAATTCTTACCCTTAGATCTCAG
Source organism: Sphenodon punctatus (assembly GCA_003113815.1). NCBI lineage: Eukaryota > Metazoa > Chordata > Lepidosauria > Sphenodontia > Sphenodontidae > Sphenodon > Sphenodon punctatus. The sequence continues at coordinate 298,502 of QEPC01013244.1, forward strand.
GAGGGTGGGTTCTGGCATCTTTGCATAGTTATAAGAGCTCCAAGATCTTGTCCATAGGTAATTAGCACTGATGCCTATGGATGGTTCTCAAGAGCAGGTAGCAGAGTTCCCAGGTTTTGGATTGCAGGACCAATAACAGCAGCACTTAATGCTCATTAGGGCTGAGCAAGCATGGAGGGGTGGGGGAAAAATCCTTCCAGCGGTTTGTCAGTCACACATAGAAATATTTATTCTCTCAGTTTGAATTACCTAAAAAAAACCCTCCTCTTTTGCTGCCAATAAAGGTCCCTGCTGCTTGCCTACTTTTATGTTTTCAGTTATGACATTTCAATGCAATGATAACATCTACCCACCAAATCATAGGGGAAGCATAAATCCCCATGGGACAAATTTCCAGTGCTTCCCTTCATGCCCTTCCTCCCCCCTCCAGTTTAGAGGTGAAACAAATAATGGATTTTGTATTGGCAGGTGATGTTCATGTTTTTGGATAGTTCTATGAATATCTGAATGATAGCTGCAACCAAAGTGGATATTTGCATATCCGCTTATTTGACTGTTTCAGTTCAGATACTTGTTTGTTTCAGCTATTTTGGACATTTCAGGATTTTGGCTACATCATTTCTACATAATAGCTTTCAAATTATAGATTTTTTCATAGAATTTTAGGGTTGGAAGGGAAGGGGAACCTCAAGGATCATGTAGTCCAAGCCCCTTAAAGAAAGAGGCTTGCCTGAAATCTCTAAAGATCGAACTCAAGACCTTCAGATTATGAGACTGACATGCTGCCTACTGCACTAAGAAAGCTGAAATCTCCTAAGAAGTAACCAGAATCCCCAAATGACCAAAATGACCACATCAAAATATCCAAAGTTGATAGCCAGTAAAATGGGACCAAGTATTTGCTTCATTATATCCAAATTGAGGCGGGTGAATTCCTCAAATGTAGTATTCACTGCAGTTATTACATAACTGACCCCAGGTTAGTTTCCTGGCCAAGGGAAGGGAGACTCTGGATGCTTTCACACATTACTAATTGTGCAGCATACCATTTGCTTCCACAAAAAAATGCGAGAGGTAAATGCTCATTGGTGTGGCTTTTGTCACGTGGGAAAGCAAAGTCACACACAGCTTTGGCGCGGTCATCATGCAGAGGATGTAGAGCTCGATTTTCCAGCTCTGCATCCTCAGTGTGATCGGTGCCAAAACTGCACGGCTTAGCTTTCCCACATGACAAAAGCCGCACAGCATTTACCTCTCGCAGTTTCTCACTGGGGTAAACGGTGCACATTTGGTAATGTGGGGAAGCGCCGTCTGTCTGTGACATCTAGGCTCCTGAGCGCAGAACTTTGAATGATTGTGCTGGCAGTATGACCTACATACTGGACAGGATCTGCATAGCCAATGAGGCTGTGCTGGCTTGTTAGCACCCCAGTGGCATTACCGGCTTATCTGCAATCACTGCCAGTTATATGAACCCATGCTGCAATTCTATTACATTTGTTCATTGCTCTTGATCTTGGCAACATGTATCCTAGCCTTTCCTCTCCCGCACCTCATTCTTTCTTCTCCTCCCCTTGGCATGCCTTTCTTGCTACCCCGTGCACTCACTATTCAGGACTGAGCTTGACTGACTCACCGTTTTTGTACTGGTAGTGCCATTTCTGTCCAGAATGTGTTTCTGTTACTGGCCTACCTCCACTGGGGCTAGCTGGAGTGTGACTGCAGCTCTCCCAATAGAAACTTCTTTCTGCCCAGTGCCCAGAGAGCTTGATTTTGCATCCGCGTTAGGGTCTGCATTGATGGACCTATGCATGACATGAGGGGCCAAAGGGGTTGCACATAACACACACACACATGCATGATCTTCGGTTATGTCCCCTTACTTTCCAGGCACTGGTCCATGGACACAGCTCAGGGAGACTAAGGGAACACTGTGAAGTGAATGGGTGGTTGCAGGACCTCAGAGTCACATGCCAAAATGCCCCTAGGAAGGCTCCCTCATGCTTATACTGCTCATTGCAAGCTGAGAACACAGAGCAAGTAGGGGAGGGAAATGAGGGAGAAGAGAGGGAGTTGCATCACTCAGAGACTGTGTGACTGCAAAGCTCTTGCTGCCCGTCATGTGGTGCACCTGCCTGTGCTCTATGGCTCAATCACAAGAGACCATCTGCGCTGCTTCTGGTCACTGCTCTGTAGTGCCCCTAGTGGTGGTTCAGACTACAGCTGCACAGCACTTCCCCATACGGAATCAAGAGAAGACCCAGGTTGCCCCATGGAAGGACCACAGGCTGCTGACAGCCCACCCCTGTGTGAGCCTGTTTACATGCATGAGGATTTTAACACCTCTTCGTGTGTTATAAAAGCAAACCTTCCAGCACATGGGAGCTCTGGTGGAGACACAACAACGTTGGAAAAGGGGCTGTAAAAGCTCAATGTACTTGGGTTTCTCTGTCACAGAACATTTGTCCCTCTGGGACAACAAGCTGCAGATTGCAGCCCACAGAATTCCATTCAAGTCTCTTTGCCTGTCTCTGCCCTTTCTGGGTCAACTGGAAGCTGCCTGAGGCACAGGCTGTGAATGCACAGTTTCCATCATATGATGTAACTCAGTCTGTTTTGGAGCTTGTTGGGCACAGCTATAAGAAGCTGCCTGATCATAATGGGGGTGGTGGTGTAAATATTGGGCTGTAATGATTTCTTCATGTGGATGCAGTTTCTGAAAAATCCGGTCCATTTGTCTTTGGCTGTGTTCCCACCTGTGGCAGCAGTGGCGGCAGTGGGAGGGGCGAGAGAAGACGCGGCAGCGTGGAGGAGCCGGCCAACGGGAAAAGAGCCGGTGCAAACGGGGATCTGCTGTGGCTTCTCTCACGCATGTCAAGGCAGGATTTTGCCCTGAAATAAAAAGAGAGCTGTGCTATCTGCTTTCATCTTCATTTTCTCAGCCAAATCTTCATTCAGTTATTTTGTTAATTTCAGTTTAGATACTTCAGTTACTTTGGTATTTTGATTTTGGTAATAATAATAATAATAATAAATAATATATTTTTTTATAAAGCACCCCCTTGCCATGGCACTCAGAGCACTTTACAAATAACTAATCCACAACTGTTAATTCTCACAACAACCCTATGAGATAGATTAGGCTGAGAGAATATTGTGACTGGCCCAAGGTCACCCAGTGAGTTTCTAGCTAAGGCGAGACCTACCTGAATCAAGGCCTCCCCTTACCTTCCGGTCCAGGCACTGCACACATTGCCACTACACATTCAGTCATGTTGCACAATAGTATGGTCACAGAGTGGGAGGGAGAAGAGCATTTGTGTCCAAGGACAGAGTTCCAATCATAGGGGCAGCATGAGAGATGGGGTAAAGATGGTTTAGGGAGCAGATTAGGGTAAGGGTGGTGGCAGAGCTGAGAGGAACAAAGTTTCCAGGTCTGATTGTAGCAGGAAAGGAGGACAGAATGATAGGGTCGAGCAAGGTCTTGAAGAGTCTTGAAGGTGAAGACAAGGAATTTGTGCTGGATGTGAAAGGGGGGCAAGAGCTGAGGAGGGGTTTAACACAATCAAAGTGGCAAGTGAGGTGGATGACAAAGGAAGAGCGGAGAAGGCCAGTAAGAAGGAGGTTGCAGTAATCTGTCAAAGTGTAATGCAGAGACTACAGAGAGTAGGTACTACAACTCCCAGCAGGCATAGACCTGCCAGAGCCTATCAGTGGCTGGGAACCCGTGCTACTGGACTGCCTCTAGAGGAGAAGAACTACATCTCCCAACAGGGAGTGCAGAGTGAGAAATCAGAGAGGAGGGGGAACCTCCATTTTGGTTTGGCTGAGAGAGAGGGAGCATGTCTATCTCCCAGCTGTATCAGCAACAAGAGGGTGAGAAACTATAACTGGGTTTGAGAGAAGCAAAGTGGGTGTGGGAAAGCAGAACTCAACTCCTTGCAGTTCCTCATACTATACAGCACAACCAGCTTCATGACACTGCTCTCTTCCCTTCAGGGTTATCGTTCAGTGAGTACGGAGCATCTGGACCTTGTATCTGGGTGTTTTCAGACAGGACACTTCCCACCCACTATACATGTTACAGGGTGCCCATAGGGCAACATTGCAGCCCTGCAACATGTATAATGGGTGGGTAGTGGGTGGAGCGTGTTTTGTGTGAAAATGCCCTCTGTAGCCTCTTGAACTAGCTGCTTAAAAATCCTAACATAGGGAAACTTAAAAGTCCTGGCCCCTATCTGGGGTGAATAGGTGGGGTTGTGAGATGCAGGTGAAGTGACAGCCCTAAGAGACAGAGATTTAGGAGGTGGATAGGTTGTTGTATGAAATAGCTCAGTCATTACACATTTGAGAGCTTGCCTTTTATCGTGACCAGCCTGAAGGCAGGCCAGTACTGGGGCTGCTGTAGGAAAGATAGGTGGGTTGCATATGTTGTGAGATTGTGTTAACTGTGCCATACTGGAGTGTTAGTCATTTTATTTCTTGGTTCTCTCCTATTTGTAGCTTTATGCAGGGGCGGATTGGCCATTGAATGCACCGGGAGGATTCGCTGTCTTTTTTTAAATTATTCTTAACAAAACAAAACAAA
>QEPC01013244.1:322303-349091 GCA_003113815.1 Sphenodon punctatus
CTTCTCCCCCGATGGACCCCCCCCGCTCAGTTCACTTCTCCCTGCCCCACCCCGAAACAGTTGTCAAACAAACCCCCGCCTCATGGCCTTCATCTTCGCGCTTCTCTGCTGCCACCAGCCAGTGCCTCATGTGCTGCTGCGCCACTGCACAGAGTGAGGACACCGACGCATGCGCCCATTGCGTTGGCATCAGGGAGACAGGGCTAGCGGCGTGAACTGCACGAGCACGGGGACATTCAGCCGGCAGGGGGGGGGCATTGTCAGCTGGTGGGGGTTGGGGGGTGGGCTGGCCGGGGCCCGGAATTTCCGGAAATGAATTTTAATTTTAAAAAAAAATCAGGGACAGGCGGCTGGTGGCGGCTTAGCTCCATAGGGATGGGACGGGCGGGCCCGTGGGCCCCCCCAGCCATGGTGGGCCCCGGGACAAATGTCCCACCTGTCCCTATGGTAGCTACGCCCTTGCAATGCAGATTTAGAGTGCTGCTGTTTTGGTATAAACTAGCTCAGGGGAAGGCTTCATCTTTAGCATGTCAGTACTATCTAGAACAAAGGCTGCATCAAGGAGGTGTTCAATATAAATGGTGGAGGGGGATTAGGAAATTGGCTCTGATCTTTGCCCTTCCCTTAAATACCGCTGGCTCTTTAGAATGCAACCTAGATAAGGCTGAACTTAGGCAGAGAGTAAGAGATCTAGCTGTGAACAACGATATGCTAGCAATTCAGACAAGTAAAATTACCCCAATGTATCCTCGGTTGAAATGCTGCTGTTCCTTGGAGCAATATCTTCTTCAGTTACAGGAACCAAAGCTAAGGAGAATGATAACTATTTTTAGATTCAAACTGTTCGAAACTGCAGTAGTAAGAGGTAGGAGAGAGCGGATCCCTTACCTTAATAGAACCTGCACTTGTGACCTCCAGGAGGTTGAGACCTTGCACCATGTGATATTTTCCTGCCCTAGATATAGGGACCTTAGAACTACGTGGATAGACCCCTTGTTCCAGAATTCCTCTCTATCCATAGAGGAAAGAATAACAATACTACTTGCAGCAATAGAGCCAGAGAAAACTAAAGCAGCTGCTTGCTTTCTTAAGCTTGTTGAGAAAACGCGAAAAACACTCAATGAATAGAGATGTGGGACCTACTCTGGATGACTCTTTGTCTATTGCTCCTAAAAACGGACACTGCCGCTTACTGCTGTATAGCCTTGTAATAAGATTTACTGGACTGCTAACAACTATCAGAGATGCCCTTCTTGTGAATATGATGATCTTTATCAGATTTGATTATTGCTTGCATTCCAACCTGGTTCTTCCTGTAGTTTTTAATGAGTTTGTCTATCCGGACTGTTTAAAGGTCACTCTTTTTTTGAGTATTAACTTGTTTATTTTGAACTTTGTGTTTTATCTTGCAAAGTTGATTATTTTTGTTATAGTAAATTGCTGGATACGTTAAAGATATTAATTCAGCAGGCTACTGTTCTCATCAAATGGGCACAGAACAATCTGAAGTCCATCAAAGCAGTCCACATCAAGGGACAGAAGAACACGCAAGCCGACTGGCTAAGTCTGGAACAGATTGACCCAGGAGAGTGGGCTCTACACCCGACAGCTTTCGAGACCATAACCAGGGCATTCGGACAACCGGGAGTCAACCTCTTCGTGTCACCAGCCAACATGAAGGCGGACATCTTCCTATCCCGATTCCCGAATTTCTGAGCCGCAACCTTCGATGCATTGAACCTGACCTGACCCCCAGGACTCCTATACGTCTTTCTGTCATTTCCTCTCATACACAGTACAGTGGCAAAAATCAAGAGAGAGCAATCAACCACCATCCTGGTGACACCGTACTGGCCATGACGCCCATGGTTTGCGGACCTACAAGAGCTGCAGACTTCAGCCCATCCCCAACCTTCTATCTCAGGGGCCTATCCTGCACGACAATCCAGAATCCCTGAATGTAACAGTGTGGAAGTTGAACGGAGGACGCTTAAGAAGTTGGGCTACTCCCACCAAGTCCTAGACACCATGTTGTAATCTAGGCTCCCAGTCACTAAGTGCATCTATCAGAGTACCTGGGCCACCTTTGCCTCATGGTGTGAGACCAGAGAAGTTAGACCAGCTAAGACTCCCATTAGGTTAATTTTAGAGTTCCTACAGGAAGGGCTAGACAAGGGGTTAAAACCCAACACCCTCCAAAGACAGGTAGCAGCCCTGAATAGCGTACTATACACAGTCAAGGGATGCAGGGTGGCTTGGCACCCCCACATCATCCGGTTCCTAAGGGCAGCTAGAGTCATCTCTTCTGGTAGCTCACCGCTTCCCCTCATGGAATCTAAAATTACTCCTCAGGGATCTCACCACAACCCCCTTCAAACCTCTCAGAGAGGTATCCCTGTATTTCTTGTTCCTCAAGCTGGCCTTCCTCATAGGCATCACCTAAGCTCACTGAGTCTCTGAGCTTAGCACCCTATCCATGGACCCTGCCTTCTGCTCCTTCAAGGAGTCCTTGGAAGTCCTCAGACTAGACCCGGCCTTTTGCCCAAAGGTAGACACTCATTTCCACAGGGAACAGGAGATCGTTCTCCCCTCCTTTTTCCCCAAACCTACCCACCTGCAGAAACGAGTCTGGCACACACTTAATGTTAAAAGAGCTCTGCAGGTGTACTTTGACAGGAAAGCTCCCTTTAGAAAGTCATCAGCTCTATTTGTATCCTACAGCCCTCAGAGAAAAGGCATGAGGGCATCCAAAGTGGTTATTGCCCACTGGCTGTCCCTCTGCATCACAGAGGCCTACAAGGCAGAGGGAAAAAAACCCAAAAAACAGGAGTTTTCTCCCACTCCCTGAGAGGAGCAGCCACTTCCCAAGCCTTCAGAAATTCGGCCTCCTATGGGGAAATCTGTCATGCAGTGACCTAGTCTTTGGTTCACTCCTTCACGAGGCACTATAAGAATCCCCTGCACGAATCAGCAGATGCAGTCTTCTGGAGATGGGTGCTACAGGCGGTTCTATAGAGGATGCTTCTAATCCTCTTCTGCCCAGAGCCCCTCCTTGTGTCTCTCCATTCCCCCCCGCCTCATATTTTAGGCCTGGGACACCACTTTGGTACATCCCTACTGTTTTACTGGCTGTCCAGGAGGATTCCCCGGGAGAAAGGAAAATTGCGCACTTAACTTCTGAATTTTCCTTCTACTGGGGATCCTCCTGGATGGCCAGTCCCACCTGGAGTGAGGAGTGACTCTGAAGTGCCTGGTTCACATAACCGTAGCTAGTACCAGTTGACCCTGAAACCCCTCCCCATTGGGTTGGACTGCAGGGACTGTTGAATCATTATTGAGTTATTAACAAGGTTTTCTATAGTTACAGAAAGTTTTACAGTTCAGCATAGGTTGACCAGTGCGGAGTATCACTTGAAACTACTGGAGCTTAGGGGCTAGATCCCCCTGAGCATGCTCCAGAAAATTAGGATGTCTGCCTCCTACTGGTAGTGGCAGGGATCTACCCTACTGTTTCACTGACTGTTCAGGAAGATCCCCTGTAGAAGGAAAATTCAGAAGGTAAGTGCCCAGTTTTCCTTTCTGGGGGCTGCCGGGGCTAAGTGTAGTCTGGTGATTAGCAGTTAAAGAAACAAGTAAAAAAGTAAATCTGTCATTGAATCCTTAAAAGAGACATGTTCTCTTTATTACAGGTAATTTTGTTTTTTTCTCCTATTGATTTCAATGGGAAAAAATCTGGTACCGGTATACTGGTTTTAATCCTATAATTCAGTAATCCGAGATCTGATATCCGGTAAAACCGGTATCCAATATTTTTGACCAAGTCCCACCCCTAATTTATTAGTTAGTCTTGTTTGTTCCTTGCATGGCTTAGTGTCTCGTACCACAAAGTCTTGTGGGCACCTCACCCCCCTCCCCTTAATGGTTAGTGTCCAGTTTAGACTTGTTCATGGTTAGTGTCTAGTGCCTTGTTTATCACTTGCCCTCTGTCATAGTTATTCTCTGGCTTGCCCCTTGCTTAGTGCCCTTTTCCCTTCCTAGTCCCCCTCTAACATGTGCCTTCCTTCATAACTTGCTGTACTGTCACAGTTTCTTGCTGTTTGTATGTGTTTTCTGGTTTAGGGTCTGTTCTCCTGCCTTGTTCTAGCTATCACCCCCTCTGAACTCTCCCCCACCTGATGGCTTTTCTTGTTACCTTGTCTTGTCCTGCTAGCCTAGTAGTTTGTCCTGCTTCCTTGGTTCCTTTATGCCTCCCTCTTGCCCTGCTTAGCCTTGTGGTTTACCCTCCTGTACCTTGTCTCTTGTCATCCTGTGTCCCTCTGGACTCCTCTCCATTCCTGTATCATGTACCCTGGCCTTATATGCCCTTGGGTTCCCAATCTTGATCCCTAGTACTCTTCCCAGTCTCAATTCCGTTTTCCACTCTCTTTCCTTGACCTCGATGATGAGCTGTATGCTCTCTGAGGCCAGCAAGCCTGGTTCCCTGTGCTCAGCATCCAGTCTCCCTGGCATTGGAGAATGGCTGAGAGGTCTTCTTTACCTAACTATTACCCTTCCTATTGCTGCCTCGGTCCTTCCCATCGTCCCTTCCCGAGCCAAACCCCAAAGCCTGTCAGCAAGGGGCATGGTCCTGTCAGAAGGGGGAGTGAGAGCCTCTTCACCCTGAAAAAAAGTTCTTGTGCTCTCTCTGCATAACCTGGGGAAATAAGGGCTTCACTCAGAGATGTGTCTGAATGCGGAGACTCCAGGTCAGACCCAGAGCGGTGATATCCTTAAGTCTGAAAGTGATGAGTGAGAAGGTCCAGTCTGTCTTGGAAGGAGGTGGAACAATAATAAGCAGGCTTTAAATGAGCTGGGAGGGCAGAGCATTCCCTTTAGAAGCAGCTGGGGGACTGTCTGTGCATGTGTGGGTGTGCATGTGCATGCATAAAAGCTGTAACCAGGAAAGGACTGCTTTATCTCAGGAATAAGGGATCTCCACCCTGTGGGCCAAATATGGCCTTTGATCTTTTGTTTATATGGCCCCTTTCCAATTCATGAACCCAGCCAGGGACCTGTATTCACTGTTTTCCCCTTTGCCACTAATGGGGAAAATGCAGTGAATACAGGTCCCTGACCCAGTCTCTATATTCTCAAATACACCCATAATGGGTGACAGTCCCTTTAAGGATGCTGGATGCCTCCAGTGGCCACACCCCTTTCTAGAACAATACGGTTGGCAAGCAAACTCTTTCTGTGAGTTAGTTGGCTGCCAAGTTCAGCTTGCCAGGGTGCTGAACTTGGCCTAAGGAAGAGGTGCTGGTTGATGGAGATCAGAGTGCCAGGGAAAGGTGCTGAGCTCAGAAGAGGTACTTGAGACACGGAACCTAGCAAAGGGCTTGCCTTGGGTGTAAGACAGAATTAATGCTTTGACTGCCCATTGCTACACTCTCTCAGTGCCCTCCTTCACCGGAGTTTGCACCTTCACGTCCACAACCTTCCCACTGAGTGTGTGACTTCAGCCCTTTTCCTTCCCTTTCCCCATGCTGAGTATGTTTCTTCATCTCAGTGAGCCTCCTCAGCCCCTAAGTAGGGTTATTAACCCATACCTCCCCTTTAAAAGATGATGGATGCTTATGAAAAATACGTGGTGCAGGGCTTCACCAGAAACAATGCAGCCCTGCATTTTGCATTTTTCATAAGCATCTTTTTTTAAAGGGGAGGTATGGTAACCCTACCCCTATCTAATGCAAAGACATTTAATAAGCTCACAAGTGGCATATAGTGGGATATAGGCAGTGCTCAGTTTTTAAATGACAGGACTCAAACCTGCCCCACAAGTTCCATGCACCGGGCCAGGTTCAAGGTGCCGGTTTTAACCTTTAAAGCCCATCACAGCCTGGGCCCTACTTACCTGCGCGACCGCCTCACTCCCCATGTGCCCGTGCGACCATTGAGATCGTCCATGGGAGCCTTTTTGGAGGTTCCTCAGGCGAGGTGGCTCAGTTGGCTCCCACTCTCCTGCTATTTCGGCGTTTATGTAAGACCTGGCTGTTCCGCCAGGCTTTTGGCGAGGGGAGGGCGGTAAGGTGGGGTGGGGTAGGGTCTTGGTTTCCCCCCTGCATTATTGTATTTTTAACTGTTTTAAACTGTTTTATTGTTTTATTGATTGTTGCTGTTCACTGCCCCAGGCTGTCTTATGGACAGGAGGGGCGGGTTACAAATTTTGTATAAATAAAAAATAAATAAAATAAATGCCATGCTCCCAGAAGCATGATGGGGTTGCAGGAGGGAGGGATTCAAAGGGGCTTTTGGAGCTGCCCTACCAGTCCCCATGCTTCTGTTCCTGCATCAGCTTCTGTTCCTGTCACCATTGGGATAGCCCTTGTTTAAGCCCAGATTAAGGCCGCTTTTAGATGTGCACAGAACATGTAAATTTCCCACGTGTGGGATTTAGACATGATATTTTGTGCGTTAAAGCCGATCGTGTGTTCTTTTAAAGCCATGAATTAAATACTTCAACATCAAGGTATTTAATTTGTGGCTTTAAAAGAACGTGTGGCTGGCTTTAATGTGCAAAATGTTGCGTCTAAATCCCACACACAGGATATTTAATTTACATGTGACGTGATTTTATATCGCGTGTGCGCCGTGCACGTCTTAAAGCAGTCTAAGCTTGATGAGGACCAGAGCTTGTGGGCTGGTCTTAAGTGCCACTGATGAGTTGTTTTGGCACTGCCGATTAGTCCCAGCCCTGTCAGAGGAGAAAATGGGGCTGAGGATGGTGCTTCTGCATTCAGCCATGGGTGTGGTCTTGCTGAGTGGCAGCAGCGACAGAATCTGGAAGAGGTGCCAGGCTGAGCCCTGGCATAAATCAAGCTCTGGAGAAAGGTCTTCCATTGCTTTGTGAGTTTGATAGATGGGCTGGGTGGGTGTTTTCAGAGCAGAGCCAGGAAGTGCAGGGATTGAATGGTATTGGAAAAGTTTCATGGGGACCAGAGTTGGAATAACATCGCAGCTACATTGACCTCTTGCCAAGATTGTCCTGAGATATCCAGGAATGCAGGGTTAATCATCCAGACTCTGTTGCAAGCAACCTGAAAGAAAAGGTTTTTTTGTGGGGGGGATTCTCCCAACAAATCCTGAATGGGAAATCCATTCAACTTCTTGCTAGTTTCTTGGATTCCTGGAATAACCGTAGTCTGTTGTTCTTATGACACCTATTGAGCCTTACCATTTGCTAGGGGCAAAAGTGCCTGCTCCAAGGTGGGTTTGAGAGTGCTCAGTCCTTAAAGCTATTGTGTCATGTGATGGAACTGCCAGGAATATGCACAACCAAAGTTGGCAGCCTCAGGCAGAAATGAGAGCCATGTGTGGGGGGTTCAGGTTCAGAATGGGATGGGGTGCTGCAGCACAAGGATGAGGTAACTTGATGGGGACCCCCAAATAACATGGGGAGGTGCTCTGGAAGCCTCCCTTGTACAGTGCAGCCAGTGCATCAACTTCTGTGCTGATATAGACTCCCCACGCTAGCTGGGGTCTCTACCAACATCTGCCTTTTCTGGCTGCTGCATCACCCATAGATGGTTAACAGAATCCAAGGCACCAGCCTGTTGCATTGATTTTTCTAACTGTTACAATCTGCCTCATATCTCAGGAGCAGACCCCATTTCTACGCATGGCTCGTTAAGGGACTTCTCCCTGCATTGACCATAATGTGGCTCTTCTGTACAGAGCACCATGAGGTTATATTCAGTGCAGGCTGATGTGAGAGGAAGCTTCTCATTAGCGTCATGACCTGGGAAAGCAGAGCTGAGAGGGGAGATCTGCCTTGGTTACATTAGAAACCTCCCCACCCACCTGTGCCTTGAATCAAAGCTCAAACCGAGTGGTGTTTGAATTTGGGAAAGTGCAGGAAATGCGGGCGTCAGAGTTAATAACATCTGTATTGTAGCTGCTGGAAACAGAAGGGCCAAATGGCACTAAAGCTTCCTCATTAAAAATTTCTCCTTCCCCAACTGAATTTACCCCCCTCCCCTGCACAACATTCTTCCCATGGCACATCTATTGAGCCATCTATTGTAGAGCTGGAATGGATATCCATGGTGAATATTCTATCCAATGCTTTTGCCCGCTTTGAATCCAGTCCAACGAAGCAGATACAAACCAGTGTTTGGTTCCCACTTGGTTTCCCAAAATCAACAACTTTGGGGTATTTTGGTTTAGTTACTTTTTCAGCTGTGTGTGGCAGTGCTAACAGTGCCAAAACAAAGTAAGCAAAATATACAAGTAACTAGAGCTGTGCACAAGATCAAATATTTGCATCTGCATAATTTGTATTTTAATATTTGGTATTTCTATCTTTGCCCATACTCGCTGCATTTTCCCTATCACCACCAATGTGGAAAATGGGTTATTTTGATGCAAAAGTGCAGTGAGGTTCTGCCATGCTGACAGGCCTATAAGGAAAGGAAAAGACTGTTAAAACTGCTCCCAAGTCTGCTACCAATTTAAAAAGGGGGACACTGTTTTGGGGGGTGGTGAAGAATAAGGCTGGCTCAGTGGGGAGGTTGTTAGCTTGGGAAGGGGCTATGGGTCTGGCTCAGAGAGAGTTGCTGGCTCGGAGAGGAAGAAATGGGGCATGGGTCTGGTTCAGGAGGATCAGATTCACTAGCTTGAGGGAGAGTGAGACAAGTAGCTGACTGGGGAGAGGAGAGAATGGGATGGGGTGGCTTATGGAGGGGGTGCTGGCTTGGAGGTGTGGGAAAGGGACATGGGTTAGGCTCCTGGGGGAGTGACTTGCTCAGGAGGTTACTGGCTTGGGGAGTAGGGAAATGAGACTGCCAGGCACTCACCATTTCTCCCTGACTGGGCTCTGCTAGGCTGGACCTGGCTGCAGTGCTGGAGACTGTAGTTCTGAGACCTTGGGTATTTTCAGACGTTACGTTACCACACTCAACCATGGTGAATCCCCCGTGGTGGTGGATGGTCATGTAACATCTGTTTGCGCACCGCCAGATGTGTTCACCACAGTGAACCACCAGTGGTGAGCAAAATAACCATGCTTTCGAGGATGGTCCGGGCACCATCCCCAAAAGCGTGGTTAATTGAACCATGGCCCGGAATCGGCTGATGACAACGTCTGTTACCGCTGCCAATTCTGGGCTGTGGCCCAGACTCCAGAATGGAATCGGGCACAGTGGCCGGATTGGCCGCTGCGCCCACCCATCTCCAGGACGGCAGGCGGCTGGGAGAGCGTGTGTGTGGGGGGCTGTGTGGCCGCACGTTGCGCCATGCAGCCCCCCCCTCCCGATTCCCCGCCGGAATCAGTCGGCACGTCTGTTGGACGTGACATTTTGATTCCGGCGGGGACGCAATTGGTGATTCCGTGACGGGACAATAGGCGCCCCATCACATCTGAAATCACCCCTTGTCTCAGTTTGTCTGAGTTCCAGACAAAGAGGACTCACTATAGACTCCCCCCAAAGTAGGCAGCTATAGCTGAGAGTCAGAGAGCAGCCCAGCTCTGAGCTGGATATGTGCTTCAGTTTCTGGGGTCCAGTTTGAGACCTCAGATGGGGTCATTTGGGGGGAATTTGGGGTTCAATCAAACCAGATTTACAGCCCTAGTATTTGTGTTTCAAATCCTGAAGCGGAAGTGGTTTTTCTTTTTTACCAAAACCCGAATGTGCAGTCCTAAAAATAACCACATTACTGAAATATCCACAATAAACAGAATTAGTGAGCCGAAATAGCCAAATAAATGGTTATGCATACAAATATTGTTTCAGTGGCAAATAATTATTTCGATATTTGGAGGGCTATCTGAAAACACAAATTATATTAGTTAATACAAAAATGTATATTTAACTCTCCTTTAATAATTTTCCACACAATATCTGTCCATTCAGCCCTATATAGACCAGTCAATGTATCTATCTACATACATATCTTTCTATCCATCCATCCATCCCCATACACATTTTCCTTCCATCCATCTACATATACAACTTCTTCCTTTCTTTCCCCGTGCACAATCTCTATCCATCCATCTATTGCCATTAACACCCCTATCTATCGTCATCATCCAGCCATTTTACTCTCTAATTTCTCTTTCTCAGTGAATCTATCCATCTTTCACCATACTTTCTCCTCTGTATCGCTCTCCAATCATCCCTGTACACTACACAACCTTCATTGTAAGCCTATCTGTCCCTGTGTACAGGCTCATCTGCCTATTCATGAATCTATCTTCTAGGGCAAATGACAAAGTCAACACAGCAATCCACGGGTCCCCTGGCATACCAGGATATACCATGTAAAACACACCAGGATACTAGACCAGCAAGCACAGGCATACCAAAGGGCAGGAGGGTGCCAGGACGGGGATGACATGTGCATGCAGTGTGCTGTGCAAGATTAACCTAGCACCAAGGTGTTGTCAAAAACTTTCTTATGTGCCAGGATGGAGAGAGCTCCTACGCAGGCCACTGCTGCCCTGCTCCTATATACTAACCTACCATGGAACATGGCAGACCCAGGATCTACAAGCCTGGGCCTGCCAGCTCTGCAAATTCTCCCACAGTCTGCATGGGATTACATTCTCATTCAAAAATTAACACTCCCTCCCCCTCCAAATAACACTGTCAACGTGAATGCAGTGCTGAGTCCTGAAATACTGAAATGGCAGACGTGAAGAAACAAAGAGTGAAAATAAACAAGATGGTAGCCCACATTAGCCCACACCAGGTAGGTGTCCACCTGCCTGTTTATTAAGTGTTCGCCCCCACCAACCACCTGGCCACCAGACATGCAGCTTCCTCACAGCGGAGTCTCAGAGCATGTGGTGTCTGCCATGCGGGTGAATATGGACTAATGTGCACCCATGTGTCTGTGTCCTGTCAATTGGGTTGTATGCAACCTCATGTGAATGCAGGTCTGCCAGGACTATAGAGCCATTGGTGAAAAGTGTGAGTATTCTGAGGAGTGACTACTTCCTGCCCCTCTCTCCACTCTCTTTCACTGGTGTGAACATAACACCTGCCTTAAAAGCCCAACATGCACCAAGTTCAAACATGTGTTCTCCTGCTTTGCAGCACATGCCCAATGTTCACTGTCTCAAAACCATTGCCTTTTCTAGAGCATCTTTCATAGCCCTTACATTACCATGGTCATGCCTCATAATGACAGCCAGTCAACTATGTAAGTTAATGCACCTGGGGGGAGGGAACTGTGTTTAAACAACTGCATGATAAATGCCTCTGTTTATTGCTATCTGATTGTGGTTTCCCCCCGCTCTTTACTGTGTTCACAGGCAGCTAGCAGCACTGATACCTGCGATGTTCTATCTGAGGCACTCTTTGCCTACAAATCCACCTGCCAGAGGTGTATTCCCTGTAGCAAGGAAGAGACTAAGGCCTTCATCGTTATGGGGGGAGCAGAAGGTACAATATGCCCTGGTTACGTGCTATCGGAACAATGTGAGGTGATGTTCCAGGAGATCTCAGCATAAAAGGCACTTCAGCAATACAACAGGGACATGAACCAATGCCAGCAGAGGGCCAAGGACTTGCATGGGGCGGGGAGCGGGGGGCAGTTCAAGGAGATCCAGGACAATTTCACCTCCAGCCAAAGGAATCAATAATCTCCCTACTACGAACTGCTGGACCACATCTCCCTACAACGAACTGCAAACTGCATCTCCCTACAGTGAACTGCATTGATAGAACTATCGTGGCATCATGCCTCTATGGCTGTGTCTTCGCCAGGGGTCAGAAGTGGGTCAATATGGCTCTTCCACTGCCCACTCCTGCTGTAACTTCTCTCCCCTCTCCCAGAAACTGTGACCATCAGAGGAGATCCCTCCATACCTGTTCCTGCCCCAGATGTAAAATTGACAGCTAGGGTAAATGAGGACATGAGTTCTGCGACTTTGATAGTCTATCCCCACTATTTCGAGAGCCAGTCTCTATTTGAGGAGCCACTGGAGGTACTTGTTGAGGGTATGGAGGACCACAAAGCCACATTTATAGAGATGACAGAGAAGAATGGTAAAGTTAATGCACTTGGGGGTGGGGGAGCTACATTTGCACAGCTGCATGATAAGGCTTCTGTTTGTTGCTAACTAATTATGTGGTTTTTTTCTTTACTGGGTTCACAGGTGGCCAGGAGAGTGCTGGGGAGCAGCAGGATAGTCCCTGGGACACAGAAGCACTGGAGGCAAACGGTATGCATGGGAAGTGGGTGGGAAGGCACCATGGCGGGACTATGGGCTGGTGTGGGAGGAGAGACATCATGGCAGGACTGTGGGGTTGGGGTGGAAACCAAATGGAGGGAAGGGGTTAGGGCACTAATGCCAGTGCTTGATTTCCATATGTTCAGTCCTCTAACCTGCACTAGCAAGTAGTACAGGCTATGGAGACCTTAGCCCAGTTAATTTCTATAAAGAAGGCAGGTGGGGTAGGAAGGAAAGTACAGAGCCTGCTTAGGGCAGAAGGCATCAGCAGAACTGGAGAAAGTCAGAGGCTCTCTCAAAGAATTAGTTAAGAAAGGGACTTCTGACTGCCCAGACTGAGGCTCTTCCAGAAGAACTGATTGGAGAGTGCTACCAGTTAGTAACGTCTAAGCACTCCAATTGGCTGTTTGAAACAGACACAACACCCCTTCCCCTGCCATCAGGATCTCGGCAGGAAGGGGGCATGGGAATCCCTAATTTAGGGAATTACTTAAGCATGTGCTGAACTTTAAGCAGGTGCTCAGTTCCCATTGACTTATGTACTTACTTAAAGGACTTTGCCAAGCAGGCATGGTCTCACTTCGCTGGTTTGTGTCCTCATGGCATAGGAGATCCAGACCTATCAAGGCAAAGGATCAGCCTTAGTATCCCTCAATAGTTTTCTGCCTCTGTACCTGAAGCTTTGCTATCTACCATTCACAATGAAATAGGCCTGGAGACAGCACAGAAACCAATCTCCATGAAGGTCTTCCCCGGAGACAGGTAGGCTAGGAGATTTAGGGCTCAGCACCAGGCTAAATCATGCTTAACCTTCATTTTCCCTTGAGCTTTAGATAGTCTTCATTGTCCATATGAGCTCAATAGGCCAGTAGCAAGGAGAGGATCTGCCAGTTCACCAAGAGACAGGTGCTATGGCATGACAATAGGCCTGAAACAGAAACAAGCAATTGCAGCAAATGCTGTATCCATCAGAAATAGGTCGTTCACTTTCCCTTGCTTGACAAGGAAACATACCAGCTTTTTCCTTTTTGTTTTGCTAGTTCCCATTTTGGAATCACAATTGTTTAGTTCTTCCAGTGGTCCTAATCTATTGGAGTGCTGCCCTACACTTCTGGTGCTATATATAAATGCTTATAATAAAACTGATGGAAAGTGCCATAAATTGAAGAAAAATGTCAAAAAATACTAGAAATTGATGAAAATTAACAAATAATGATGGAATTTGGCAGGTGCCAAGCATGACAATAGCGGAAACACAGAATCAATGAATAGTGAGGAATTATTGATGAATAGTCTCAAGCACTCCCCAAAAGTACGTTTTTTCCAGATGATATGAAAATTCTTGCTCTCAGCTCCGCACTACTGACTGACTCTAACAGTCTGGCATTTACCAAAGGAGAAGTCAAGCACAGCAGCTCCTTGTCTGGCCACAGGCAAGAGATTGATGATTCCGAATTGCACTTAAAGGATCTGTTTCCAGGGGGTAACTTGCTGCTTCCCCTCAGCTTGCCCTGATCAGTGGGAGGAGACCATCTAGTGGAGAGTGCTGCTCTGCTGCTGGTGAGTAGAAGCTGCCATGCATTGGCAGGCTGGAAACCAGCACCGCACAGTTGGCAGCTTTCCTGAGATGATGGCTGCAGAAATAGAAGGATCAGGCAGGTAGATATAGCAAGGATTATTGTTTGTTTAGATTTCTATGCTGCCCTTCTCCAAAAAAGGACTCAGAGTGGCTTACAAAAAATAAAAATACAAAAAACACTTCCTCCCACCCAACCCCAAATCCCCCTTTCCACTTACCCTCCTCCCTCATATTAACACATTAAAATACAATTACTTAATTATATTAATTCAAAATGTAATTAATCAACCCCAATAAAGATACAATAAAAAGGCTGTTTTTTTGTTTGTTTTTTTGCAGCTTGCTTAAATCTAATTCTCAATTCTATACCTTCTTAAACCCCTTACCTTGACAAAAGGGTCATGAGGAAAAAACCCCTTCTCCCCATGCTTGTATCCCCTCTCACATGGGGGTCATGGGAGCTCCCCTCCCCCATGCCAGTGATCTCTCCCCCCCCCCAGTGGGTCACGGCATAACCCTACCCTTCCTCTCCCCATACCTTTCCCCCCACCATAGTACATCAAATCCTGAACCATCACACATAAATAACGACAGAGAGGAGCGGAGGGCGATGAGGAGGGGCTTCTATGCACCATGTGCGGGATGCCGTAGGCATGAGGGGGCAGCCAATAAATATAAAGAAATAATAATAATATTGTGTCACTGCCACAAAGGTTCTGGCTCAACATCTTCTACTATACCGCTGGACCCAACAGACAGAGAACAGCTGAGAACTCAGGGCTAGGTGAAAATAAACTACCCTCCAATAGCACTTTTTTTGGCCAGTATAGTATCAGGTTTTGTTATCTTGTCCCGAGCTCTCTGCAGTGTAAAGTTTGTATTGAGTTCAGCAGACAAAGGGTGTGTGTGTGTCATTAATGCCTCATTAATTCCACAGGAGAAAGAGTTGACTCCTTTGCCTAAGTTTAGAGCCCTGGCTGTTGTTGTTTGTTTATTCATTGCTGAGGGGGAAGGTTTTGGGCACCTTTTCTTACTTTAACTTGGGATAAGCACTGCTATTAAAGAATAAAGAAAGGTAACACCAAGACAGGAGGGAGCTGGGGGCCTAGGATCAAGATAAAAACTGAAAAAGGAAGGAAAGGTGAGTGTCTTTAGAGCCAAAGTCAATGCACGCATCTGAAAAAATTTACTTTTCAATAGGCCAAGTTGTAACTTGAACCATCAGTCCTGCATGCAGAAACCTATGTGTACACAGAGCCTCTCACACAGACATCCCTCTTTTCCCCAGCTCAGCTGCAAAGCCAGTCAGTGGACCACTACATATTTTCATGAACACACCCACATTTATGCAAATCAGGTGTGGCATGAAGTGTACCTATTTTTCTCTGTTCAGTGTTGGAGGGTATGTAGTAACACTGAGTCATAGGCACTCAGAAACAAGGAGACCCCAGCAGATCCATCTCCATTCCAGGTGGGAAGCGGGCACCTTCCCAGGCCCAGCTTTAGGGGTGGAAGGTAGCAGCCTAGGCAGCATATTTAAGGGGGCTGCAATTTTGCTGCACTGTGAGAGGGTTCTTGATATGGTTTCCCCCACTGGTCACTGTTAAGTGAGGAACCAACAGTGCCACTCACCCACCCACAGGACATGCAGGCAGCTCGGGGGTTGCAGTATTTAATTAATTAATTACTTTTTTTATCCTGCCCTTCCCTAAAAGGCTCAGGGTGGCTTAGAAATACACATATAAAACATACATGAAAGCACAGGTCTATAAAAACAAACCCCAAAATCTCAAACCTCCCACAACCCCCCAATACCACCTCTCCCATTTCCTACATCCATTCCCCACTGCTCGGAGAGTATCAGCTGATTCCCTGTTTATCAGCTGAAGAGCAGGGAACCCTCAGCACTCCTACCTTGCTGAAAACTCTAGAGGTGGAACACTGCTGGAATTACAGGGGGTGCATTTTTGATGGCCCCCTTAGCTACTGGCTTTAGAAGGTTACGGGGGGCAGGATTCCATTGAGCGCCCCCTTATCTTTTTATATATATATATATATAATTGGAGCCCTGGGTGGAACATGGGGAGTGCTACAAGCAAGGTTACCACCCATCCAAGTTTGACTTGGGTTGTAATCAAATGATAAGATAACCTGCTGGGGTCCATGTTCAGTCAGTGCAACTCCCAATCGCATGCTTAAAGCATCCAGCCTAATAAATGGGTGCCCCCCTGGCCCGTATTTCATGTGCTTGCAGCAGCTTCCACCAGTGGTGCTTAGAGGTGTGCATCAGAGGTCCATGTCATTTTCATTTTCGTTCTTTAAATATGTCATTTTTGTTTTCATAAATATCAAATTGTCGTTTTGTTTTTGCTTTTGTTTTCCATTGGTTTCAATGGAAAACATATTTATGACTGTAACTTTGTTGTTTTTTATTATATTTGGCTAAAACATGGAGTGCTTATACCTCCAGTGTAAGGCATTACGTACTCCAAATTCCAAAGGGATTGTATAAAGGAATCAAATTTTAGAAGCAGTTGAATTAATTTATTTTACAGAAATTGTCATATACATTCTTAGGTGCAACACATTTGCCTTATATTTAATGTTGATGAAACTTGGAACATTTATACCCCTTCCCATGTTTACTATCTTTGAAAATTTTCAGAAGGGTTGGATAAAGGGTCCTGGTGAAATAAGCAATTAACTTATAAATGTGTGTCTGACTGTAACATCTTTTTAGTCCACCCAGTTTACATGAACTTTGGCAGGGATCTATATCACATTTGCACAATCATTTCTGCCAAATATCAGAAAGATGTGATAAAGTGTCCCAATTTTATAAGCCTGCACAGCATATGCAGTGAAGGAGCCAATGGCAGGGATTCTCTTACGTGACACTGTGGTATAAGATTGGTTTGTGATGCCAATTGGCCAGCAGAAATGTCAACCAAATATCCTCATTCTGTGCTGTGACCATCACAACATCTCTCCCTCACTTGTTACTGGGAAGTCAGAAGCATTTGTTTAGGAAAGAGACAATAGAGCTTCTCTTATGTCCTCTGTCACAGTGCTGCAGGATGTGATTGTGACGATAACTGGCCAGCCTGGATGTGTAAACTATGTCTCCTGATATCTGGGATTCTATCCCCAAAGTCCCAGTTATGTCCCTTCTATGCCCGCCTGAGGGCCACCCCCTATGCCCTCCTCAAAGCCACTACTGATTGGTCCTGTAAAGCTAGAAGCATACAGTAATTGGCCAGTGAATGTGTCTGTCAGTCTTTTGGGTTACTCCACATCCTCCCTTCTACAGCCTCTCTCCCCCTGCCATGCCAGGTGCCTGCCTCTGACTGGCACTGCATGTGCTGCTATTTATCTGAATAATGGTCTTCAAGGGGACAACTTCAATTGCTTATATAATTGGGTCCCTTTATCAGATTGTCCTGTAGTTTAGCAGAAATCACGGGAAAGATATGTGATACATCCCTGACAAATATCATATAAACAGGATGGAATATAAACATGTTACAGCTGGAACTGTATCTTCAAGTTAATGTCTTATACCATCAGGACCCTTCATCCAATATTTCTGAAAATTGACAAGTGTATTAAGCTTGTGGAGGGATATAATATTTACAGGTTTCATGCAAACTGGATGGAAGATAAAGATGTTGTAGCCATGAATGTGTATGAAGATTTTCTTAAAATCACAACATTCAATTGCTTGTAAAATCTGTTCCCTTTATTGAATAGTTTCAGAAATTGCTACATATAATGCCCTTCATTGGGGATTCAAGCAAGCCAAGTTTCACCACAATTAAATAAGAAACAAAAAGTCTATATCTGGAAACACGTTTTTCAGTGTTTTCCCTTTATTTCAAAAACAAAATGTTTTTTTCATTTCTATTTTCATTATTATTATTTGTCTTTTTAGTTCTTGCAATAATTATAATGAAAACAACAATTTTCATTATCTTTATTGTAATAACAAAAATGACATGCACACCCCTAGTGGTGCTAGTGATCTCCCTCCCTACAGCTGCCCCTCAGCTGAGAGGCGAGCTAGAGGTTTCCCTTACCTGCTGCCAGATGAGATGTGGGATGGGGAACTGTGGGTGTGGGGAGGGGGGAGATCTCTAGCTCACCTCTCAGCTGATCACAGGGGAGACAGAGATTGCTACTGCTCTTGGTTGGCTGGGCATGCTAGGTGGAACTCTTTACTGGTGGACCTGGATGCTGGTGAGGCTGAAGGTGAGCCTAATTGACAAGGCACAGACTCATGGGCACCCATTAGCCCTGATTGGCCCACACTATGGGTCCACAGTATCCCTGGACTCTGCCGTGAGTGGTGGCTCTGTGGAGACCACATAGAAGCCATGTGGTGGATGCCTAATAGACAGGCACATGGGAATGGGTCTGGTGAAGGTTAATGTGGGCTATCATCTCATTTGATTCAACCCTTGGAGTCTCTGGGTTTTGACAGGTCAACTCCATGTTCAGGGTGAAGTCCTTTTCTTCCAGGCTATCCAGGACACCAGTACAGGGTTGGTTTGTTTTTTTGGAGGCAGGGGCTGGGTGGGTGGGATGCTGAAAGGGAGTGGGGACTAGGGCTGTAGCGGAATATCGCAGCGGTAGCTATTTCCGGCAGAAACAGTGTTTCCGCAATTAGTGGAACGGCATGGCAGAGGCTTTCATTCCGCGGTTTCATTCCGCGGTTCTGCGGTTCCGCTTATTTAATTCCGCAACTTAGTGGAATCGTGGAAACATGACATTTTCGCTATTTCCGCAATTCCGCCAGCGCCAAAAAATAGCGGAATAGTGGTTTTCCGCAATTTCCGCAATGTTTCCGCAATTTTCCCGCAATTCCGCGATTTGCAGAATTCCGGCGGAATTAGCGGAATATCCGCAGAAAAGTCACGGTGTGGCGCGGGCAGTTCTGAAATGGCGGAACAGAATCGCGGCGCGGTAAAAGCTGCTGCCGCATCAGTCCTAGTGGGGACAAAAAGATTCTCCTGCCCCCTTTTTGGTATGTCCTCCCTGTACAGCACCATGATACCAAGATACTCCAAAGGGGACATGGTCTCATTGGAAAGGGGCAGCCACCCCCATCCTCTTGGGAGCCTTGTGGCATCAAAGTGGTGAGTGAGTCCATTTGCGTAACTCCTTTCCAGTGTATTCCCTCCCTTTTCCAGGTCAAAGGGTCTGAGGACAGGGACAGCTTTACTACAGGGCAACCCAGGGTGACTGCTAGAGTGGGCATTGGTCTTGTTTTATACAGGACAGTCCTGTTTTTTGAAGGGTTTGTCCATTGGCCTTTATTTATGCATTTTGTCTTGTATTTTCCACATGCTGCCACTTTCACACCTGAAAGTGACAATTTTAGTTCCATGTTCCCCATTCAGCAGCTGAACAGGAACTGGGTGCTCTCCCTGCTTGCAGCACTTGAGAGGGAGTGGGGGAGAAATTCTGGGAGAGGGGTGAGGAACCCCTCACCCCGCTGGACCAAATCCCCACTCCTGCAGGGCTCCACACACCAGAGCATCCTGTGTGGGGAGGGGAGGGGGAACATGGCCCCCTATATAGTTGATGAGGGCAAGCCTTAGAATTTCAGGGCCCAGGGTGAAAATAAAATGGGGGACCTTAATGGTCTCCCCTCCACAGCCCCATTCCTTTAGTACTTGGCAGTCTGGTGTTTGCTTACAAAAACAGAGAAGTGTCATACGTTTTCACACACACACCTCTGACAGAGGGGAATTCAAGAATCAGTGATTTACTGATCACGAGGCTACCAGGACTGGCCTCCTTATGGGGCCCCTCCTACCCCAGGGCCCAGGCCATGGTCCCTACTGGCCCTGCTTGAGGCTGGCTTTGCAGGTAACCCCCTATGTAGGTGATATGACCTCCTATGTCCCTACAGAGGCCCATCACTGCCTGTGCCTACATAGGGGGTGTAGCTGCCAGTCCAGAAGTACTCATGGCTGTACAGCAGCTGGTGGACTGTCATTGGATGGCCATGAAAGGTGGCAGCTGGGCCGGACCCAATGGGGATGTGGAGGGGCCTCTAAGCAGGCTGTGGGGATGAGAAACTAGGGAAAGCCTGATGGGAGATGTAGGTTTTCAGGAGGATTTCCTAAGATCTGAAGCACAAATCCTAGGTGAATGAATTTGGTGGGTGTCAGGTTAGACTCTGGCAGACTGTAACGCAATGGTCTGGTTTCTCTGGCCCCATTTTGTGCTTTAGATGTATTGACGGGCACCTTGGGATTCTCCTTGCAAAGGCCCCGACAATGGATCTAATGTTTATTCATTACTGGGAAAATCTTTAATAAAAGTTAATTAACCCACTCCCTCCCCCAACTCTAGCAGAGTTTGTCCTCATTAATCATAATTAGCTGGCTCAGTGCTAGAATGGGGAGTGGGGAGGAGTGGGTATAGGCAAGAGTCTGTGTATTTTGCATTTCCCCTCATTGCCGTCAATGGGGAAAACACAGAATATATGGGTCCCTAGCTATAGCTCGGGACTGAAGTGCATTGAAAGAGCATGGAGACAGGACTGGGCTGTGAGTCACTGGACCAGTGGTGGATTCAGAACCCTGCAGGAGAATAGCAAGACGCACAGCAGTTGAAGACTACAGTGCCAATGGGGAAAACAGAATATATGGATCTCTGGCGCAGCAGTTTAAGACTACGGTGCCTTTGACAGAGGCCGTTGTGACCTATCCTTGTCGAGGCCTTTGCAGGGAGAATCTCAAATAGCTGGAGAGGCCAAGCCTGCTGACCCTGCTCAAGGAGACCTTGTGCTAATTGGATTTCCAAAGCGCTCTGACGGTATTGGTGGAGGATCAGCTCAGCTCCTTGTGCTTCATTTCCATTTATAAAAGCCTTGAAGTGACCTTTGTCTGGTCCCTGGCTGATGTCCTTCCATTGTACCTCATGGAACTCTGCCTGTGTAGTCTGCTGGGATGATGCAGGGTGACTTTCGGGGAGAAACGTAGGGTGCACAGCTAACTAAAGGTTCTCCTTTGTCAGCTCTGGAGCCTGGATTCCTGAACTCGTTATGTTAATTGGGGTGGGGCTTTCTTGGGACCTTCAGTTGTGTGTACACTACCTCCATGTAAACTACACAGAGGCCTCTACTTCCCTCCCCTTGCCAACACTCATATGTTTTATTGATAATAGGGCTGAGACGAGAGCAAATGTTCCTATTCTGAAGGGAAATACCAATCTTTTGGGGGTGCTTGTGAGTGTCCATCGGTACTTCATCAGTTTATTATTTATTGTCCTGCCCCATCCTTCCACAACTCGAGACAGCTCACATCAAAGAATAAATACAATAAAACCATAATAAAATATATAAATAAATCAGTATCGTAAATGTAGAGAGAAGTGTGTAAAAATCCATTTAAAAAGCAGTTTCTGGTGATTCCGCGTTTCCACCATTTCCCTCCATCATTTTTGTCACTTTCTGGAACTTTATGGGATTTTTACAGCAGTTTTACAACAATTTCCAGCACTTCCACAGTGCTCAACTGACAAGTTTTTGTCTCCACAGCCCCTGGGGGATGTGCATGGGACACACATGGGACTTGGGACCGGCCCATGACAGCCCCATTCAACTTGTGAAAAATAACAGAAAATGGCAAAAAACAGTGGGAAAGCCAGTAACTTTCCATGTTGCATGAATGCCAACAACTGCCCTGTTTCCAATGAAAGGAGCACTCACCAAGATTTTTCGTTCTAAGTCTGATAGCTTCACTGGGTGTCTAGGAACATAATGTTGTCGCCATTCCAGCTGCCTAACATGGGGGCAACTGTTACATTTAGTCCTACAGACCTGGGTGCTAACCACAGAGGCAACATGGGTTTGCTGAGATGTATTCCCCAGAACAATTCCAGGGATCTCCTCAGCAGACCTATTGGACAGGGGAAGACATGCTAGGCAATGAATGCCTATTTACCGGGCATGTCAGTTTCAGCAATGGGGCCAGTTTCATAGAAGGGCTTTGTGCTTGTCAGCTTCACCAGCAGTGGAAGGACTGTCTTACAGCTGGAGCTGCCTGGTCAATTTTAGAAGCGGAAGGAGTTTTGTCTTTCAGCCAGGTGCTTCCAGCTTCACTCTTTTATGTTGTCACCCGTCAGGCTCCTCCTGTTGGGCAGAGTCCATAAGGTGGCAGCATAAGCAAACATGGAACAGTATGCTGCTCCACCTCTGGATGACATTGCACTGTTACCATGGGGTTGATTTCCCCCCAGGGTTAACTGTAATGTGTAGAGCCACTGACCTGGCTCCCCAGTGGTTCTATAGTGAGTGGACAGCAGCAGCTGCCTCAATGGTTAGAGAGTTCCACCAGAGGATGGCTTGAGCAGCAAGTGTGCTGTTGCTGCATTTCAGGTGCCAGGCCAGGGAATGGGAGAACTATGTCCAAGTCTCCAGATGGGAATTGCGTGCTTGAGGGGGCATACACATACACTCTTTCTGACCGCTCTGTGACCAGGGTGGAGTTAAAGCAATTCCAGATATGGCACACAGGTCAGGATGGGCTCAGTGGTGCAGAGCCACCCAGTAAGCAACTCTAATGATGCCCGTGTTCCCTGCATTGGAGTCATGCATTTGCTTGGGTTCTGTTTCCCTAACGCTCTCCCCAAGTCTCAGATAGCTGAAGTCTTGTATCTGGGGTCCCTATGTGTCTGTCCAGTGCTGCTAATAGCCTTCTCTTTCTTTCTTTATTATTTATCACTAATGCAGCACTTTTGGAGTTCAAAGTACTTTACAATCCTTACATAGTTCGTCCTCACAAAAATCCTGTGAATTAGGCCATCATGGTTCCCATTTTACAGATGGGGAACTGAGGCTGAGAGTGACGTACCTAAGGCTGTTGCTCAGTGAGTTCATGACTAAGATGGATTTGAACCCTGATCTCCCATGGTCATCTGATAGGCTACACTGGTTCTCTGGGCTGCATTTGCATGCATACAGAGGCCAGAGGTTGACTGAAAATGGTGATCCCCCCACAAACACACCAAGTGTCACTGCAGAACATGTTTGATAGCATGGAAACTGAATTATTACAATTTCTAAGGTGTTTTCAATAGGTTCTTGTACTGACTGAGGCCCAATTAATCTTCAGAAATCTGGGGAATCTTGGGTTGTCAGTCAATGGGGCTGGCACATGGTACAAAGGGGCCTCCTCCTCATAATTTTGTTGTTGCTGCCCCTCCTGCTCCCAGCGCCTAATTCACTCCCAAATGCACTATCTGCCACAGAATTCAGAGACTATCAGGCCAGTTTCCAATTTATTAGCGGCAAAGAACTGATGCCCATCCTAAGAAAACCCCTGTTTCCAAAGCTCCGGCTGCCAACAAGTTAGTAATGGCATTTTTGCCCCACCCTTGCAATGCCTTGCCCCTCAGAACAGGATGCTATGTGCTCAGCTCATAGCAATATAAAGAACCTGGCCCCATGTTCAGCTTCCAAGGCTCTTTTGGGACGATGAGTTTCCCAGGTCTGTGGCTTTTCATAGGCTGCCTCAGTGCTTTCCCCACAAGCAGGGGTGGATTGGAACAACTGTTCCATTTTTGTGGACATTTCTGCAAAAAAAGGAAGAGTTATTTTTATTTTGGCCGGAATTCCAATTCTGGTTGGGATCCCGGTTGAAATAAATAAAAATGTAAAAGCTCATTTTGCACATGCACAAAATGGCCTTTTAAAAATAAATAAATAATTATTTGATCTGATCATAAATCAGTATGAACTATCAGAATGAATGATCAGACCAATTGTTTGTTCCAGTTTCATTTGGACCAAACTAAATGCCCAGTTCCAATCAAAATCAGAATCGGGCAAAGTTCCAATGTCAGACCTACCCCAAACTCCCTGCAAAAGGTATACCTATAATAGGGATAGATAATACAGTGGTACCAGGACCCACAAGGCTGGAGGGCCCAGACTACCTGGTGCTACCTGTGGAATGCCATGGGGGTGGGGAGCATTCCATTTTCAGCACCAGGACCCATTCCAAACTAGCTATGCCCCTGCTTCCTGCTAAGCAACAAGACTCATATAAGCTAGGCTGGATGAGCACCAGCCCATCATGGGATCTGACAGCATATCACCTCGGTCCCTTTCCACTACTGGTCCTAAGATCTGACAGGGGATGGAGCAGAACGCCTGGCTCCTCTATACTGCTTGTTCTCCAGCCCCTACTACACCTGGCTGTTCCCCACAACTTCCCTGCCCACAGATCAACAAATTCCCCTCTTCACCCCAATAAATTTCCCTATGCTCCCTGCCTATGGAGCTGAGCAATTAAGTGGTGCTGGTCAAGTTTCACGGTGTTTTGTTTCCAAGGAGCTGCTGGGTATTTGATTCAGAGAAAGGTGTAACTTTTCAAGAACTTTTTACTTGCTTCTCCCTTCCCCTTTTGGCACCCACCAAAAACTGCTGTCACTTCCTTCCCCTGGACAAGAGCAGGGAAGGTGGCCATGCAACAGTCCTGGGTGGGAGTCAGGGGCTTAGGCCTCTGCTAATTGAAAAGACTGGAGGTCTGGGTATCTCTTACTTCTGGATGTGGTCCAATGGATGAGAGCTATTGCTTCAAAGTTGTTTAGCTCTTAGGACCATTGAGATGATTAAGCCTGGCTTCCAACTCAATTTGTCTCTGCTTGGAGGCCAGGGGTGATAGACTCTAGGGTGTGTAGATGTGATCTTGAACTAGTAGCTTCCATGTTTCTGGGTAGTGGCCAGCTCCACAGAGTCACTGCCCACACAAGGCCTTGGATCCTCTCTTCCTCACATGCCACACACATACCCACTTGCTGACTGGCTGCCTCTCTGGTATATAGATCTTCCCAACAGGAACAGAAAGTTAGATGGAACAGTGCTTCTTCTTGTTCTTGCTCTAAGCCCATTCCTCTTCCTTTCTTGCCTGAGCCTTATCTTGTTTGCTTTGATCCTGATCTGAGCTGGTTCCCGGTAGGGCCTGTACCTGAGCTGGTTCTGTTCCTGCTCATACCCGACTCCCAGTCTGCTCCTGTCCTGTTTCTGGACTCAGTCCTGCTCCAAATCCAGTTCCTGGACCGATCCTGTAAGTCTGCCCATGACCCTGACGAACTGTGCCAGTAGCTCCTCTGACCCTGGAGCAGAGGTTCCCAAGCTGTGTATTGTGACCCACATAGATTGTGCCATCAGCATGTGGGGTCAGAAAGATCTTGACTGATCATTCACTCTGTACTGGCTTTGTTTCTGTTGAAGTTCACGGGATTAAAGCTCCCATGGGTCATGCAAGCCAGAAGTCTGGAAACTGCTACTGTGGAGTTGATAGATGTGTGAAGGGAATATTAACAGGACTAGTTGATTTTTGTGGGGCTGAAAAATTAGAACCAATATAACCTAGTGGTGAAGGTGTTGGCTCTGGGAGAGCAGGGTTCAAATCCTGTTTTAGCCATGAACTCATTGGGTGGCCTTGGGCAAGTCACTATTTCTCTGCCTCTATTCCCCACCTGTAAAATGAGAATAATAATGACCTACCTCAGGGATGTTATGAGGGGAAACTAGATAAGGTTTATAAAGCACTTTGAAATATTAACATTTACGAATAATAAGGATTAGATATAACAAGTATTTTTGTTTCAGAATATGGATTAAAAAATTAATGGATTCTAAATTCCATTCATTTTTGGTAACAACCCAAAACTAACCATTTTTTAGTCACTGAAATTTCAGTTTTTGGTATGTTATGCAATGGATAAATAAAGAAGAAAGTTTCTTGGGAAAGCCCAGTAAAATATTCATTTAAAAATAAAACTTTTCATCTCTTCTCTCCTCCTCCCTCAATTCCCCTGTCTCTTGCTTCTCATGACAAGGAGGCAGAGATATGCTCTGCGCTCATGAGCTCAGCCGTAATCCTTGACTGCACTGGCAGTGTCTGGCTGACTCAACTGAAGCCTCTCCGAGACCCCCTTGCTCCTGTCAGCTTTTTGATCACGTCTTTCTCCAAACAGACTCCTTCCCAAAGTCCTGCTGGTACTTTCCTTTTTTAACCCATCGCCTAGAGCTATCTGTCCCTCGCTGCATCCAACCCCAGCAAACATGTTTGTTGTTAGCGGCCTCCTTCTCTTATTAGCAACTTAAGGGCACATTGATAAAATCGAGACTGAGCCAGCTAGTCGCAGCTCTTCCCAGCTCATGGCATCCTGAGAGCTATTTATCTTCCCAGTGAGGCTCCAATGGTTACACAATGCCAGAGAAATTCTGTCTTATACCTGCAGGTTATGAAATCCAAGCCATAGCATGGAGGAGGGGAGAAAGCTGGCCTTCTCTGAATATCTCAAGGGACGTCTATAATGCTAGTCACTTCTTCACCCAGTGATGTTACCCAACTAGCTGTAGCTGTGGCAAAGAAGAATGAGTAAGTTGCACAAGTAACAAATGACACAAACCCAGGGTGCTGTTGTGAGCTGGGCTGCCTCATTTTCTGCCCATGCAAAAATATTCCCTCCCCCTTTGCCCAAACTGCTGGTAAAAATAATACTAAAACCAGCTACCATTTCTGTAATGTTCAAAACCCTGTTACATAGGGTGATTTCAGACGTTACAAGATCACGCTCAACCACACTGAACCACACTCAACCCCCCCGTGGGGCCAAAGGGCCCTGAACGTCTGAACGCCAGATGTTCATCACGCTCAATACCCACATGGGGTCAGTTTCAACCACGCTTCCCGGGCTAGCCGGGGGAAGGTCCCAGGAAGCGTGGTCAAACGAACCCCCACCGGGAACCAAGGAAAAGTAACGTCTGGATGCCAATCCTCGAGCGGAACTGAACAAAACGAGCCGCAGCCGGGGACAAGGCACGCAGCGTCGCTGCCGGGCAACCAGCAACAACACAAACACCGGAGGGAGATTTAAAGCGAAATCAGCAGCAAGCAAGCGTGGCGGGATGGAGCGAGGAGGGAGGCGGAAGAGAGCGGAGGCACAGACAGCGACAGTGGCGGGCCAGGAGG
>QEPC01013244.1:367391-379600 GCA_003113815.1 Sphenodon punctatus
CAGATAAGGAATTGAGACCCATCACGGAGGGTGCTGGGGCTAAGGTGGCAGCTTCTTGAACTTGGCCACAGCTGTCCCTGTAGACGTGTTATTTATAATGCTTTGTTAAAGAACCCCCTCTCTGTGCCACTTGTGAATAATAGGGATTGATGAATGGGAAGAGTTGTGTCAGACCAGCAAACCCTTTCCTCTATTGGTTCTATGTCATGAGAGGCAGTAGGGCTGGGCAGGTGGGCTTGGGTAGTCTTTTAGCTAGGCAACGTGGATTGGAAGACAGGCACCTTGACATGGGAGGCAGGAGTGATGCATGCTTTGAGCTTGGCAGCAAGCAGGGCGGGCAGTCAGGCAGCATTGCATGAGAGTCTGTAGGGCAGGCAGGCATGACTCGGTTGTGTGCCCCACCCCAAGGTACCGGCTATGGTCCGACATTGGGGGTACCCTGTGCAGGCCCCCAGGGCTCAGGCCGCTGCCCCTCCCTGTGCATGTAGTCGTTGCTATCTCCACAGGCAGGTGTGTATGTGTGGAGCTGTCTGGCCTTGCATGCTGGCAGCTGTGCACTGCCCGCTCCCTTCGCATCACTCCACAGCGGCCCCATTGTTCCCATCCAGCCATTATCTGTTGGCTTTGGCAGCCCCTGTCTGCCTCTCCAGCCTCCTGGCCCCACATCCTATGCTGCCCCCATGGCCGCTGTGGCTCAGACCCTCCAGGAGCTGTACCATGGCAGCTGCATTCCAGCCCGAGGTCCCGTTCGGAGGCTCCGGGGGCTCTGTCCGTGCCTGGACTGCCTGCGAGATCATGGCGCTGTGCAACCTGTGGCGTTTGCCCATCGTTTGCCCATCATTCGCCCATCGTTTGCCCATCGTTTGCCCATCGTTCACCCATCGTTCATCCCTGACCACATGGCCGGATGCCTATCGGTGCCTGACCTTTGGTATGCTGCACTTTGCCTATGTCGTGACCGCTGGTGACCCCTGCGTGCACTGTGAGGAGCTGGGGCTCGCCCCCTTCCATGAGGGGTGCTTACCGGACACGCTGGGGGCCTAGCGGCATGGACCCCTGCCAAGACGGCCTCCACTCAGTGTGTGTGTGCCTTCCTGGGATATGCGACCTGCCTGTGTGACAGTGGCCCTGCCGTGTCCGTGTCCTACTTCATCAGCGTGCAGGGTGCCCGTGGGTATCCGTGCTCCTGCGTGGCTGCCTACTACCATCTGCAGGAGCTGTCCCACCTGCCCTGGCCCCCTGCGGCCGATTATGGCTTGCCCCCCCTCCGGGCCGGAGCCGACGGCCCTGTCAGAGGTGTGCAGCCACTCTGATGTGCAACTTGGGATGAGCTGTGCGGATCCCTTCAAGTCCTTATACTTGATCTGCTTCCACATGGCCAGGCACAGCTTCTGCCGGGGACTGTGGCAGTGGCCCCGCTATGTGCACCTGCTGTCTTTACCACCCCCTCCACCCGATGGGAGCCCCTGAAGCTGGGTGTAGGGCGCTCTGGGCCCATCTGTCATCCAGCTGCCTCCTCAGTGCCTTCATTCTGTCAGTGGCCTGGGTGCTCGCGCCACCGCCTGCTGCCTCTTCCAGACAACCTGACCCCCAGGGACCCGCTGATGCCCACCTGCCTGTCGCCTCCTCACCTGGGACCGGGTGCCGATGCCCTGGACCCCTCCATGAGGCCTCCATGGTGGGACGTTGTGGTGATTCCCTGCCTCTCGGACTGTGCCCTGTGCCCCCCTTGCTGCTGCTCCTTCTCCCGCGCCCTGGCTTCACGTGCTCCCGCTCTGTATGGCTCTGCGCCGGGCTGGTGCTGCTTGTGTCCTCAATAAACACCTGTTGCACTTCACTGTGCCTTGTGTTGCCACCTGTCTCCTTGGGCTTCTGGGTCCCCCTTCCCCTTGTCCTCTGGGCTCCTGCACCCTCCCCCTCCTGGTGGGCTGGCCCCCTGCCCCACCCTCCCATGCATCTGACCGGCCATGGGATTCCCTGTCCCCCCCTGGTGTGTGCCTTCCTCTGTACCCCTACCCGGCTCCCCTTTGTTGTGTGGGTGTGCTGCTTCATGTGTGTGTGTGTGCTTGCTTCTCATTTTGAAGTGCGCGTGCCTTCTGTACAGCCGCTGTTTGCTCACTCTGCTCACGCTGCTCGGTCTGCTCGCTCTGCTGGTGCTGCTGGTCCCTCCACCCACTCCCTTTGTGTTTCCCTTCCCTGGGCAGGGCCTCCGCTGTCTTTGGCTTCGTTTGCCCTCAGGCGGCCATGTTTGCATCCGTATAATCCTGGTGCCTTGTGGGGCTCCCACCGTGGTTCTGGCCACTGCGTCACGTCTGTTGGGTTCCCCCGGCCCGGGTTCACTCTGGTTGGCCCCGGGCAGTGGTGCCGCCCCTGTCACGTCTATTGGGGCCGCTCAGCTCACCACGGCCCGCGGTGATGCAATTGACACAGGGGTGGGATTCACTGTGGTGAATCTCACCGCGTCACGTCTGAAATCACCCAAAGTCTATCTCCCAGAGGAGTCCCCCTTCTCGCTCTTATGACCTCTATGCTCCCCATAATGGAGCCAAAGCCCTCCCACCTTACTCCCACCCACTCTTCCATCCCTCAGCCAGGGAAGTCCCCACACCCCTGTTCCCTAGTCATCCTACCCAGGCCACACCCCTCCCTCCTGGAGATATAGCTATCCCATCCTCCCCTTACGCACAATCTCATACTTCCATCGCCCCTCCATTGCCCTCTCCCATCACATACATTCCATCAAAACCAGTAAAAAACCTAAAATATCAGTAAGTCATGCCCTAGCCCCTGTCTGGAACACAGGCTCCTTGACATTCCCTCCCTTGCCCCTCCAAGTGCTGTTTAAATTTTGAAGGGGCTGACATGTACTATGTGGGAAAGGACAGGGTATATGAGTTGGGAGAAGGAAGAAGTGCTATGAAACTGGATACTGCTGGGCCTCACACTCTCTGTCCCTTCCCCTGTGGTGCATACCATCCTCTGCAGTAAGCAAACAGAGCCTAATGGGATATATGGAGGGATNCTATGGTCCGACATTGGGGGTACCCTGTGCAGGCCCCCAGGGCTCAGGCCGCTGCCCCTCCCTGTGCATGTAGTCATTGCTATCTCCACAGGCAGGTGTGTATGTGTGGAGCTGTCTGGCCTTGCATGCTGGCAGCTGTGCACTGCCCGCTCCCTTCGCATCACTCCACAGCGGCCCCATTGTTCCCATCCAGCCATTATCTGTCGGCTTTGGCAGCCCCTGTCTGCCTCTCCAGCCCCCTGGCCCCACATCCTATGCTGCCCCCATGGCCGCTGTGGCTCAGACCCTCCAGGAGCTGTACCATGGCAGCTGCATTCCAGCCCGAGGTCCCGTTCGGAGGCTCCGGGGGCTCTGTCCGTGCCTGGACTGCCTGCGAGATCATGGCGCTGTGCAACCTGTGGCGTTTGCCCATCGTTTGCCCATCATTCGCCCATCGTTTGCCCATCGTTTGCCCATCGTTCACCCATCGTTCATCCCTGACCACATGGCCGGATGCCTATCGGTGCCTGACCTTTGGTATGCTGCACTTTGCCTATGTCGTGACCGCTGGTGACCCCTGCGTGCACTGTGAGGAGCTGGGGCTCGCCCCCTTCCATGAGGGGTGCTTACCGGACACGCTGGGGGCCTAGCGGCATGGACCCCTGCCAAGACGGCCTCCACTCAGTGTGTGTGTGCCTTCCTGGGATATGCGACCTGCCTGTGTGACAGTGGCCCTGCCGTGTCCGTGTCCTACTTCATCAGCGTGCAGGGTGCCCGTGGGTATCCGTGCTCCTGCGTGGCTGCCTACTACCATCTGCAGGAGCTGTCCCACCTGCCCTGGCCCCCTGCGGCCGATTATGGCTTGCCCCCCCTCCGGGCCGGAGCCGACGGCCCTGTCAGAGGTGTGCAGCCACTCTGATGTGCAACTTGGGATGAGCTGTGCGGATCCCTTCAAGTCCTTATACTTGATCTGCTTCCACATGGCCAGGCACAGCTTCTGCCGGGGACTGTGGCAGTGGCCCCGCTATGTGCACCTGCTGTCTTTACCACCCCCTCCACCCGATGGGAGCCCCTGAAGCTGGGTGTAGGGCGCTCTGGGCCCATCTGTCATCCAGCTGCCTCCTCAGTGCCTTCATTCTGTCAGTGGCCTGGGTGCTCGCGCCACCGCCTGCTGCCTCTTCCAGACAACCTGACCCCCAGGGACCCGCTGATGCCCACCTGCCTGTCGCCTCCTCACCTGGGACCGGGTGCCGATGCCCTGGACCCCTCCATGAGGCCTCCATGGTGGGACGTTGTGGTGATTCCCTGCCTCTCGGACTGTGCCCTGTGCCCCCCTTGCTGCTGCTCCTTCTCCCGCGCCCTGGCTTCACGTGCTCCCGCTCTGTATGGCTCTGCGCCGGGCTGGTGCTGCTTGTGTCCTCAATAAACACCTGTTGCACTTCACTGTGCCTTGTGTTGCCACCTGTCTCCTTGGGCTTCTGGGTCCCCCTTCCCCTTGTCCTCTGGGCTCCTGCACCCTCCCCCTCCTGGTGGGCTGGCCCCCTGCCCCACCCTCCCATGCATCTGACCGGCCATGGGATTCCCTGTCCCCCCCTGGTGTGTGCCTTCCTCTGTACCCCTACCCGGCTCCCCTTTGTTGTGTGGGTGTGCTGCTTCATGTGTGTGTGTGTGCTTGCTTCTCATTTTGAAGTGCGCGTGCCTTCTGTGCAGCCGCTGTTTGCTCACTCTGCTCACGCTGCTCGGTCTGCTCGCTCTGCTGGTGCTGCTGGTCCCTCCACCCACTCCCTTTGTGTTTCCCTTCCCTGGGCAGGGCCTCCGCTGTCTTTGGCTTCGTTTGCCCTCAGGCGGCCATGTTTGCATCCGTATAATCCTGGTGCCTTGTGGGGCTCCCACCGTGGTTCTGGCCACTGCGTCACGTCTGTTGGGTTCCCCCGGCCCGGGTTCACTCTGGTTGGCCCCGGGCAGTGGTGCCGCCCCTGTCACGTCTATTGGGGCCGCTCAGCTCACCATGGCCCGCGGTGATGCAATTGACACAGGGGTGGGATTCACTGTGGTGAATCTCACCGCGTCACGTCTGAAATCACCCAAAGTCTCTCTCCCAGAGGAGTCCCCCTTCTCGCTCTTATGACCTCTATGCTCCCCATAATGGAGCCAAAGCCCTCCCACCTTACTCCCACCCACTCTTCCATCCCTCAGCCAGGGAAGTCCCCACACCCCTGTTCCCTAGTCATCCTACCCAGGCCACACCCCTCCCTCCTGGAGATATAGCTATCCCATCCTCCCCTTACGCACAATCTCATACTTCCATCGCCCCTCCATTGCCCTCTCCCATCACATACATTCCATCAAAACCAGTAAAAAACCTAAAATATCAGTAAGTCATGCCCTAGCCCCTGTCTGGAACACAGGCTCCTTGACATTCCCTCCCTTGCCCCTCCAAGTGCTGTTTAAATTTTGAAGGGGCTGACATTTACTATGTGGGAAAGGACAGGGTATATGAGTTGGGAGAAGGAAGAAGTGCTATGAAACTGGATACTGCTGGGCCTCACACTCTCTGTCCCTTCCCCTGTGGTGCATACCATCCTCTGCAGTAAGCAAACAGAGCCTAATGGGATATATGGAGGGATAGTCAGGGAACATGTTCTCTCAGGGTTTGGAGGATTGTGTTAACAGGAAGAGGGCCATGGGCTCCAGACTCACCCCCCATTTTGCACTTCTGAAACTAACTGAAAGTGAATTTTGACTTCATTAAATAAATGAACTAAGCATGCAAGTTTGACTTTCACATGAACATTTGCAGAAGCACAAATTAAAAGTTGAACACTTGTTAAAGGAAATGAATTCTCCTTACTTGGTTAGTCAGGTCAGCCCCAGTCTTGGGTAGCTGGCTCCTCTGTCCTTGCCTTAAGGGTCAACTCTTGAAATTCTCCCACTCCATCAGAAGCCAGTGGGAAAGAAGAGTGCTTAGTCGGGATGGCAATTTCAGGCACGGATTAATCTATAACTAACCGAAATTGGCTGTTATGGATTAATCCGGACCAATCTGTAACAGCGGTCAAAAAAATTATGGATCTGCTGTTACAGACCCAGGTTTCCCACCCCCCAGGTTTATTTAAAAATAAACCATACCCGTAATAACCTGTACCTGGAATTTGGTGTGGGTTGCCATCCCTAGTGCTTAGTAGGTGGTGTTTTCCTGTTAAGTAGAGGTGTGCATGAGGGGCCCATGAAATTTTTGTTTTCATTTTCATTTTTGTTAATTAAATCTGTCTTTTTTGTTTTCATAAATATCAAATTGTCACTTTTGTTTTTGTTTTTGTTTTCCATTGGTTTAAATGGAACACACATTTTCAGCTGTAACATTTCTGTTTTTCATTATATTTGGATGACACATGGAGGTATTATACCTCCAATAGAAATCATTAAATGTACCCAATTACAAAAAGATTGGATAATGGAAACCAATTATATAAACAGTTGCATTATATTATTTTGCAAAAATCTCCATATACATTCTTAGCTGTAACTTCTTTGCCTCATATTTAATGTAGATAAAACTTGGAATGTTTATACCCCTTCCCATATTTACTATCTCTGCAAACATTCAGAGTGATTGGATAAAGGGTCCTGGTGGAATAAGCAATTAACTTATAAATGTGTGTCTAACTGTAACATCTTTTTAGTCCACCCAGTTTACATGAACTTTGGCAGGGATCTATATCACATTTTCACAATCATTTCTGCCAAATATCAGAAAGATGTGATAAAGTGTCCCAATTTTATAAGCCTGCACAGCATATGCAGTGAAGGAGCCAATGGCAGGGATTCTCTTACGTGACACTGTGGTATAAGATTGGTTTGTGATGCCAATTGGCCAGCAGAAATGTCAACCAAATATCCTCATTCTGTGCTGTGACCATCCCAACATCTCTCCCCCACCTGTTACTGAGAAGTCAGAAGCATCTGTTTAGGAAAGAGACAATAGAGCTTCTCTTATGTCCTCTGTGACAGTGCTGCAGGATGTGATTGTGATGACAATTGGGCAGCCTGGATGTGCAAACTATGTCTCCTGATTGCTGGGATTCTATCCCCAAAGTCCCAGTTATGTCCCTTCTATGCCTGCCTAAGGGCTGACCCCTATGCCTGCCTTGATGCCACTACCGATCGGGCCTGTAAAGCTGGAAGCATGCAGTAATTGGCCAGTGAATGTATCTGTCAGTATTTTGGGTTTCTCCTTCTTCTCCCTCCAATGGCCTCTCTCCCCTTGCCACGCCAGGTGCCTGCCTCTGACTGGCACTGCATGTGCTGCTATTTTTCTGAATAATGGTCTTCAAGGGGATAACTTCAATTGCTTATAAAATTGGGTACCTTTTAAGGATGGGCGAACACATCACGGTTCAGGTTCAGCCACTCCATCAAGTTCGGTTCCCCCGTTGGGTTCGGCCATTCAGTTCAGTCACCTTGTTCAGGTCGGCCGTTTGGTTCACTAGTGTTCGGTTCGGGCGTTTGGAAAAAGGCTCTCTGTGCAAGGAATGATGGCCCCAGACCCATGAGGGTGGGTCCTGGGGCTAGAGGGGCAGCTTCTGGATATTGGGACAGCCCTCCCTGCCTGTAACCTGGCTCCAGAACACTGACGGAGGGTCCTGGGGCTGGAGTGGCTGTTTCTTGATACGGTGGAATGACAGCACCTCTGTGCGAGGAATGATGGCCCCAGACCCATGGCGTTGGGTCCTGGGGCTAGAGTGGTAGCTTCTAGATATTGGCCATCCACAGCCCTCCCTACCAGTAACGTCAGCCCCAGAACCTTGACAGTGGGTTCTGGGGCTGGAGTGGCTGTTTTTTGATGCGGTGGAATGACATCACCTCTCTACGAAAAATGATGGCCCCAGACCAATGACGGTCAGTCCTGGGGCTAGAGTGGCAGCTTCTAGATATTGACCATAGCCCTCCCTGCCTTTAACTTGGCCCCAGATCCCTGATGGTGAGTCCTGGGGCTGGAGTGGCTGTTTCTTAGTGCGGTGGAGTGACATCATCTCTGTGCGAGGAATGATGACCCAAGACCCATGATGGTGGGTCCTGAGGCTAGACTGGCAGCTTCTAGATATTGGCCACAGCCCTGTAACTTAGCCCCAGAACACTGACGGTGGTTCCTGGGGCTGGAGTGGCTGTTTCTTGGTGCTGTGGAATGACATCGCCTCTGTGCGAGGAATGATGGCCCCAGACCCATGAGGGTGGGTCCTGGGGCTAGAGTGGCAGCTTCTAGATATTGGCCACAGCCCTCCCTGCCAATAACATAGGTCCCAGAACCCTGACGGTGGGTCCTGGGCTGGAGTGGCTGTTTCTTGGTGCAGTGGAATGACATCTCCTCTGTGCGAGTAATGATGGCCCCAGACCCATGACGTTGGGTCCTGGAGCTAGAGTGGCAGCTTCTAGGTATTGGCCATCCACAGCCCTCCCTGACAGTAATGTAGGCCCCAGAACCATGACAGTGGGTCCTGGGGTTGGAATGGCTGTTTCTTGGTGTAATGGAATGACATCGCCTCTGTGCGAGGAATGATGGCCCTAGACCCATGATGGTGGGTCCTGGGGCTGGAGTGGTTGTTTCTTTTATATATATATACACTAAATCTAACTGCTATTAACTATTCTAAAACCTATTGAACTAAATGGAATGTCCTAATAATTAACTACAAAGGCCTTGTCCTACAAACACAATGAATCTCTATCTATCTCTATAACTAAGCTAACTACTATGTATATCTATCTAGTAACTATCTATCTAATAACTATCTATATATATATACACACAATATTACACAGGGGAAAACACAAAGAACACAGGGAGGGATACAAAACTGAAATGAAAATCAATCTAATAATAATCCTACTCTAAATAAATCCAAAAACTTAAAACAGGGGAAGGGACTCAGGGATGGAATAAGAAGGAGAGGGAAAGGATTCAATGGAGGGGGGAGGGAGGAAGGAAGATTGAACACAGGGAACACAGGGAGGGGTAAAAACAAAAAACAACACCTAAATCTATCTAATATAATCTAAATAAATGATAATATGGAGGTAAAGGGGTTGGATGGGTGAAATAGGAGGAGGATGGAAATGGATTAGGAATAGGAAGGAACAAAAACTGCTGGGAGAGAGGGAGCCTTCTGAAACGCCTGCTGTTCAGGAACAGTGACTAGCTCAGAAAGTGTTGGGAAGGGGGGAGGAAATCAGTCTTGTTTCTTGCTGTGCCCACCTCACCGCAAGCCCCACTGGCTCCGTGCAGCCTAGCCCGTGGCCAATCGCAGACTGCGAAGCCAGTGGTCTGAGGTGAATAGGGATGGTGATAAGGCAGGATGGCTGCTACTCCAAGCGTCTCTACCCCTGGTGCCTGGAAGTCTTCTCCTCAGCTGACTCCCCCTCCCTGTCACATTTTGCCTTCCAGTGACACATTTTTGCCACTCAAACTCACCCAAACGTGATCCAAACTGACTTAACTGTTCGGTCATTTTGATGTTCAGAATCTAGTTCGGTTCGGTCTGTTCGGATTCGGGTTCAGGTTCAGTCGTCCGAACAGGCGACTTCGGGCCGAACTCCAAACTTCCAAACCGTGTTCGCCAATCCCTAGTACCTTTATCAACTTGTCCTGTAGTTTGTCAGAGATGACAGGGAAGGTATGTGAT
Organism: Sphenodon punctatus; assembly: GCA_003113815.1. NCBI lineage: Eukaryota > Metazoa > Chordata > Lepidosauria > Sphenodontia > Sphenodontidae > Sphenodon > Sphenodon punctatus. The sequence continues at coordinate 377,073 of QEPC01013244.1, forward strand.
ACATTCCTGCCAAATATCATTTAATCAGGATGGAATATACAAATGTTACAGCTGCAAATGTATTTTCAAGTTAATGTCTTATACCATCAGGACCCTTAATCCAATCTTTCTGAAAATTGGCAGGAGTGTTAAGCCTTTGGATGAACATAATATTCACAGGTTTCCTGCAAATTGGATGGAATTTTAAAAAGGTGTAGCCGTGAATGTGTATGGATCTTTTCTTAAAATCACAACATTCAATTGCTTCTAGAATCAGTTTCTGTTATCTAATCATTTCGCAAATTGGTATTAATAATGCCCTCCATTGGGGGTAGAAGTTCCCTAAGTTACATAAGAATTGAATAAGAAACAAAAAAGTTAAAGCTAGAAATACATTTTTCAGTTTTTTCCCTTTATTTCAAAAACAAAATGTTGTTTTCTTTTCTATTTTCATTATTATTATTTTTTGTTTTTGCTATCGCTATAATGATAATAAAAACAATAATTTTCATTATTGTTATTGTAATAACAACAACAATATGCACACCCCTAGCTCCTTTCCTTGCAGATCAGGGATCTGGTTGAAAGGGGGAAAGATGTATATAGGATCCACAGCTAGAAATGCAGGAACCAACTGCACAGACTCTAACCTCTCTCCCCCACTCCTTACAGAGAGTTTGGGAAATGTTCACGAAGGCTATATATGATCTGTAGCCTCTCTCTATCCCAGCAGAATTAGTAGAAAATTAAAGCAAGTACTGTGCCTTCCTTCTGAAACTAGAGGGGAGTATTTACCCTGTCCCCACCCTCAGTTTTACACCCATGATAGCTGGCCTGCAGCAGACTTGTGCGTACTGTGTGGACAAGGCATGGAGCTGGTGCAGTAACTACCTTATTTATTTTTTATTTATTTTCAAACTTTTTACTACCCCACCCCTCCTGCCACAGGCAACTTGGGGCAGCTTAAAATGCATAAAACAACATTAAAACAACAATTAAAACAACTAAAAGGAGGAAAAGAAAATAACCCCATACCCCCAATACCCCTCCACCCCCTCACCCATCTCCCCTGTCAAATGCCTGGTGGAACAGCCAGGTCTTACAACTTCTCAGAAAAGAGGGGAGATCTGGGGCCAATGGGGCCTCCACCAGAAGGGAATTCCACAGCTGTGGTGCGGCCACCGAGAACGCCCTCCCCTGCGTGGCCCCCTGGAAGACTCGGGGGACCTCGAGCAGGGTGCTCCCAGATGACCGCAGGGGTCGATCCAGCACCTGGGGAGTGAGGTGGTCCCACAGATAGGTAGGGCCTAGGCCGTTTAGGACTTTATAGGCCAAAACCAACACCTTGAATTGGGTCCGGAAAACCACCGACAGCCAGTGCAGAGAGCGGAGCACTGGTGTAATATGCTCCCGGCAGCCCAGTTCTACCAGAAGACAGGCCGCCACATTCTGCACCAGCTGCAGTTTCCGAGCTGTCACCATGGGTAGCCCCACATAGAGCATGTTACAGTACTCCAGTCTGGAGGTGATGAAAGCATGGATGATGGTGGCCAGGTCAGAGCCTGGAGACAAACGGCCAAAGCTGTCACACGAGATGTAATTGGCGAAAGGTACTCCTCTCCACAGCCTCCACCTGGGCATCCAGGCAGAGCTGTGTGTCAAGGAGCCCCCCCAGACTCCATACCTGGGGTACCAATGGAGGTCAGACCCCGCCAATAATGGGGGCCACCCACCAACATCACCTCCATCTTGTCGGGATTCAGCCTCAGTCGGTTAGTTCTCATCCAGTTCCCCACAGCCGTCAAACACTGAGCAAACACCGAGATTGCAGGGCCTGGGTCTGTTGAAAAAGAGAGATACAGCTGGGTGTCATCAGCATATTGATGACACCACACGCTGAACCTCCTGATCACATCACCGAGTGACTGCATGTATACGCTGAACAGGAGAGGGGACAAAACTAAACCCTGCGGGACTTCACATGAGAGGTCTCAGTGTGATGAAAAAGACTTCCCAAGAACCACTTGCTGTGTTCTACTGGTCAGGAAAGAGCAGAACCGTTCAAGAAGTCTCACCCACCCCTGCACAGTCCCACAGTCGCATCACCAACATCCTGTGATCAACTGTATCAAATGCAGCCAAAAGATCTAATAGAACTAACAGGGTCGAATGACTCTGGTCCATTTCCCGGCGCAGATCATCCACCAAAGCCACAGCGCAGTCTCGGTGTCATACCCTGGATGAAATCCCGACTGAAAGGGGTCCAGATAACCTATACGGTCAAGATGTCCCTGCAGCTGCTGAGCCACTACCCGTTCAATAACCTTCCCTAAAAAGGGAAGGTTAGAGACAGACCGATAGCTGGCAAGGGAGTCAATGTCAAGCAATGGCTTCTTGAGCAGAGGATGAACCACTGCCTCTTTGAGACAGCCTGGCACTCTGCCCTCCTGAAGGGAGGCATTGACCACCCCAGCCAGCAACAGCCCCATTGTCTCCCAGCAAGATTTAATCAGCCAGGACGGGCAAGGATCTAATTCACAAGATGTGGC
>QEPC01013244.1:408140-426206 GCA_003113815.1 Sphenodon punctatus
GAGAACAAAACTGCTGGGAGAGGGAGCCTTCTGAAACGCATACTGTTCAGGAACAGTGACTAGCTCAGAAGGTGTTGGCAAGGGGGAGGGCAATGAGTTTTGTTACTTGCTGCGCCCGCCTTACTGCAAGTCCCATTGGCTCCATGCAGCCTAGCCCATGGCCAATCACAGACTGTGAAGCTAGTGGTCTGAGGAGAAAAGGGATGGTGATTGGGCAGGCTGGCTGCTACTCCAAGCCTCTCCACCCCTGGTGCCTGGAAGTCTGCTCCTCAGCTGAGTCCCCCTCCCTGTCACATTTTGCCTTCCAGTGACATGTTTTTGCCACCCAAACTCATCCAAATGCAATCTGAACTGATCAAACTGTTTGGTCATTTTGGAGTTTGGAATCAGGTTCGGTTCGGTTCGGTGGGTTCGGTCATCCGAACAGGCCGAGTTCGGGCCAAACTCCAAACTACTGAACCGCGTTTGCCCATCCCTACTAAGTTAACATATAACAATTCCTACCTATTTATATCTAACTATATCCTATATGCTATAACCCATCTACCCTATTCCCTCCCAATACCCATCCTATGGGTAAATTCAGACATGATGGGCTGCTTGGCATGCCACACTGAATCACAGTCTGGGATCCGTTTCAGATCCCAGACAGGCATCAGTTCGACCGTCCATTCAACGTGCCGGCGGATTTCTACAGGGGATTGGGGAGGTGGCGGGGCTGAGCGGCATGATGTGCGGCTGCACAGCCCTGCCCCCCAATGCTCCCCTGGCCGCCCGCCCTCTGGGAGACGGGCGGTCGCAGCAGCCAATACGGTCGCTGTGCCCAATATGGCTGCTGCGCCCTATACCGCATCGTGGTCTGGACCATGATCCGGGCCGGCGGAAGATAACAGACAGTACGTTCCACCGATCCCGGACCATGGTCCAGCTAACCACGATTCTGGACCTCCGGGTGTCCGGAAGTCCAAAATTGTGGTAATTGTGATTCCTGCCAGAGGTTCACCGTGGTGAACCTCTGGTGGAACTCACTACAGACATTATGGGACTTTCGGTTACCACAGGGGATTCACTGTGGTTGACCGTGGTCTCGTAATGTCTGAAATTACCCTATGTATTCTCTCTCCAAGTGTGTGTGTGATATATATGTTTTTTAGATTTATTTCCCCCTTATATACTGTTCCAAAGTTCTGAGTATTTCCGAGGTCAAGAATTCCGAGTTCCAGATCGTCGAAAAAAGTTCTGAAGTACTTCTGAGTAACCAGACCGATTACCTGGAACTTCGGAAATCGGCCCGAGTACCTGGAAGTACTATTAGGTACAGCCCTACTCCAAACCTCTGAATGATTTTGCCCAGTGGCCTTAGATACACATCGGACAAGAAGGGAGACAGGATGGAAACTTATAGGGCACTACAAGGAAAGTCCCAAGGGGATGACGAGCAATCTCTGCTCACCACCCACTGGGGCATCTCTGACAGAAATGAACAGAAAAACTTAAGACCAGTCCCGTGCTCCCTTTGCCAGGTTCCATAGTTGTGTCAACAACACCTCATGATTAACTGTATCAAAGGTTGCGCTGAAAGGTCTAACAAGATCAACAGGGCACAGTTTCCTTTATCAATCTCCAGGCATAGATCATTGACCAAGGCCACAAGTGCAGTCTCTCTCCTGTACTGCAGTCTAGGAATCAGATAGCATTGAGATGAGCCCGAAGATGCTGGGCAACCATCCATTCAATAGCCAGGGGTGTGCAGAAGGCACATCATTAGTTTTCGTTTTAATTTTTGTTTTCATTTCCAAAACCCCATTCATTTTCAGGGGGTTTCTTAAAAGTACACTACGGTTTCCATTTTTAAAAATTATTTTGTTAAAAATATTTAAAACAAAAAACCTGCACACATGCAAAATGGCCACCAGGACCGTTCTGCACATGAATGGTCCTTTTCCAAAATAGCACCAGGAGCAGCAGCGCCATTTTGGGACAGGGTTTGCATGATTTTTTAAATTTATTTTTTAAAATTATTTTTAATAAAATAACAAAATTAAAATTAAAATGAATGAAATCAGAATTATTCATTCATTTTCATTACCTTAGTTATGAAAAAATGGGGCTTCATTCATTTTTGTAATTAAACAATACAAAATGGCACACTCCTATCAATAGCCTTCCTGAAAAAGGATTAACCGTTTATTCATGAATGCCATGTGCAGTCGCAGAGTCTGTACTATTCTGGATCCGGCACTGCCCCCTCCTGGCACTACTGGAAATCATTCGCTATTTGCCATAACAGGCAGGCAGGGTCCAGGCTGGAGAAGCCTGTATGCTAGTCTGCTCCTCTTTCTCCAGGCTGAGCCATTAGACTTCTTTTTAGAGTTCATTAGAGGCTTCACTGAAAGGAGGAGAAGAGGAACAAGTAGTCCTTATAGATATACTCATGCTCTCCCAGGGGACAGAGCCTAATTGCGCATGAAAATATTTGCCCTCTCCACAAAGTTGGCCCTAGACTGATGTATTGTAGTGGGTTTGAAACCTGTACGCTCCTCATTTCCATTTCCCCAATCTTTGTTGCTCTCACTCAGATGCTGGCAGGCAGTTCCTGGATGCAGGGAAGGCTGTGCTCAAACAGCCTCCTTTACCTTGAGTTTCTCTCAGCTTATCATTCACCCCTTTTAAGTTGTTGGTTTAAAAGCAAAGCCTGGAGTTTCTCAGTGCCCTGGGGCCCTGCAAGCTGTTTAAGGATGCGTGATCCAGAATGCATGCAATCCAACATCCCCAGGAAAAGAAACAAAGGAAAGGAGGGATTGAAATCCTGTACTGACAAAAACAGTGGGGTTTAATGGTCCTGCAAGATCTGTAATGCATCTCGTAACCTCTTCTGTACCTCAGCCCAGATGAACTGCTGTGTAGGGTCTGCGGAACCGAGTATTGATTACAGCCACCTATGTGACCAGCTTAGCAATGCTGGACTGCTTAATCAATGCTTGGTAAGCAGGCACCTTGCATTGCTAACTTAAATCCCTGGTATCTTGGCCTCTAGAAGGGTAGCAAGCCATGGAGACTGATCCTGAGCTGGTGTAAATTAGCACAGCTCAGCTATCGTCATTGAGGCTACAGTGATTTACATCAGCCAATGATTTAAAAGTTTTAAATTTTAGTATATTTATTATGCTAAATTAATATGCTAGGGGACTGCTTCAGAGCATTTGCCATTCTAAACCACTCTTCTCAAAACATGCATGACTTCTTGAAACATTCCTCTGTTGGCCCAAATTTTCCACACCTAGTCTCTGCCCACAGCAGCTCCCCCCCACCCCCCGATAATGTGAACAAAACCAGTGTGGCTGTTTCTAAGCTAGAAACAAAAGAAATGTTCCACGTTGTATGCAGACTGGGGCTGCTGATTTTTGCTTGAGCAAGAGCTAAACTGCAAACATGAATATCATCACAGAAGGAGCCTTTAGGGGACACCCGAGGTCTGCAGCAAAGCTATGGAGGTTTGAAATGTATTCAGCTGAGTGGGCTTGAACAATGGGCATCTTTAGATGGACCACCCTCAGACCTGTCCTGAGGATGGAGCCCCAACAGCGCCTCCCCTCCCCCGCACCATAGAGCTGTGGGTGGATTGGCTGCCACTTTCAGCCGCCACCCGTAGCTCTGTGGAGTTGCCAGGGCGACATCCAGTCTGAAGTGGCACTGTAGCGGTTCGTCCACCAAGGTGACGGACCGTTGCTTTGCCCAGGCCAGTGTTTCAGGTCTGGGTGGCCCGCTCCACTTGTGGTGCTCTGGTACGGTCCAAAGCACTGACAGCAGAGCTGCCGGGGATCATGAACAGCCTGCCTTGCCTCTGATCCAGCTCATCCACGGGCGGATCACCTTTAAATGGACAGCCTGCCCGGGGCTGAGGCGGGGTAGAGGCAGGGCAGTTGTCTGTCTAAAAACATCCAAAGTCTGGAGGGTTTTTGAAAAAAATACCTTGGATTTAAAACCTTCTCAGTGTTCAAATTATTAATTATAATAATTTATTATTATTATTATTATTATTATTATTATTATTATTATATCCCACCTCTTCTGCTCCCAGCAACTCAAGGTGACTAACAATTATGATCCTGAACCTGAAAGACTTAAATGACTGCCTAACCAACCACTCCCATGCACAATCCCATTATTTTCAAAGGGAATTGAGGCAAGAGCAAAATTCAGCATGCATGCAAACCTTTGAAGGATTGAGGTCTATGAGAACAATTTTCTTTTAACACTTACTGTTCAGATCTTCGTGAGATCAGTGAGAGGCCAGATTTGAAGCTTCTGGCTCAAGTAATTTCAGAATTATGCAAGAGCAAACTTTGAGCCAAAAACTCATAGTACAAACTTTGATCTATCTATGAAGCACATGTGCAATTTTACAGTCACAAATAAAATTCAGATATTTATTGTCAGAAATGAATATCCATTTTTTCATTTGCTACTACTGCAAAATTCATAACTTCATTTATTCATGTTTCAGTTATCATTGTAATTTATCGTTCCTATAATGTTGTTAGTGTTTAAAGTGCTTTAAAATCCTTGTCTTGTTCACCCTCACAACAGCCTTGTGATTTAGGTCCTTATTATTCCCATTTGACAGATGAGGAACTGAGATTGAGGGTAAAAACAGATCTGACAGTGGCCAGGCGCCTCCTCGGCCTGCCCCAGTGAGAAAATATATAGCCGACACAGCCCAGGTGCAGGAGGGGCACAAAACAAATGTGTATGCGACCCCTGGTGGCCAGAGAGCTGTTCCACCGTCCACATGGCCGGGGTAGGGTGAAGGTACCAAACATACGTGTAGGCGTTGCCCCGCTCCCAGCACCACGCCATCCACCATGACAGTCAGACATAGCGAACTGTGGTCAAAAGAAGCCACCGCAGCCACTTCCACCCGCCTTCTACAGTACTCCAGGAGGGCGGGGCCGAGGGCAGGGAAGCATGTCTTTCCATCCCTGTCAGCACAGGGAGGTGCCAGGCAGCTACAGGGGGAACCCGTCGCCACCCACTAAAAGCTGGCTGTAGGGAGCAAAGCACACACCCTATGGCCAGCACAGGAAGAAAAGGGGAAAGTAGAAGAGAGACATAATATGAAAGCAGACTCATGCAGCCCAAACACCCTGACCCCTTGGCAGGCTAAGAGTCCAGTTCACATGCCGTAGACAACATGGGTAACAGATCACTCATGCTGGCAGTCCATATGGCAAGGTTCCAAGGAGGGATCCCTGCTACTGGGGACGGGGGTGAACCCCCTCCCTCTAGAGATTACTCACAGTGACAGGAAGTCCAAAGTGCAAAGATAGAAGGGGGCTCGTGGCAGCTGGGGGTTTAGGGGTGGATGAGTCCACTCCCACTACAAGTCACTCACAGCAACAGGAAGTCCAAAGTGAAAAGTTTCAAAGGGGGTGTTTCCTGCTGCTGGGGGACAAGGGGTGGGCGAGCCCCCTCCCACTACACGCCATTCAAAGAGATAAGAAGTGCAAAGTTTCTAGGGGGGGCTGCTGCTGGGGGGCAGGAACTCAGCTTCCTCCGCAGATAACCTCCATTGATACATGCCCCTCTGGTAGCCACTCACAAGCATATGCTTAGCCACTATATAGTGGGGGGGTCAAATTGGTCAGGGGCATAGCTAGGTTGGAATCGGCCCAGGGAGAAGAAATGAACTTGCCCCCCCACCCCTCCGGTCACCATCGTCTCCCCTGTCCCACTCCCTCTCCTCTTTCCTCCCATCAGTGTCCTTATTGCATAAAACAACCATACAGTCTGTACTCTTTCTCTTCCTTTACTACTAGCAATTCAGGATTTATTCCAGCAGGTCAATCACTGTCCTGTTTCTGGCTGAAAGAATAGCCCTTGGCCACCAGCAATGGTGACCAGTGGGCCCCTTGTTGCGCACCCTTAGGGAGCAACAAGGGTGGGAAGTGGGCTGCACTCCCTGCTGCTGCAAGGTTTCTGCAGCAGGAGCGGGACTCCTGGGTGGGTGGAAAGGGAAGCCGGACCTGGCTCAGGTTGCCCTTGGCAACGGGCTTTCAGCCAATCCAGAGGTGCGGTGAGGAAGACCCTTCCAAGAAGGGGACAAGCCTTGCTGCTGGCCGGGCGGCTCCCTCGTCATTCGGCGAGGGAGCCAGGAGCTACAAACCACGTTTTGCCGTGGCGCGCAATCCAGGACCAGAAAGAAGTGAGGGGATGGAATGGCTTGAGGCTCCCCTTCCTGGGCAGCGTTAGCTCACGGGGTGGAGCTTTCCTCCCTTATTGGTCATCCCCCCCATCTTCCTCTTGTGGGGGTGAGTTGCTGCAGTGTGCACTCTCTCGCCCCCCCCGATGTGTGTGTGCCTGCAATAGGCACTGAGCTGCCTGCCGGGTGGGGAAAGGGAGCAGGGGGGGGCTGGTGTGTTGCTTCCCCACAAATGGGGAAGACCAGAGAAAAGAGCCACCCCAGGTCATCATCGCAGCCGGTGTTGCTCCCGCCTGTGGCTGCACCCATCCTAGAGAAGGGGACGGGGTGCAAAGCAGGCTGGGCCCTACCAAGGGAGGGTGGGGGAGGAGTTGTCCTGCTATCCTTGAAGGAGCGGTTAGCAGGCTGGGAGGCCCTTAGGGAGCGGAAGGTTGCTGCTCGGGTGGGGCACCCTCCAAGGATGGCGCCAGTGGTGCTGGATCCTTTGCCAGAGCAGGGCCCAGGGTGGCTTGCTCTCGATGAGCTGGGACTGACCCCTGGGGGGGAAATGGACCCCTGACATGCCCGGGCCCATGTTGGGAACCCCAGACATTGGTTTTGCCCCCGCCCAGGTGCCGCAAAGGGGCCTTGGCCCCTCCCCCTCCTGTATGTACTGGGCGGCAGCACCCTCCAGAGCCAGCTGGCGGGGGGTGGAGGGCAAGGGGGGGACTCCAGGAAGGAACATTATCAGCTCTGGGGCCAATCCCTGCCCCCCCACAGGTGCCCCCTGCTGGAAATCTGGGCAGGGGGGCACCTTGTCCTCCTCCCAGGAATGAAGCCCCACCAGCACAGAGGGCGAGAGATGAAGGTGGTTAACAATGCGGACAGGAGGATCCTGAGACACTCAGGAGGATCGAGGCATTGGAGCACAGTTTACGGGTCATGGCGGAAGATTACCAGCCTTTGCCACCACCACCAGATCTGCGACCCTCAGCGCCAGTTTACTCAGGTACGAGGGATCTGGGGATGGCAGGATACCCTCATGGGCCAGCGAAGCCCCCAGCTTATCAAGTCACGGGAGTGATTGACATGGTTCCCCTGTGGATGGCCAGGCCTCCACCAGCTTCCCACGGAGGGCAGCAAGGGAGTAATGCACAATGGGGAAGTGTGACTGGAGGTGCAACGGTTTATGTGCCCCCATCAGGTACAAGGAGTGAGACACCACAGTTGTGGTGGAACGGGGCCTGGGTGCCAGACGCAGGGCTAGGAGTCCCCCCCCCCCGCTAGGGGGCCAGGGAGTTGGACTGCCACAGGGACAATAGGGCGCACATGCGCACTCGGGTGGTTGGGTGGACTCCCATGGGGCCCAGGCCCTGCACGTATAGGCTCAACCTTGGGGTCAGCTATATGGGGGAACGCCCCCTCCCTCTGATGGGGGGCAGGTACACGGACGTCTCGGCCCCATTAGGCGATCATTTGCTGCAGTCCACGAGGGAGAGGATACGGCGGGGTGAATATATTGATATATTCACCCTCCTATTCACGGACCCTATCCCTTACTCGAATGACAGGGAGGATAAGAAGGAGAAGGAGTGCTTTCACTGCCCCAAGGCTGATACGAATTGGACCATAGCTTTTTCAATTTACCAAGGGGTGATAGTACAAGCATATCCTGATAATGAAATACACGGACGTTGTCCATTGTGCATATGACATGGGCCCCGCTGGGGCCTGGCTCAGATACGACGAGGCATTTCGGCACAGGGCATCCTACACACCAGGATTGAGGGAGGACGTTCATGCCCATGACCTATGGCTGAATTGCATGAGAGACTCTGCCATAGCCTCCCGAGCAGATAGCAGACATGTGCTGACCAAGGGAGGGGTGGCCCCTGCTAATGACCCCTTTCAGAGTGAGGGCCGCAAAGTCCAGATCACGGGGGGTGCTCATTGTTGGGAATTTGCCATTGCAGGGAAATGCAGCGGCAGTCGATGTAAATTCCGCCACGCCTGTGCCATCTGTTGGGGTACCACACCACAACAGCATGCAGCAAGGGGAGGCAGTCATGGTCAAAGGGAAAGAGGTAGAGGTAACCAAGGAGGAACCCCGGGGGACGGTCAGGGAAAGGGCTCCAAATCAAGTTAAAGTAGAAAGGTTGGAAAGGGCATTAGAAGGACACCCAGACAAGGAGGAGGTGGGATATATAGTTAATGGCTTTCATGAGGGGTTCCGGAACTTCTGGATACCGGTGGTGGGTGTGCAGATTTCTAAACCTGCCCCAAATCTTAAATCATTAATTGGAATGGAACCGGTGGTCCAAGCAAAATTGGATAAAGAAGTCCAGGAGGGCAGAGTGGCCGGGCCATACTGGGTCCCGCCGATTGACGGCATGGTGGTCTCCCCCCTAGGGGTGGTGCCAAAGAAAGACTCTGGAGAATTCCATCTGATCCATCACCTATCACACCCACGGAGAGGATCAGTGAATGATGCCATTCCAAAGGAATTTACAGCTGTCTAGTACGCCTCGTTCGACAAGGCGGTACAATTGAAAAGTGCCAGCCCAAACGCATTGCTGGCCAAGTGTGACATCAAATCTGCCTTCCGACTGCTGCCAGTTCAACCGGAGAGTTTCACCACCCGGGTTTTCAATTTATGGGGCAATATTATTTTAACCAAGTCATGCCTATGGGTTGCACAATCTCATGCTCCACATTTGAGCGTTTCAGTTCTATGGTCAAACGGCTGGTCCGGCGGCAGGCAAGAGGAGGGGAAATTACAAAATATCTTGATGATTTCCTTTTCATTGGCAGGGCAGGGACGGCGGAGTGTGTAGGTGTTATGGAAACCTTCCATAGGGTTGCAGACAAGTTGGGGATTCCTTTGGCACCAGAAAAAACGGAGGAGCCTGTCACTACCCTCACTTATCTGGGAATAGAACTTGACACAGTTAGGGTCCTCTCCCGTCTCCCAAATGATAAGCTGGACTCTTTGTGGGCCAAAATGACTAAATGTTCAGCTGCTGTAAAGATCAAGATGTGGGAACTACAGTCCTTGGTATAGCCGAAATTTTGCTTGCAGGGTGGTGGCTCCCAGCCGGGCATTCTTGACTCGCTTGTATTGCAAGCTGAAAGGGAGTCCTCTTCCTCACTATCATATAAAGGTCACTAAGGAGATGAGAGATGATCTCTGGATTTGGCAGAGTTCCTTGACGGTTTCAATGGAGTCAGCTTCTGGCGAGAGCAACTACTGCTAGAGGCTGAGCTCCAGGTTCACTCAGATGCACCAGGAGGTTTTGGGTTCGGGGTGTATTTTCAGGACAAGTGGTGTGCTGCCCCATGGCCACCGGAGTGGACGGTAGGGATGTGCAAACACTGTTCGACCATTCAGTGTTTGGCCCAAACTCAACCCGTTCAGACGGCCGAATCGAATGACCAAAGCCCCGAACAGTTCGGTGGCATTCGGATGAGTTCGGCGGCGTTTGGCGGCATTCGGGTGGGAACAACCAGGGGTGGAAAGGGTTGGAAAAGCAGTCAGCCTGCCCAATCACCATCGCCCTTTTCCTTAGACCACTGGTTTCGCAGTCTGCGATTGGCCACTGGCTAGGCTGCATGGAGCCAATGGGGCTTGTGGTAAGGTGGGCACAGCAAGTAACAAAAGTCATTGCCCTCCCGCCTTCCAACTCCTTCTGAGCTAGCCACTGATCCTGTCAGCAGGCATTTTCAGAAGTATCTCTCACCCAGCAGTTTGTGTACCTCCCAATCCATTATCATCCTCCTCCTATTCCACTCATTTTCACACATTTACCTCCTTAGTTTCATTTATATAGATTAGATTAGATTAAATAGATTTAGGTGTTATTTTTATTTTTTACCCCTCCCTGTGTTCTTTCTCCCTACCCTCTATTGAATCCTTCCCTCCTCCCTGTAGATAATCCATCCCTGATTCCCTTCCCCTGTTTTTGGATTTATTTAGAGTAGCATTAGATTGATTTAGGTTTCATTACAGTTTTGTACCCCTCCCTGTGTTGTTTGTTGTGAGTTGTCTGTGTCCCTCCCCCACCCCCACCCCGCAATCCCTGTGTACATATAGATAGATAGATATTAGATATTAGATAGTTACTATAGATAGATAGTTGTAGGAGTTAGCTTAGTTATAGAGATAGATATAGTGTGTAGTGATTCAGTTTTAATTTTTTATAGTGTGTTTGTAGGACTAGCCCTTTGTAGACATACTATTCCATTTAGTTCCATAGGTTTTAGAATAGTTAATAGAAGTTAGAGTTCATGTAGATATATATAATATTAGATTACAAATCTGAATAAATAAATAAATAAATAAAAATAAAATAAAAACTTTGTGTGCATTCTTTGGGTGGGAGAAATGGAGAAGGGAAGCAGGAGAGGCTGGTCTGCTGCCTGTAAGGCAGGCAGTGGAGCATGTGGCAGAGGTGGCAGGGGCCGTGCCAGTGGAGTGGCAGCAGACATCAGCAGCAGCTCGAGCCCATCATCATGCCCCAAACTTCACAGGCCTGATTTTGGAAGTCGGGCTTCAGAGGCTCCCAGCAGTGGCACTAGCAGGGGTGTGGTTCGGCGGTGCCTCCTGCCAGCAGGGCACTGGAAGGCCCGCAGTACAGGAGGCTGAAGCTGTCTCTGCTGCAGCTGCAGGTGCAGGTGCTTCAGATGTTCCTCCAGGGCCACCAATGCCCCCGACCCCCATTGTTAAGATGACCCCCAGCAGTTCAGGGCTGGTGGATCCCACCCTGGCTGCTAGAGGTAGGGCCCGATTCCCCAGGCAGGGAGAGGAGCACGACTGGCAGCAGTAGAAGCAGCAGCTGTAGGGGGCACAGGGAGAGTGGCAGGAGCATGGTGGGAAGTCCATCAGCCTCAGGGTCCCAGTACTCCCCTTCACAGGACATCACTCATATTGGGGACAGCAAGGCAGACACTAGTCCTGTGGAGGTCATGTCTGGTGCTGAGGCGATGGCTTTCCCTCCAAGAGCTGTGTCGCCACCATGTTCTGCCCCTCCCAGTAGCGCTGTCAGTGCATCACCCGGTGCGGGCCAGAAGACAGGAGGGGGCAAAAAATCCTCGATCTAGGTGCATTACAAGTTGGTGTGGGCGGATGATCCCACGAAGGTGCAGTGAACTTTTGTGCCAGAAGGTGGTGAAGCATGGGCAGGTGCTCACCAACCTTGGCACAACTGCCATGGCGAGGCACCTAAAGGGATGCCACAGAGCTGGGCAGGCAGGGGCAGTGGATGCCAACGGGTTCCCAACTGCAGCAGCCAATCAGCTGCCTCCATCAGCAGAAAGCCTCCTGCACTAACAGCTGCCTCTAGCAGCAGGAGCAGTATCACTGCTAGGGGGAAGCAGCAGCAGCATCAGCAGTTTCAGTACACCATGGAGGAGCTGGGGTGGGGGCAGCTTCCAAGTCCATTGGCAGCTGTAGCACATGGAGGGCAGCGTGACTTTCAACTGAAAGCCACACGTATGTTGGGGGAAATGATAGCGCTGGAAGGGCAGCCTTTCTGGGTGGTCGGGGACATAGGGTTTAGGCGCCAGGTTGGCTTCCTGACCCCCCAGATTAAGCTGCCCTTGCGCACCACCCTGAGTTGGCAGGTGGTGCCAGTCCTGTACCGGGCTTTAAAGGAGTGGGTAAGGGAGCAGCTGGCAAGGGCTAGGGGTGCCACCGTCCACTTCTCCACTGACCTGTGGTCAAGCAGAAATGTGCAGCACACCTACATGGCAGTCACAGTGCACTGGTGGCAGGACCCGGAGGCAGCGTTTGGCAGTGTCAGGAGGGGTCCCAAATCAGGGTATAGGTAGGCCCTGCTATAAGCGGAAGTAATGGATAGTCCCCACACCTCTCGGAACATCGAGTCAGCCCTGACCACCATGGTGAGGGAGTGGGTCACGCCAGGCGTGCCCTTCACCAAGGGGTGCATGGTGACAGACAACGCAGCCAACATACTAAGGGCAGTTCATGAGGGGGGCTTCACCAGCATCCCTTTCACCACACATACCCTTCACCTGGTGGTTGTGGATGCTCTGGGCTTGGGGGAGAGGCGTATTGGGGCAGGCACCCTTAGCTCCCTGATTGAGCAGGGGAGGAAGCTGGCCGGTTTCTTTAACTGGAGCGTGAAGGGCAGTGACCTCCTCCGGGTGAAGCAGGCAGAGCAAGGCTCCCCAGATCACCAGATGCTGCAGGATGTGTCCACCAGGTTGAATTCCATGTTCCTGATGCTCGAGCGGCTTCTCGAGCAGAAAGCTGCCTTGAATCAGGTGCAACTGGTGACAGACAGAAGGGCACCTCCAGTGTGCGATGGGGTCAAATGGGAGATCTTGGCTCACACGGTCTTCATCCTCAGACCATTCCTGGCCATGACAGAGACCATCAGTTCCTCCATGACCACCATCAGCCAGGTGACCCCTCTGGTTCAGAGTTTCCTCAGGAGGCTGGATGAGATTCTCCAGGGGTGGGCCTTCAGGGCAGGAAGCTGGAGGATGAGGCAGTTGACCTGGTGTGGCAGCTGAAGGGAGGGCTGAAGATGTGCTTCGATGAGCTCCTGAAGCAAGCGGAATACATGTTGGCAACTAGGGCCAACTAGGGCAGCAGTTGTAACCACGTCGTGATTCCATTCCACCATTTCGGAATTGCCCGCACCACACCATGGCTTTTCTGTGGACATTCCGCTAATTCCACTGGCATTCAGCAAATTGCGGAATTGCAGAAAAATTGCGGAAACTGTCAGAAAACCGCTGTTCCGCTATTTTGTGGCACTGGCGGAATGGCGGAAGTAGCAAAAATGTCATGTTTCCGCTATTTTGCGAAGCCTGTGGAAATAGCAGAATGAAATTAGCAGAACTGCGGAAGTAGCAGAAAGAAACTAGTGGAATGGAAGCCTCTGCCACGCCGTACCACTTATTGCGGAAACGCTGTTTCCAGCGGAAATAGCTACCACTGCAAGATTCCGCTACAGCCCTATTGGCAACTATGCTGGACCCCAGGGTCAAGGGCAGCGTGGCACACCAGACAGTGCTCTATGGGCACTGGAAGGGTGACCTGGTGGAGAGGGTACGGCAGGCAGAGAGGGCTTTGGAGAGTGCGCGGCAGCAACAGCAGGTCGCCTCTGGGGATGGTGGGAGTGGGAGCAGCCACCCCTTTCAACCTGAGGAGTCTGTCCCTGCCCCCAGCCCTAGCAGTAGCAGCACCAGCAGCATGCTGAGCAACAGCAGCACCCCTATTGCCAGTAGCAGCTTTTATGTGCAGGGCACTCTGGCGAGCATGGGCTTGTGCACAGCAGGGCAGGCGGTGTGGCTAAGGGCAGTGGTGGAGGTGGTGCCAAAGGCCAGTTACATGAGGGAGTATGACAGCGCCTCAGCAGCAGTGGAGAGCTACTTGGAGGAGGAGCCATGCATAGAACCCAGCAGCGATCCCTTGGCCTACTGGGCCAGCAAGACCAACGTATGGCCGGCCCTGTCCAAAGTGGCCAAGGGTCTCTTGTCCTGCCCACCAATGAGTGTTCCCAGCTAGTGGTTGTTCTCCATGATTTGCTCTCCGCACCGCTTGAGACTGGGGGCCAAGTTGGTGGAGCAGTTGCTGTTCATAAAGCTGAACCTTACACTTCTGGGATTCCTTGAGCTGCCTCCGGACATGGATTGATGGTGCAGTGGCACACACCATCCCATGCCAGGGGCAGTCTTGGGATGGGGCTCCTCCTCAATCTGGGCTGTTGCTGCTGAGGTGCTCTCCCTCCCAATGCCTCTCTCTCTCTGACTCTCTGACTAGACGGCTCATAATTCAGGGTGGCATTGAGAAGCTGTAAACCTGCCAGACGGCATCTATCTAGACGATCTCGGCCCGCCTATCTGACTGGCTCTCTCTCTCTTGCACTGCACAGTCTTCACCAGCCTATCTGAGTGCCCTGACAAGGTCCCAGCCTGCCTTCCCTACTGCCTCTCATGCCACGCTGCCTGTCTGCCCACTCGCCCAGGCTGCCAAGCTTGAACCCTGCCTCAGTCTGCCTTCCGCTCATGTCACGCTGCCTGTCTGCTTGCCTGCCCACCCAGGTAACCAAGATCAAAGCCTGCCTCAGTCTGCCTTCCCATGCTCATGCCATGTTGCCTGTATGCCCACCCGCCCATCCAGGTGGCCTAGATCAAAGCCTGCCTCAGTCTGCCTTTTTTCTTATGCCATGCTGCCTGTCTGCCTGCCTGCCCACCCAGGTGGCCAAGATCAAAGCCTGCCCCAGTCTGCCTTCTGATTTGCATTTTGAGGAGGGACTTGAATGTGTGGAGGGTGGGGGCAAGGCAGATGAGGGCAGGGAGGGAGTTCTGGGCATGCAGGGCAGCAAGGGAGAAGTAACAAAGGTGGTTGGAGGAGCAGGGCAGGCATGGGAGGTTGAGGGAGGGGATCGAGTAGCAGTGGAGTGCTTGAGCAGAGTTTCAGAGGGAGATCAGGGCAGAGAGGTAGGGGGGAGCTAGGTTGTGAAGGGCTTTGTAGGTGAAGACGAGGAGTTTGTGCAGAATACACTCAGGAAGAGGGAGCCAGTGGAGAGAGAAGAGGAGAGGTTGCACATGGTCAAAGCGACGGACTAGGTGGATGATCCTGGCAGCAGAGTTTTGAACAGAAATAAGGGAAGAAAGGTGGGAGCGGGGAAGACCAGCAAGGAGGAGGTTACAATAGTCAAGGCGTGAGATGACTAGGGCATGAATGAGAGTTTTGGCAGAGGAGACAGACAGAAAAGGGTGGATCTTGGCAATGTTGCGGAGGGAGAAGTGGCAGGATTTGGCAACAGAGTCAATGTAGGGTATAAAGGTAAGGTACGAGTTGAAGATGAAGCCCAAGCTGCAAGCTTGGGGGACAGGGAGGCTGGAGACCCCGTGAATGGCAATTGACAGGGCAGAGGGAGAGGAAGGATTGGGAGGGATGATAAGGAGTTCAGTTTTCGCCACGTTCAGTTTGAGATGGTGTTGAGACATCCAGGCGGAGATATCAGAGAGACAGTTGGTGATACGAGCTTGAACAGAGGGGAGAGGGAAGGAGTGGAGAGATAGAGTTGAGTGTCATCAGCGTATAGGTGGTATTGGAAGCCATGGGAGGCAATGAGTTTGCCTAGGGATACAGTGTAGATAGAGAAGAGGAGAGGGCCAACGACAGAGCCTTGGGGAACCCTGACCAAGATGGGTAGGGAGGAGGAGGGGGAGGAGTTAGGAAGACATACATTGAAGGAGCGGTCAGAAAGGTAGGAGGAAAACCAGTCAAGGACAGAGTCCTGGAATCCAAGGGAGTGAAGCGATTCAAGCAGGGGTGAGTGGTCAACAGTGTTGAAGGCAGCAGAGAGATTAAGGAGGACAAGAATAGAGTAAAGGCAGTTGGTTTTAGTCGCAAGAAGATCATTAGTGATCTGAGCAAGAGCGGTTTCAGTGGAGTGAAGGGGGCGGAAGCCAGATTGGAGGGGGTCAAGGGAAGAGTTGGCGAAGATGAGGTCGAGGCAACGGGAGTAGACAACCCGTTCAAGGAGCTTGCAAGCAAAAAGGAGGAGTGAGACAGGACAGCTGTCCATGAGATTCACCACTGGGGAAGGCTTGCCCAAATTGCAATAGAGCTTCTTGAGTTCAGTGTAGTAGGATGCCAGCTTGCGACACCCGGCCAAGCAGGGTTGCTAATTACCGAGCCCTAGCTGGGTCTCTGCTACTGCTCCACCAATGCCAGCCAGCCTGCAACATTCGGCCGAACAGGGGTGCCGGCCGCAGTTACTGTGACCGGGCAATCAAATGTCTGCTGCTGCTGTTGGTACTGCACATCAGTCATTTTCTCCTTAATCTTGTAGACGGGCATAGCTCTGATGAGTGTGCCGGCGGGCGGGGGTTGGGTGTCCATGAAATTCACCACTGGGCAAGGCTTTCCCAAATTGCAATAGAGCTTCTTGAGTTCAGTATAGTAGGATGCCAGCCTGCAATGCCCGGCTGAGCAGGGGTGCCGGCCACTCCAGCCCCAGGACCCACCATCAGGGTTCTGGGACCTACGTTCCAGGTAGGAAGGGCTGTCATTTCAATTCATTGTCCGCAAGTGTCCCACAACAAGGCCAGCCAGCCTGCTGGATGTCCACGAGATTTACCACCGGGCAAGGCTTGCCCAAATTGCAATAGAGATTCTTGAGTTCAGTTTAGTAGGATGCCAGTTTGCAATGCCAGGCTGAGCAGGGATGGCAAGCACCGAGCCCTGGCCGGGCCTCTGCCGCTGCTCCACCAATCCCAGCCAGCCTGCAATGCCTGGCCGAACATGGGTGCCAGCCTCTCCAGACCCAGGACCCACTGTCAGGGTTCTGGGGCCATCATTCCACTCACGGGGAGCCATCATTCCACCACATCAAGAAACTGCCAACCACTCCAGTCCCATGACCCACCCTCAGGGTTCTGGGGCCGTCATTACGCTCATGGGGAGCTGTCATTCCACCACATCAAGAAACAGCCAGTCACTCCTGCCCCAGGACCCACCCACAGGGTTCTTGGGCCTACGTTCCATGGCAGGGAGGGCTGTTGTTCCACTTCATCCAGAAGCTGCCACTCTAGTCCCAGGACCCACCATCAGGGTTCTGAGGCTGTCATCCCACTCACTGGGAGCTGTCATTCCACTGCATCAAGAAACAGTCAGCCACTCCAGCCCTAGGACCAACCGTCAGGGTTCTGTGGCCTATGTTCCAGGCAGGGAGGGCTGTCCATCCACTTCACCCAGAAGAAATAGAGGTGCTGCTGCTGCTCAGCCTGCTGCTGGTGGTGCTGGTGGTGGTGCTGCTGCTTGGGCTGGGGGCAGGGATAGACCCTGATGGCTGAAAGGGGTGGCTGCTCCCACTACCACCATCCCCAGGGGCATCCTGCTGCTGCTGCTGCTCTTGAGAGCCCTCTCTGCCTGCCGGAAGCTCTCCACCAGGTCACTCTTCCAGTGGCCATAGAGAAGTGTCTGGTGTGTCACGCTGCCCTTGACCCTGGGGTCCAGCATGTTTGCCAACACATATTCCTCCAGCAGCAGGAGCTCATCGCACCGCGCCTTCAGCCCTGCCTTCAGCTGCTGCACCAGGGCAACCACCTCAACCGCCAGCTTCTTGCCCTGAGGGCCACAATCCTGCCCCTGGAGAATCTCATCCAGCCTCCTGAGGAGACTCTGGACCAGAGGGGTCACCTGCCTGACGGTAGCCGTGGAGGAGCTGATGGTCTCCGTCACAGCCAGGAATGGTCTCAGAAGAAAGATCGTGTGAGCCACAATCTCCCATTCTGCCCCATTGTACCCTGGAGTTGCCCCGCTGTCCATCACCAGTTGAACCTGATGCAAGACTCGAGAAGCCGCTCAAGCATCAGGAACGTGGAATTCCACCTGGTGGACACGTCCTGCACCACAAGACATAACACAGTGGTGGTGCACTGGGGAGCCTTGCTCTGCCTGCTTCATCCAAAGGAAGTCGCTGCCGTTCACGCTCCGGTTAATGAAATTGGCCAGTTTCTCCCCCACTCGATCAGGGAGCTAAGGGTGCCGGCCCCAATCCCCTTCTCCCCCAATCCCAGATCATCCCTGACCACCAGGTGAAGGGTGTGTGCGGTGCAAGGGATTCTGGTGAAGCCCCCCTCACAGACTGCCCTCAATACGTTGGTCACACCTGGTGTGACCCACTCCCTCACTATGGCTATCAGGGCTGCCTCGAAGTTCCGAGCGGTGTGGGGGCCGTGGCATCCACGGCTTCCACCTGAAGCAGGGCCCAACTATACCCTGCTTCGGGACCCTTCCTGCCACTCCCAAATTCTGCCTCCGGATCCTGCCACCAGTGCACCGTCACTGCCAGGTAGGCATTCAGCACGTTTCTGCTCGACCACAGGTCAGTTGGGAAGTG
>QEPC01013244.1:427820-439382 GCA_003113815.1 Sphenodon punctatus
CCCCCCCACAGTAGCTAGTTGACTCCTCCCCCCACAGTAGCTAGTTGCCACACACACACCATCCCATATGCACACACATAAAATTTGCTCGCCCCCACCCCCAGGAAGAGGTTCAGTGGGCATTGGGAGGGCAGAACGTCTTCCTGGGGGTGGGAGCGCCCCCATACAGACATGAGTCACCACATCCCCCCATCCCATATACACAGTCACACACATATACTGGAGTGGAGTGCCCCAGTAGGGCCCTTTCCACCCCATCAGCCCCCCATCCCATCATATACACACCCCAGCAGGGCCTTTCCCACCCCGACAACCCCCTCCCGTATGCAAAAAATTTCTCGCCCCCACCCCCAGGAAGAAGTGCAGTGGGAATTCGGAGGGCAGAACCTCTTCTTTGGGGCAGGGGCACCCTCCCCCCACGAGACACCCCAGCCTCGCAGTGGTATTCCAAGCCAGGCAGAAGAGAGAGCTGCAGCAGACAAAGGAGATAACGGAGCAGACAACGCACAATGGAGTCCCCTTTTCCCTGTTCCCCACTGGAACCCATCTTCCCCTTCCTCTTCTCATGCACCCAAACAAAAACCTTTCCCCTCCTATTTCTCCTCTGTCCTCTCCTTCTCTTCCCTTTCATCACGTCTGATTCGGCTTCTCACAGGACTGGGAGCTAACTCAGTTCTCCCAGTTCTCCAGGCCTGAAGGAAGGCCTGTGTTCCAAAGCCTACACCTTCAGAAGATTATTGCTGGCCAAGGACGGCATGAAAATCGAGGATTCGGAGGTTCAGGATAAAGGTAGGCGATGGCAACGTGATCTCTTTTGGGGGTCTGGTTGGGAGGGGGGACAGTGCTGCAATGTAAACTCTGAACTGAACTTGCTGGGCTGCTGGTTTCGGCCCTGCCTCAGGGGAGATGGAGAGCCTCCACTGCCTGTCCCCATGGGGCTATGGCCAAATGAGGAGAGAGAGGGTTTATTTGTGGGGATTAATTTGGGATTGTTGTTTCGTTGTGTGGGCAATGGCATTTGAAGTGCATTGCCAATTGAATATGTGGTTGTCAACTAGGATGATCAATTAGATTTGGGAATAATTGACACTGTTGTGTTTGTTGTGTTGGCATTCGAACTCTTGGCACTGCTGAATATGTGATTGTCAAGGCTGGTCAATCCTGTAACATCATTGCAAGTAGTACTGTCCCCAACCCTCTCTGCCCTCAAGGGAGCCCCTCAATCACAGACAACTTGGCAACTGACCCCTCTGTAGTGCTGCATGCCCTGGTGGGTTGTGAGGCCAGAGGTTAGCTCTCCTAATAGTGGAAGTGCTGGGGCTTGGAGTAGGGACCATAGTCTCTCTGGTTGGGTTTGCTCCCTGGACCTCTTCATGGGGGGGGGGGGAGGTGTCAGATTCCTGGGAAGGGAAGTACCTCAGGTGAAAAAGTGTCTCGAGCGGCGAGCTAGGGCTGCTGGAGCCAGCGGGGCCACCCAAGGAGGCTTTGCTCCCTGGCCCTCTCTGGTGGACTTTGCTCCATGGCCCTCAGCCAGGGCTTTGCTCCATGTCCCTCTCCGTGTGTGTGTGTGTGTGTGGGTAGTTGTCGGATTCCTGGGAAGGGAAGTACCTCACATAGAAACTTTTGAAAAAGTGTCCTGAATGGTGAGCCAGGGTCGCTGGAGTCAGCGGGGCCACCCCAGGAGGAGCTGGAGAGAGAAAGGTAGTTCGCTCCCTCTGCCAATGTGTTGCCGGTCAGGGATGCTCCCTGCTTCCTCCCCGAACACGAACTTGTGGGCAAAGGTGAAGCAAGGACCCTATGGAGCGCCCCAGCAGGGCCTTTTCCACCTCATGAGCCCCCCATCCCATACACACACTGGAGTGGAGCACCCCAGCAGGGCCTTTTCTTGGGGGCAGGGGTGCCCCCCACGAGTCACACCAGCCCCCCTCCCACACACACGCACACATGACACAGATGTGCAAAACTTTGCCTGCCCCCACCCCAAGGAAGAGATGTAGAGAGCATTGGGAGGGTGGAACGTCTTCCTGGGGATGGGAGTGCCCCCATGAGTCACCCCAGCCCCCCTCCCACACACACCCAACAGAAACACGTGTGTAAAACTTTGCCTGCTCCCCAACCCCTAGGAAGAGGTGCAGAGAGCATTGGGAGGGCAGAACCTCTTCTTGGGGGTGGGGGCTATGGTCAAATGGGGAGAGAGAGAGAGGGTTTATTTGTGGGGATTAATTTGGGATTGTTGTGTTCGTTGTGTTGGCTTGGCATTGGAACTGTTGGCATTGCTGAATATGTGGTTGGTTGTCAATTAGAATGGTCAACAACTATCCTGGGATTAGTATCACAAAGTGTTATGACAAGAGCTGGCATCCTCTCTCTATGCAGTTCTAGTAGCAAGCTAAACTGCGTGTTTGACTGACATCACATGCCACTGTGCGAGTGTCCTCCACTGGCAGTTGCCGTAATACTGTGAGATCTGACTTCTGAGTGCTGTGGAAAAAAACCCTATATTTTTTAAAGAAAAAAAAAGTAGTAGTGGTCATGGGGGCTACTGGGGGTCATGGGGGCTACTGAACACAAAGTGTAGTCTGGTGGTTAGCAGCTAAGGAAATAAGTGGATCTGTCATTGAATCTTTACATGCTGTATCTTTATTACAGATAATTTCAGTTTTCTTTTTACTTTTTTCTCTCATTGATTTTAATGGGAAAACTTCCCAATTGATTTCAATGGGAAAAAAACTGGTACCGGTATACCGGTTTTAATCCGATAATCTGGTAATCCAAGAACCGATATCGGGTAAAACTGGTATCCAATATTTTCAACCAAGTCCCACCCCTAGGACCATTGTGAGCAAGCTGCCATCATTGGGGTTAATGAGTGGTTTAGCAGGTTCCCCCCCACATCTGATTGAGTTTTTTTCAGCAGGAGAATGCTGGAGACCTGGTCATGAGAGCAGGCCAGGGAGCAGGACACCAGGGCCCCTATCACACCTGCCCGCCTCCTTAGAATAAATGTTGCCCGTAACCATGCGTTAATCCCTTTGAAGTGTTATTGTTCGCAACAGTTTTTTCAGAGCCTTCCATGTTAGCGAGATCGTAGCTGAGTCTGGGCGGGATTGCACAGGGAGAGCCCTTTCCATCACTGATGTATGGCTGGGTGAGGAGACACTATGCCTGCACCTAAGGTGGTCCAAAGCAGATCAGCGGGGCAGAGGACATGTGATTACCCTCCACAGGGCTGGCTCCCCTGATTTATGCCCTATCTGGGCAGTAGAGATACTGGTAGGGCCTGTCTTCCATTAGCTGGGGCCTTTTTTAGGCATGCACCCCCCCCCCCCGGTGCCCCGATCCCTTTTCTGCAGGTTTGCAGGGGGCATTTACCTATCTTGGCCTCCCATCCTCTCCAAGTATGGGTCACACTCCTTCCGTATCGGGACAGCGTCTTTCGAGCTGCAGCTGGCCTCCCAAAGCAAGAGATAAGGGCAATAGGGTGGTGNAGAGATACTGGTAGGGCCTGTCTTCCATTAGCTGGGGCCTTTTTTAGGCATGCCCCCCCCCCCCCCGGTGACCCGATACCATTTTACAGTGGTTCTATGTAGAGCTTTGAGCTATCTCGGTCACCCTTCCTCCAAGTATGGGTCACACTCCTTCCGTATCGGGACAGCGTCTTTCGAGCTGCAGCTGGCCTCCCAAAGCAAGAGATAAGGGCAATAGGGTGGTGGCGCTCCCGGGCATAATCTAAGTACATTCAGGAGCTGGCACACTAATGTTTCGTATTCCATCTGTGCATTCAGATGCTGTGAGGTTTCACCGCAGGAGTCCTGCATGGATCATCGACCACAGTCTAGTGCGATGGGCCATGAAGGCAGCAGGCCAGACTCGCTGGGGATCCCAGCTGGGATTGGTGGCTCGAGCAGAGATTCTCTCGATGGGGTGGAGTGGGATACGTTGGCACCAACTGCTTCCCACTCTACGGGCGGTGGTGGCTGACAAGCCACCAGACTTTGTGATAATCCATCTGGGAGAAAAGGATATACCAAGAATAAAGGGGGTGGCAATGGTAGTTAACATCAAGGCCAATCTATTAGAGGTGGAGAAGCTTTTCCCAAGGGCTACCATTATTTGGACAGATTTGGTAGCACGATTAAAGTAGGACAAAGCACTAAGCCCCCTAAGAGTCGATAAAACTCAGCAAAATATAAACAGGGAAGCGGGAAAATGGCTTCACTTGAGGGGAGGTAAAATAATCTTTCACCACGGGATTACCCACAGGTCACCCAAACTTTATCACCCTGCCATGGTACATTTATCGCCAGAAGGCAATGCAGTTTATTTGGCTACCTTGAAGGCAAAACTGGTTGAAGTTTTATGTTTAGATTAGGCTGGGTGGGGGTCGGGACTGTCCAATGCAGAATCGGCAGTCCCTTAGTGGCAGGGGTTCAGCACTGCTATGTGGTTAAATAGATAAGTAAGTAGCAATTGGAGGCATCTCCTTAAGAGATGGGGATGCAACACCTGGTGCAGAAGCAGGGCACGGCAAGCGCAGGGGGTCACATCCCTGGGGGAGAGGTTCCTTTCAGAAGGAGGGCAAGGACAAGCACAGTCCTCAATCCTTCGGTGCCGTATCCTTAATCCAGTCTGGAAAGGACACTGTCCCCTTCAGTCACAGCCTCTGGCCTGTGAGCGAAAGGGGAGATGTTGTTTGGGTTGGCACTGGAGGGCACATCCAGGCCAAGTCCTATTAGTTATGTTATTAATGGTTATACGAGTGGAGAGTGCTGGAACCAAATTGCTCAGAGGCAATTATCCCACTTAGCCTAATTATAATTTGAATAAAGAGTGCGGCCATTAAAACCCCAACTTGGAGTCCTTGTCTCATTCTGGATGCACCAAAAAACACGCAGAACATTTATTTTATTTTATTTATAAAATATCTTAGTATGCTGCCCCTCCTGACACAGCAGCTCGGGGCGGCTTACAATAAACATATGTGAAGGACACTCAGTGCCAAACAGTCCAGGAAGATGCAGGCCTAGAAAAGCTCAACAAGCCTGCACAATAGCAGGTCATTCCAGTATTAGCTTCCTCATGGACTAAAGAAACCCCTATGCAGCCACATCACGTCTGTTTGTTCCACAAGTTCTGCTCCCATCTTTCCAGTCAAATCTGTCTGGCTCCATGATCTGCCTAAGACCAATGGGCAGAGCTCGGGGAGGAGCTTTTGATCAAGAAGTCGTTTAGAAGTGATCTTCTGGCTCAGACCAATGGTTCACTTATCGCAGTGCCCTGTCCCTGATGGCAACCAGTGCTGAGTGTTTTAGTGTACAACACAACACTTCATTGCAAATGATTTCCACTGGTTAATTCTCCCTCTTCTAAGGCTGGAGTGTTCCTCTCATGGGTGTTCTAGTATTTTCTGAACTACCCATGAGACAATGCCTCAAGATTCACTCTTTATTAAGTAGTGAGGAACACATAAACCAAGTAAGAACCATTCAACCACAATCTAGAGGGAGCATGGCATCTTGAGGGCAGACTATGGTTGTGTGAGTGGACACCCCTCCACAGGGTGGGGAGAAATCTCAGCACCAACTGGGAGTGGGGGGGGGGGCTAAGGGCTTCCCTCCAGGAGAAAGTTCTTGCTGCCACAGGGACTGGAATATGTGTGTGTGGAGGGGTGTGTGTATATCCTGCCCCCCCCCCCACTAGGCAGCAGAATGAACACTCACCCAACACCGAACTCACGTGACTGACTCCCATTCCTCTGAGGCATATAAAGCAAGAATTGGCCATCATCTGGCTGGGAGAAACCCCATGCACCCTCCCACGAAGCCACCCCACCCCCACACCAATCCCATCCTGGTGAGCAGAGCCACACCCAGAGCAGCATGGTAGGAAGGAATGGGAACTTCAGGCAGTTCACTCACCTGCTGTGCTGTGAACATCGGGGATGGGTCCCCACCAACTGACCTGACCAGCTCCTCTCATTCCTCCACTCTGCCCTCACTAGGGCCGCAGGGCACTAGGGCAGGCAGGCCCTGACCGAGCTCCAGCAACTCCTTGCGCAGGCCTGCTGTGCCGCTACTGCTGAGCTCCCGCTGCAGACTCAGCTGCCGCCGCCTCCACCTGGTTGCTGGCTCCATCTTCCCCAGGCCCCCCACTGCCCGAGACAGACATTTGCAGAGGCTCCCCCTCCACTGGATCAGCTGCACCTGCTGCTGTAGCCTGTCCCTCCCAGGACCCACAACCGGACTGGACACCACACCCATGCACTGTCATGCAAAGACAAGTTGCTGCCACTCCTGCGCCTCGTGTGCTGTGCACTCACTGCACACACACAGACTCACCAGCCCGGAAATGGTGGCGCATGCGCAGTTGCGCACAGGTTTGCTTTCCCATGCTGCACACTGTTGTGGCAGGCTGAGCTGGCACTGTGATGGGGTGGAGCCTTAAGGCAAGTCAGTCTGCGTCCTTCCGGTGGTGACCTGACCCCCGCAACGGCCAATGGATTAAAAAAAGAAATAAAAAAATACAACTGCTTTTGGGGCTTATCTACTATAGGGATTTCTGCCCCCCCCCCAGCGTGGGCCCCAGGATAAATGTCCTGCTTGTCCCTATGGTAGCTATGTCCTTGAAAAGTATCACTGCGGGCCAGAGCCAACTGGACATCAGGCCATGTCCAAACCTAATTCAGGGCACAGAGCCCAGCAGCACTGGGCTCCTCGTGCACGTAAGGAACACTGAGTGGACCCACACAAAGGTTCTGCTCCATCATCTGATCAATGCACTTGTGCCCCTCGCCCTCAGCAGGGTAGTGGTGAAGGAAAGCAGCAGAGAAGGACCCCCCCTCCCTCCCGGAAGGCAAAGGTGAACCTTGGGAAGCTCACAAATCTGCAAAGCCATGCTCTCATTTGCATCCCACAGTCCCCCCACCCCTGGGGGTGGGGGCAGCTGGCTCCAACTTCTGGAAACCCAGTTTGGCTGCCCTCCCCTTGCTTTCTGGCCTGGACACATGGTGACCCAGCAGCTGAATGTACCGGCTCATGACACCATAGCCAGCCACCCTGCAAGTGAATTTGGAAAAGCATTTGGTGGGCAGGGATAAGGGGTGGTTGGGTTATTGGGTAGGGTTGTGGGTAGGGTGGGAATACTGAGGAGTGGGAGGCAATATTTTATTTAATTAATAAAGGCTTTCTTCTCACTGACCTCCAACTCCTTCTCAACTCCACTGAGGCTTGCAACCATCAGAACCAGGCAATGCAAGCTGTCTGCTTCACATGGCATGAGTCCATCATCCACTGTATTGGGCACCTCTGCATGCTCTAGACCATGTTGCTGAGGCAAAGGTGAATATGGGGTGCCCACTTGGCTTGGTGTCAATCATTAGCCTAGATAAGAAGGCACTGGGCCACCCTAGTGAAAATGGAGGCGCTGCATAAGGGTGTTCAATTTGTTTTTTTAATTACTAAAATGAATAAAAATACAAAAATGACAGGCAATGGTAATGAAAATGACAAAAAAAGAAAAAAAGCTAAAAAATATATTTTTTTAAAAAATTAAAAACCTGTGCACATGCAAAAATGGCTGCCAGGGCCATTCTGCTCATGTGCGCCCTTTCCCAAAGTGGTGCAGGTAGCCCAAAAGCCATTTTGGAAAAGGGTAGCCTGTGTGTATATGCGCAATGGCCATTTTGTGCATGTGCAGACCAGCTGTCCGTTTCCGAAATGGCACCGACAATGCTGGTGCCATTTGGGGAAAGGACTGTGCATGTGCAGAATTGTCCAGAGGCCATTTTGTGGATGCACAGTGACTTTTTAATTTTATTTTTATTTTTAATAAAAATAAACGGAACCTCCCAAAAAACAATGCAAAAAAAGTTTTCCTTTACAAAACGTACTGAAAACCAAGGTTTTTTTGTAAATGAAAATGAAAACAATTATGAAAACAAATGGGTGCATGCTGCACACCCCTAGCACTGCATGGAGATCTGCAGCGAGCCATGTGTTATCTGTCTTGGGACATCATTGCAGTGATCCTAGCCCTTGCCAAGTGATGCCCATAGCCCAGTTCACCTGAGTTGAACACAAGACAAGGGCGTGGTTGGAGAGGGTTCTGGCCACGTGGGAGATGTGGAGTGCGTGAACCATTTCTGCATGTCCTATCACCTGGTCTTCAGGATCGCTGAGCAGCGTGTGACCATCGCCATCTGCAATCCTCGCCACCCCAGATTCCTGCCATTCTATTCCTACCCAGCACTTTGCTGCCGGAACATCCACCATGGGTGCCATCCTGCACGAGTTCTGTGAGGCTGTTGAGGTCCTGCTGCTTGACAGGATGATTTAACTCATTGGCCCAGAATAGATGATGGAAGGATTCTGAGTGGGGGAGTTCCCCAACTGCATCAGAACAATCAATGGCACCCACATTGCCATCCTCGGCCCTCCCCACAGTCATGACAAGTACACCAACCAGCTAGGGTACTACTCCATGGTACTGCAGGTGGTTGTGAATAACCATGGCTGGTTTGTGGATGTGATGGCTGATTACTCAGGCAGGAGCCATGATACCCACATCTTTTTCCAGGATCACCTTCAATATGGGGAATGAAATAGTCCCCCTGATAAACACCTACCCCCAGGGATCACAGTCACCTGCGTCCTGCATAATATTTGCGAGAGGGATGGCACCAACTTGGAGCCATCGTAAGGCCTGCATAGCCCAGAGGATCCTGGATGCCTTGTGCTGGCATATTGCCCACATACACAATGAAAATAGGTGATTATCTCTGTATATATATAGGTGCTGCACAGGTGCAGATTGAAGAGGGAGGAGAGGGTGTACAGCGGTAAATAAGAACATGTTTGTACATGATAAAGGGGTATATGGTTACAGTGTTAATGAGCCATGCTGATGTCCAGGGCCATATCACCATTTCCCTGAGCCCAGTACAAATGTGTAACACGGGCTCCCTGCCATGATCCCATCCCAGACTCACCGTCTCAAGTGACATGAATGGAACAGTCCTATTTATTGTAGGGTTAGCTTTCTGTTGAATAACACACAGCAGAAGTTTCTTCAAAACAGAATTTTACTAAGAACTCAGAAGACATGCTTCCATACTGTACAGACTGCATGGGACAAGATGGAGGACAGAGAGAGGAGAAGAGAGGAGACAAGGAGGAAAAAAAAAACCCGTTTCATCTCCTGACCCACCCCCTACCAGACAAGCCCCATATTGAGCTTGGAGGGCTTGCAATGGGCTTTTATTTGTGACTGTTGCACAATCCGACACTCCTTCTCAACAGTCACTAGTCAAACCCACTAGGTTCATTCTTCTTAATAGCTTGCAATGGCGTTCCCCTGCTAGTGGCTTCGTGAACACATCCACTGTCATATCCTCTGTAGGACAGTATTGTAGATCTATGAGTCCTTGTTCCTGTTAGTCTTTCAGGAAATGATATTTTACATCAATGTGCTTGGTTCTGGGATTTATTCTTTCTGTTTGCGCCAGCACTATACATCCTTGGTTGTCTTCCAGGATTGGCGTGGGTCTGTCCAATTTTTGCCCCAGATCAATCAGAAGCTGTTGCAACCAGATAACTTCTTAGTTGGCGTGTACTGCTGCCATGTACTCTGCCTCCATTGAAGAAAGTGTTCCAGAGGCTTGTTTCCTACTGCACCAGCTGATGGGTCCTCCACCAAGCAAGAATAGGTACCCACGAGTAGATTTTTGGTTCGACTGGTCTCCAGCCCAATCTGCATCCATGTACCCTATCAGGTCTGACACGGAAGTTGCTGGGAGCTGTAGCTTGAGGTGCACAGTCCCTTTCAGGTACCGTAAGACCCTCTTCACTGCATTTCAATCCCTTTGGGTTGGGGCTGAGACTCATCTACACAGTATACCTATTGCCACCGCAATGTCAGGCCTTGTGATTGTGGCAATGTACAAGAGCTTTTCTATCGCCTTTTTGTATTGCTTATTGTCTGGCAGTAATAAGCTCAGTTCTTTGATCTCCTTTGTGTAGCTGGTTTCCATAGGGGTATTTGCTACCTTTGCACCCCCATGCCAAAACTTTCTATCATTTTTTTTATTGCCTGTCTTTGGTTGAGAAGATAGCTTCCGTCGTCTTCTCTTTCAATTTGTATTCCAAGGTAGTGCGTTATGTTACCCAGGTCCTTCGTTTCAAAGTCGTGATTTAGAGCTCTCATTGTTTTGCCCTCATCCCCTTCTTGCTCAAAGCATACGATAAGGACATCAACATAAATTAATACAAAGATCCACCTGCCCCTTAGTCTCTTTGTGTATAAGCAGGGATGTGCTTTGCTCCTGGTAAAGTTTTCCCTCATGAGCACCTTGTTTATTTTACTGTTCCATGCTCTGGTAGCCTGCTTAAGCCCATATATGCTTTTGTGCAGTTTGCATACAAGATCCGGCCTTTCAATGTCTGCAAACCCCGGTGGTTGGTCCATGTAAATATTTTCCTTCAACTCACAATTTAGGAATGCTGTTTTCATGTCCATATGCTTGACTTGCATTCCTCTTCTGACAGCTATGTTTAACAATGTTTTGATTGTAGTGTGCTTAACTACAGGTGCACATGTTTCATCGTAGTCTTCTCCATACTTCTGGGAGTATTCTTTTGCGACAAGTCGGGCCTTGTACCGTTCAATATTTTCCACGCATTGTACTTTATTTTAAATGCCCATTTACAATCTATAGTCTTTCTCCCTGCAGGCAGTGGAGTAAGTGTCCATGTTGCGTTGTCCTGCATGGACTTTACTTCTTCTTCAGCTGCTCTTACCCATTTTTCTGCTTCCCCTTCTGACATCTGCAAGATGATCTCTCAGGATTCTGGCTCTGACAATTTACTGGTGCTGAGTTTGTAGGACAGATGAGTGGGGGGAATGCCTTTGTTATACCTAGTTGACTGCCTTGGCTCAGCATCAGCAGCCTGCTGTGGCTGTTCCTGCACTTCTGTTAACTTTGTGCCGATTTTGACCATTTGTTCAGAGGATTGCTCCCTTTCAGTGGTTTTGTCTGTGGTTGATTATTCTCCTTCGCCTGGACCTTGGAGAATCATCACACTGTTGCTTGAGTTTTCCACAAAGGTCACACTGTTACTAATGGTTATTCTGTCTGTGCATGGATCCAGGATCCTGTAGCCTTTAGAATGCTCACTGTATCCTACAAGGATGCCTTCCACTGCTCTGTTTGGCAGTGTGGTCCATTTTTCCTCTGGGATATATATGTAAGTCTTACTTCCAAATACTCTGATGTGACCCACACTAGGTTTTTGACCATGCCACAGTTCATATGGAGTTTTCCCCACTGTTCTAGAAAACAGCCGGTTTTGTAGGTAGGTAGCAGCAACTGCTGCTTCGCCGCAGTATCTTTCTGGTAGTCCAGAGTCTGTTAACCTGTATCTAATAATTTTGGTTAGCGTTCTGTTTTTCCTTTCAGCTGTTCCATTCTGCTCGGGTGTATATGGCACTGTCTTTTGGTGCTCAATTCCATGGAGTCTCAGGAAGTCCTCTACTTCCTTTCCTGTGAACTCACCTCCATTGTCAGTC
>QEPC01013244.1:457831-476158 GCA_003113815.1 Sphenodon punctatus
GTGTTGGTTAATAATGTTGAGAATTTTAGGTATAAAATACTGGACCCGTGATTGCTTAGAAGCAATCCCACCAACTTCACTGATCTTTTGATTAAAGAGTGTGGCCATTTATAATCCACATCACGTCTCTGTGTCTCATTCTCCGGAGGGGAAGGGGTGCATCGGCAATCACTGGGGAAGTGCTGGAAATTCCCATAAAAGTGCTGTAAAACTGCCATAAAACTCTTGAAAAAGAGAAAGTGACAAGAAAGTCACAGAAAGTGACAAGGACGATGGGGGAAATGGTGGAAGCACAGAATCACCGCAAACTGATGAAGTACTGACAGACATTCACAAGCACTCCCAAAAGGTCGGTATTTCCTTTTGGAACAGGAACACTTCCTCTCGTCTCAGCCTCTGTCAGGATGTGGAGGGGTAACTGGAGGCCACCACTCAAGGACTGCACTATTTCCCTTGAAGTTGCCCAAGGGGCAAAAGATTCCCCTCAGGATGGACAACAGCAGCCTGATTCAGGCAAAGCCAGTCCTCATCATTGGGGAGGGTGCAGAACCCTGGCCAAGTGGAGAAAGGAACCCCAGCAGGAGGGGGGAATACCCGTAACACAAAAGCTAACACTTCCTTTAAATTCCAGGGACTAGAGTGAAGGTTGTGTTGGGGCCATTGGCCAAACCTTTAGGGGAATAAGGGAACACTAGGACAACCAAGGAAATGAAGGAGGGAGAGAAGGATTCACTAGAGCTAGTAATCTAATACACAAAGAGCAGAGATGGGGAAAGCAGAAGAAACCTGAGGGAAGGGAGGCAAAAGGGGAGCAGAGACAGTAGCCTTAACAGGGAAAAACAACTGAAATATAAAAGAACCAAGAAATGCACAAAGCACAAGACACTTAACTGACAACCAGAGATCTGCAGGATCACAGAGCTAGAAGATCAGAGCAGTCAATCTACACTCTGAGTTCAGTCACCGGAAGTGAACTGTAGGCCTCCCTAGTCTTAAGTAAGCTGGTGCCACTGTAACCAGCGTGGCTTGTTTCCTTGATTGTTTCTGCTCTCGGCAGAGTTCTTAACTGCATTTCCGTGGGTATTTCTGACCCCAAAGGCTGCTAAAAAAATCATAAAGCTCATTTTGGCAAGCCTGAAACACTCCTCCCTCCATGTATTCTTCAAGAAGTGTGAGGTCAACTGTCCTGTGTTGTTTCATGTTCCTTCCCCCCTCCCCATTTTTTTAAAATTGAGGTTTTTATCATTTCATCATCAGGGGTCCTTTAGAAACCAATGTAAGTCAATGGGAAAATGAAAGCACTATACACCCTTTGCACTGGGGGTCATGTTGACCCCTTGCACATATATTCTTAAAATACATGTGTCTTTTAAAGAAATGAATCTTAACTCAGCACCTGCTCTCCTAATTAAAACCCTCAATGATGGTGAAGGACAAAATGTAGCACTTAGTTTCAGTTCACAAAGGTCATTGGTGGTGTGTTTAGGAAAATATTACCATAAAATGCTTTGGGGGGTTACATTGACCCCCGGTGAAAGGTCAACTTGCCAACTTCTATTGTTCCTTATCGTTACACAGCAGTTAAGACCTATTTAGAGTGAACTCTCAACAGTTTTTTTTTATCACAGCCATTAGCAGCTTTGTGTTGGAAAAATACCTATTCATTCTGCATCGTGTGTGTGTGTGTGTGTGTGTGTGTGTTGATGACCCCTGCATTTACTGTGAGGTTTGGGGCTCACTTGAAAAGCCTTATCTTTACACAGCAATTACATAGCAATGAAGACCTATTTAGAGTGAACTCTAGACACTATTTTTTTATCACAGCCATTAGCATTTTTATCACAGCCATTGTGTTGAGAAAATACCTATTCATTCTACATGGGGTGTTGATGACCCCTGCATTTACTGTGAGCTTTGGAGCTCACTTGAATACAATGAAGCCCTGCAACCTGTATTTTCCATTAATGTCCTCTAAAATTGGCATATCTGGCCATCCTACTGTGAACTCAAGACTTTTGAGCTGGCTCCTCCTCTCCTTTTCTGGGATTGGAGGGGATCAACATGACCCCCCTGTACCACTTTTGTTAGTTGTGCTGCTTTACCTGAGGGGTCATGGTGACCCCCAATACCATGGGGGTTGTTTTGTATTTCTGTTTTTCAGTTGTTATATGAATAAACTGTCAATTTTTGTTCTTAATCTGGAGTCCATTTCAAATCAATCACATTCATTATTTTTCAGCCATTTATTAATGGGGGTCCTTTCGACCCCCAATACAGTTATTAGTCAGTCAGTTTCTCAGGTGCAGGAGGGTTAAAGGGACCATGCCTTCATCTGTCAGGCACATGTAGGGGTGAAGGTGCTTATGCCTGACAGCTATGGACCTAGGAGCATAACAAGGGAGAGGAGTCAGGGCATCCCCCCCCTTATGATTAGTCTGATTGTGCCCCTGGTCCAAGTCCACCCTTCCTGTCCCCTTTCACCCTAACATGTTTGTACCCCAATCCTGCACAGAGCAGCTGGGGTGGCACCAAGTAGTAGAGAAGCCCCAGACCTAAGTTGATTAGAATAGCAAGAGTCCAGGTTTGCGACCCTGAAGTCTCCCCTCAAACAGTCTCCAGCCACACACCCCAGGCCCCTCTAATGGGATGGGATGAGGGTTTTGAAATGCAACCACAGAACCCTGAAAATGGTCTTTCTGTTCTGCCAGTGTTGCCAGTTGTTGAAATTTTTTATTCATTTGGGAATTTTTGGATAGAACACCATTTTTACACCAGAAGTTCCACTAAAGTATTTTTCCATTGAATGGGAAGCTGCAATGGAAAATTTGGGACTGGCTCCAATACAACCCACCTGAGCAGCTTGGTCCCCCAGCCATTGGCTGCAGCAGCAAGTTATCTGGAAAACGAGTGAGCTGCAAGCTCTGCTGAAAGGCCCACTCCCAAGCTCTGTAGCAGGCAAGCCTGTGAGAAAGAGGTGCCAGATAAAAGGCGAGGGGGAGGGGAGGCTGCCAGCCTCAGTAATAGAGCATGCACCCAGAGCTTGCTTTGTCTGTATTTAATACCTTGGTCCATCCATATTCATGAATTTCTGGCTGGATTTCAGGCGAGCTTTGGAATCCAGCATCTTTCTGACAGGCCTTTTGAAACTCAGCTGTTTGAAGTCTCTCCCTCTGTAATTACCCTGCTGAAAGTTTGGGGATGCAGGGAAACAGCAGAGTGAGGAGAGGAGGGGTTGGGGTGGAGGGGACATCAGTGTTAATTGCTATCATCTGCCCACATGTCTTTTTTGCAACATTTGTCAGGGGCCAAGAGGCAAGGCTGCCGTTTCTTTTTCCAGTCATCTGGAGGAAAGGCCCTGGCTCCACTGCCTGCCTGCCTGATAAAGCTGGTGTTAGTGAGGTCTTTGCCAGGCAGTGTAAGCAGGATACAGGGGGGCGGGGGGGGGAGCTGCACACGCAATTGACACGTGTCATGAAAGTCTCTCTGCAGATTCTCTTGCATTGATTCAAGAGCTGGAAAACAAGCCCAAAACATAAGGAGCTCAATCCATATAGTGTTATCAAACAAAGGTGAAGAGGTAGGTTGATTACAGCATAGAAGATGAAAGGATCCTTGGGTACCAAAAGGCTCTTTAGCCTCACAGAGGGAGGTAGAACAAGAGCCAATGACTTCTATTCCTATTAGAAGGCACAAATTAGTAACTCCGAAGGGAATGAACCATTGCTACAGGATGCCTAGGGAGAAGCAGATTTCCCACCATTTACACTCTGCAGACTAAGGCTGGACTTATGTCTAGGGCTTTAGCAAAATGTTTCAGCGGTAGCTATTTCTGCCAGAAACAGCGTTTCCGCAATTAGTGGTACGGCGTGGCAGAGGCTTTCATTCCGCTAGTTTCATTCCGCTACTTCCGCAGTTCCACTAATTTCATTCCGCTACTTCTACAGGCTTTGAAAAATAGCAGAAACATGACATTTTTGCTACTTCTGCCATTCCGCCAGCACCACAAAAAAGCAGAACAACAGTTTTCCGACAGTTTCCACAATTTTTCTGCAATTCTGCAATTTGCAGAATGCCGGCGGAATTAGCGGAATGTCCACAGAAAAGCCGCACTGTGACGCGGGCAATTCTGAAATGGCGGAATGGAATCATGGCATGGTAATAGCTGCTGCCACATCAGCCCTATGGCTTTGATTTAGCCCGACACAAGTCATTGACTTGACAAAGCAATGCCAGGGTCTGTGGGTCTTGAACTAGCATCAGTAAGGTGTCTGGGTAGTGACCAGCCCTGCAACAGCTACATCACTGCATTGTCCTGACTACTGGGCTTATCTCACAAGCTGGATATAAGTTCCAGGGCTCTCTAACTGGTGGCCAGGTTCATCCCACGGTAGGACTCCGTATGGCCCTGCCTACCCCTCTGCACCACAGCCTATTTAATTTTATGCAATCCAGCCTCACAGCAAGTTGCTAAGTGGTGATCCAGCCCATGGGTACTGAGAAGTTGCACAGCCTTGAGTTAAACCAAGGGAGTGGGGAACATTTCCCCTCCCCTGGGCCATATGAAAATTAGCTCTGCAGGTCAGATAGGAATTGGGGCAGGGATGTTTAAAGGGAAAGGTCTCGTTCATTAGTCTACAACATGGATCCACCTTCTTCCTTGGGTGCATGCCCTCATCTCTGTTCCCCTCCCCCAAGCTCATTATTTCAGTGCTTGAAGGGAGGGACTCTTATTTTAGAGCCCTGCAGCTCTGTAACACCATGAACCAGTTCCAGGAATTGGAAAGGGGCCAAATAAAAAAAATAGCAGTCGGTTGGATTTTGCCCATGGGCCATAGGTTTCCCACCCCTGGGTTAGCTGGTTTCACCTCAGCATTCTATGCAACACCTAAAGCTCCCCCCACCAGATATCCTCCAGTATTTGAGGCTGCCCTGGAGCAGGGGTGTAGCTACAGGGGAGGTAGGTTGGGGCACTGCTGCAGGTCACTGGCTTTTGGGGGCTCTAGTAGGGCCAGCTCCATAAGGATATTAGAGTGTCCTGATTTATCTCTGCTGGAGCTGCCTGTGCTTTCCCTAGTAAGCCAAGAGCTGGTGCCATGTCTGTCCCAGCACCTCATTGACATTTCCCCCTCCACCCACATGCTTTATCTCCCTTGTCTCTGCATCCCCAAGCTCCAGTCTGCTCTAGTGTCTCACACTTCCCCCCTTGGGGGGAATGGGTTAGGGTGGTGGGTGGTTAGAGATTTCGATTCCTTACTTTGTTGTGTATTTTAAAGCTGTTTTAATGCTTTTAATATTAATATTGTGCACCACCCAGAGCTGCCTGTGGCAGGATGGGTGGGTTAGAAATAATGAATAAAAAATAAATAAATTGTCCCTCACTGTCCCCCCAGTGTCCCCCTGTATCCACTCCAGCCTGCCTCTGCCCTGGCCTCCCCACCCCCCATTCCAGTCGGTATGGGGCCAAGTAAATCGACTTGTTCCAGGGCTCTATCAAACCTAGCTAAGGTCACTGCCCAGGAGGACCCCGTGGAGTGATTTCCAAAGCCTCTCATTTGGTGTATGTGACTGCCCTTGTTACCTGCTTGCTTGATTTCTGTCTGGTCCTTTCCTGGATTCTGTCGGTCCTTGAGCATTAAGTCTCACTTCTAACATGCTGCCCATCTGTACTCTTGTCTTTGCCCTCAGCGGGTGCAACAGCAGAGAAGGCAGTGAGAAAGGAGGCACTTTCTCACTTCCCCAGCCCCTGGACTTTGCACAGGCATGGCACCTTTGGAGTGCTGTGACATCATGATGCCTCTTAGGGGGTGTGGCCACATCAGAAAGGGGTGTGGTGAAGGACTTCCCCATCCTTTTCCAACATAGCTATGTCCCCTTCTGAACACTATGACATCATGGTGCGCCATAGAGGCAGGTCCCACTCATAAAGGTGACAGGAGACCCTCTTGGTTCACTCCACTCCTTCCCAATGTGACCTCAAAACCTGGACAAAAATATCCCAACAGCACCCTCTTCCTCAGCCCTCATCCAGCCTGTGTTCCTGTCCTTGTTCCTTGTCTTCTTATTTCTTATCCCGAGTTCCTAGGGGTGTCTTCCTGGCACTGACCTCCTGTCTAGACTGCATTCTGGACTGTCCCTTGACTTGGTCACTCAGCTTGGCTTGACCTTTCGACTCTGGGTGTTTTAAAATGCGCATGGGGGGGTGGGGGTGGTTCATGGCCACTGAGTAGCATGGCTGCAGGGTGCTCACACATGTGAAGTGTGTGAGGAGAGGTTTGAATGGACAGCTCCCTGGGTGGCTACCACAACCATGCAGACTGTCACACACCCATTCCTCCACCCACCAGCCGCGCACATAGTTCATATGGTAAGGCCGTCACCCCAATCTAAGCATACAATGACAGCACTAGATATGAAACCAACAACAAACCTGTAATAATCACAAAACAGGAGCACAGGAATCAAGGCAACAAAGTTACAGTGGGAACAGAAGGGTCACACGCTGCACACAGCACAGGCGAAAGATCACCTGCACAAGCGGCCCATAGCGCACAATGTCCGTGTTTGTGTGTGTGTGTGTGTCAAGGCACCCATGGGGTATCAGCTGGGGAACCCTGCCCCCACCATAGAGACACACCACACCGACAGTGCAGAGGTCCCAGGGAAGCCCCACCCTTGCCACACAGAGGATACACACAAACACAGTATGGGAGGGGAATATGGCCCAGGGAATAAGAAGTTCGAAGCATGGCACCTGCAGTTGGGAACCCAAAAGCAGGTCACATCCCTCCTCAGATGTCACTCAGAGAGGACGGAAGTCCAGAGCACAAAGTTCCACAGACACCTCGCCATATCCAGAGTCCAGAGCCGGGAAGGTGTCCCCCTAGTGTTGGCCACATGCAGGGTACACACAAACACAGGAGGGGAGGGGGACATACAGTCCAGAAAATAAAGCTCAAGCAGGGCTCAAGAGTGTGGGTGGGATGGAAGGGTGAAACCAACACTGTCAGCATACAAGGCCCATCAATATGTTCTCCGGCAGTAGCCCCGCAGCAGCATGCAAAAAGACACTAGATAGCGGGGCTCAAAAGGATCACTGGCATCCAGATTTGTCTGAACTTCCAGGCATGTCCAGACTGCCTGCAGGTCATGGAGCTCTGCTCTGGATGGAGCTCCTCCAAGTGAGGAGTGCCAGGTGATCCCACAAGATAGTTCCACTGAAGCAGTCAATTAAAGCACTTGTGCTGGGGCAGGGAGTACTGCTGTGTGCACAATAGGGCCATGGTGAATGACAGCACAAAGTAAGGGCCATCCACTTCAAGGCTCTGGCAGAAATCCAGTAGTGCACAGATCTCCTGCAAACACTTGCTCTCAGCCCCCTGGGGGGTGAGGCGCGATCCAGGGGTCCCAAACACCAGGAAGCCAAACTCTCCAGCCTGCTGCGTGCACTGTTGCCCACTCACACAATGACCAAGTCCCCCATATGCTGGCTAATCAGCTCATAGCAGATAGTCATGGTGTACGGGTCAGAATTTCCATCAATCCCTGGACTGATGTGGTGTCACAGCAGCAGGACAGGGTCTGCTGAGCCAAATGTCAGCAAGTGTCATGGTTAAACCCACATCCCAGCTCACACTGCACCTGGCTCCCACGACATGGTGCAAAGAAGGGTCCAAACCGCCAGACATGGCACCCTGATTCTGTAGCATGGTTATAGCAGGAGCCTGGCGCTGTACTGGCAAACCACTCCCCCACAGCTGCTGACAATATATGGGACAGCACACCAAGGTTACAAGATAAAGACACAATGGAACCAGTGTACAGTATCAGGTGAATGTCGCTTCCACAGAGCCAACCACAGACAAGGAAGGTCACCATGTGGGTGAAGCAGCACACCTGGCATAGTCCTTGGGGGTCAGGGCATGAACCCCGGTCACTGAACCCCCCCCCCCGCGCCACCAGGCCCAAGGACAGGCCATGACACCACCAGGGTAAAGGCAGGAAACATTGGGGTTTTGCACACAACATGACTGCCCCCTTCCCATGAGCAGAGTCCTCCTCTATCCCCTTGCCCTTGCCCTTGCCCTTGCCCTTGCCCTTGCCCTAGGAGTGATGTCTACCCCAATCAAAGCACTATGACAGCTCTGGATACAAAAATAATGCAACTTTATTGAACAGTAAAACATTAAAACAGTAATATTAAAATCAACATAAGAAAAGAAGAGGCCATGTCAAGTTGGCCTGAAGCTGCAGGCCCATCCCCACCTCATGTTCTGGGCATGTGAGAGCGCGTGGATCTACTGACTGATCTCCAGAAGGAGCTTCTGTTCCTCACCCCATTCCCTCTCCTGGGCCAGTCTCATTCCACACACTGTAACAGAGAAACAGTCATCAGGGTCACACCATTGGGGGCCAAAGCACACAGACCCCACGGCTGAACCAGGAGCAGCATTGTGGGTCTGCAAGGGTCCTTCACCACATGGGCCCCAAGGAACCAAACCACAGAGTGAGGGGAAGGACCATGACAAGGAGGGGCACCCAGACTGACTGTACAAGGGAAGGAAAATGGTAGGGGTTACACAGGCCCCTATGGAGTGGGAGTGTGTGTTCAGAATGCACAGGGAAGGACAGGACAATGGTTCCTGGAACATCCCCGTTTGGCATGCTCCCTCCACAAAAGGTCATCAGTTGGAGGAAGCGGGGTCAGGGTAGGTAGAAGTGCCCAGGGGACATGGAAGGCTTAACAGCATTTTAGAGTGCCCAGTTTGCATCCACTATAACTGCCACAGCCTTCCTCCGGTCCCGCGCAATGTCGTGCATCAAGCCCAGGTAGGTCTCCAGCTCCGGGCAGGAAGAGAGAAACAGAGAGAGTGTCAGGGTGTCGGACACCTCCAGGGATGAAAGTGCTGGTGTGTG
Source organism: Sphenodon punctatus (assembly GCA_003113815.1). Lineage (NCBI taxonomy): Eukaryota > Metazoa > Chordata > Lepidosauria > Sphenodontia > Sphenodontidae > Sphenodon > Sphenodon punctatus. Next base: position 466,745 of record QEPC01013244.1, read on the forward strand.
TGTGTTCCTTGAGGGTCTCGCTAACCCCCAGATTAGCACCACCACCTGGCGCACAAGAAAGCGTGCTGGCGGGCACAGACAGCACAGCCAAGGGACCCAAGACTGGAAGTGCCGCTGCGGAGCATGGGTGCTATGGGGTCCGCCCCAACACTCGGAGTACTTGTCATGGTGCTCCGCTGGGAACACTGTGCTGCATCTGTCCCTGCACAGGTGTCCTGAACAAACTTAAAGGTTAGCTGGGGGGCCACAATGGAGAGGGTGTTCTCAGTGGTTGCACCACAGCTGTGGAACTCCCTCCCGGAGGAAGCTCGACTGGCCCTGATTCTTCTGGCCTTCTGCCGGGCCTGTAAAACCTAGCTTTTGTCCATGCCTTTGGGGAAGGGAGTGGGTAGGAGTGGGGGAGATGGGTAGTGGGCGGGGCTGAGTTGGGTTAGGGAGGGTTTGGGTATGGGTTATTTTAATCTGGGGGTTTTAGGTTGTTTTAATTGTACTTAGTTATGTGTTTTAAAATGTTTTTAGCTGCCCCGAGATACTTGTAGCAGGAGGGGGCGGCATATAAAATGTAATAATAAATAAATAAATAAATAAATAAACATTTGGTCCTGTTGGTGTTGCCAGTGATCAGAGACTCTTCTGTGAGACTGGTCTTTGTCTATGTGCTCTAGAATTGCTTGTGGGCTCTTCCTTTATCGTTCATCGCATGTGGCTGGGTGTGGTGTGAGTACTGCTTAAGAAAGGCCGCCCATATATATGTGCCCCTGAACAACAAACAGCTTTTGGCTTGCTGAATAATGCCTTTACTCAAGCCCCTATCTAACAGCATCCCAATTTATTCTGGAGACAGATGCATCCAGTGTAGCAATAGGCACAGCACTGCTGCAAACCTCTGATGAAGGGGGACACCTTCTACCCTGTACTTTTTATTCCTGACAACTGACAAGTGCTGAACAAAATTACACGGTGTTGGATCATGAGTTACTAGCCATCAAGGTGGCCTTTGAAACCTGGCGCCATTATTTAGAAGGCGCACAACATCTCGTAGTCGTTTTTACTGACCATAAGAATTTGACATACATGCAAACTTCACGCATTATCAATGCACGAAATGCCCGCTGGGCACTATTTTTTGCTCGTTTCAGGTTTCTCATTCAATATTGCCCTGGCAACCAAAACGTACTAACGGATTGCCTTGTCCCGGTGTCAGGAACAGACGAGCCCTCCAGTGGACTGAGGTAATCTACTATTAGATCCAAAGGTATTCATGGCCACCTGCATGTTGCTCAATCGATTTCGCCAATTGTCTTGTCAAGAAATTACCCGTACAAAGGATCCAAGATATATACTCCAGCTGGCTATGATCCTTGAATTTGTTTTCCTGAACTAACTTCTACTTCTGTTCCCGCCTCAGGTGCCTTAGTCCTCCAGTTACAACAGGCTCATGGCCATGCTCGTGTGATGCTTACTGCAGCCAGACAATGGTATAAGCAACAAGTGGATCGTTGATGGTGTGTCACTGTCACCGGGGGGGGGTAAGAGCACAAAGGGGGTCTCACACTCTTTTCGCATCCGCTGGGTATCTTTCACAGCGGCTCTCTCTACGTGGCAACAGCGTGGTGTTTCTATGCCCGTCAGGATAGTGTGTTGGCCGTTACCTCTAATGAAAGAGAACAGGCTGCTATCATCATAGGGCGCCTGGATTGAGAGAGCCCGCTCGATACCCCCACACTCCCTAGGACACACACTCAGGAAACACAGGACGGGTGGAGCAACCAGCGGGGAGAAGCCCGTGAGGGGGGAAGGGCCTGTACCCAGAGTTGCAAGGGAGGAAACAGGGTCACGCATACACAGTGCTCCCCAGGGTGGGGACCTACCCCGGGCCTGGGTTGGAAGGGAAGGGGACTCCCACACCTCTCGCACTCACCACGCACCCTGCACTCGCTTCAGGCACACCAGGGAAGATTCGATGAAGGAAGTCACGCAGTCTGAAGGTTTTCAGAGGGGTTCTAATCAGCAAGCTCTCGCAGTCTCTTTGCTCACACACGAGGGGGCCGGTTTCTCACAATCACCAGCGTCGCTCTAATTGCGGCGCTGGCCTTTATACAACAGGCCCCGCCCCCGTGCGCGCCCGAAGACGCTCTGAGCGTCGCGGCAACGACGGGGGCGTGGCTAAGGGCGTGCCCTGCTCTGCAGGGAGAATCCTTGAAACGGCCTCTGGGGGCGTGGCCCTGGCCTCTGCGTCGGCGGCTGGTGCGCCGCTCGTGAGGGGCGTGTCCCGCAGCCCGTCCTGCGTCCCTGCATTCTGGGAGCCCTGCTGGGCTGGGGAACGCTGCGGCAGGCGGCGGCGGCGGCTGACAATACCCCCCCGTCGAAGCCGCCGCCCCCCCGGGCCAGGCTTCATGGGGTGGCGGAGGTGGAATAATCTAATAAGGCGAGGGGCAGATATGTTGCCGACGGGTTCCCAAGAGCGGTCTGATGGGCCGAAACCCATCCAATCGACGAGGTACTGTAAGTGACCCCGTCGGAAGCGAGAGTCCAATATTGCCTTTACCTCATAGTCGGGGTCCCCATCGGGTTGAACAAGGGGATCAAGGTGTTCCACTGTAGGCCCACCGGGCCGGATGTTGGCCTTTTTCAACAAGGATCTATGAAAGGTGGGGTGAATACGTGAATGAGCGGGCAGCTTCACGGTATAGGTTACCTCATTGAGTTGCCTCAATATTGGGAAGGGTCCAATGTATCGGTGGTCCAGCTTGGGGGAGGGTCGAGAGGAGGGGTAGCGACGTCGGTCGATCCACACGAAGTCGCCTGGTTGTAATGGGGGTTCTGCGCGTCGATGACGATCGGCCTGTATCTTGTATTGTTGCCGCGCTTGTGCTAATACTCGTTGTGCGATTACTTGTGCCTGTTGAATTTGTTGCAGAAGGGCCCCTGCGGCCGGTACGGTCGTAGTAGGTGTTTCAATGGCTCCCCCTTGGGGGTGGAAGCCATAGGTAATAAAGAATGGTGAGTTCCCCAATGAGGCATGGGGCGCATTGTTGCATGCGAATTCGGCGAGCGGGAGCCAGGCGTGCCAGTCGTCCTGCAGATAGTTGACGTAGCACCGCAAGTATTGTTCCATGTTTTGGTTTATTCTTTCGACCTGTCCGTTAGCCTGGGGGTGGTAGGCCGTGGTTGGTTTAAGAGAAACGTGTAGGGCCTGGAACAAGGCCTTCCAGAAGCGCGAGGTAAACTGAGACCCCCTATCGCTTATTATTTCACGTGGACAACCATGTAGTTTGAAAACATGACGAAGGAAGAGCAGCGCGGTGCGTTTAGCAGATGGCAGTCCCTTGCAGGCGATGAAATGGGCCAGTTTAGTGAAGTGATCTACCACTACTAACACCGTGGTGTACTGGCGGGATGGAGGAAGATCCACGACGAAGTCAAGACCTACTCGTTGCCACGGGCCTAACGGAGGGGGAGTCACCTGAAGAAGTCCTATGGGGGCCCGGCGAGGGGTCTTTGTTCGGGCACAAATATCACAACTGGATACGTGCCGCGTTACATCCTGTGGTAATTTAGGCCACCAAAAGGATCGACGGATTAGCTGCGTCGTTCGTTCCATACCTGGGTGTCCTGCTGTAGGGGCATCGTGATGGGCCCATAACACGTCTTGCCGATAGGAGGGGGGGACCCATACCAGGTGCGTTTGGTTGGGTTCCTTTGTCGCTGAAGAGGCTGGTTCGGGGTTTTCTTGCAGGGCAGCCTCCCGCATCTCTTGCAGTGTCGTATAGGTCCCTGCAAAGGTTTGGGGTTTTAGGATAGACTCGGGTTTAGTCGGGAGGTCTGGGCTCTGTTCATAGTAGCGGGAGAGGGCGTCCGCTAACAGGTGGAGTTTTCCGGGTCGATAGCGAATCCGGAAGTCGAACCGGGCGAAGAACAAGGCCCAGCGGGCATGGCGGGCATTGGTGATCTGGGCCGTTTGGAGGAAGGTCAAGTTCCGGTGATCCGTTACTACGGTCACCGGGTGTCGGGCTCCTTCCAAGTAGTGGCGCCACACTTCAAACGCGACCTTGATGGCCAAAAGTTCTCGATCTAAAATGTTATAGTTCCTTTCTGCTGAGGTCAATTGTCTGGAGTAGTAGGCGCAAGGAAGTAACGGTTCTGGGGGTTCATGCTCCTGTAATAACACTGCTCCGATGGCTTTTCCCGAAGCGTCCGCTTCTACATAAAAGGGTTTCTGGGGGTTAGGGTGCCGTAACAGGGGGGCTGTCATAAAGGCGTTTTTTAAATAGGAAAAACTATACTGTTGTCTGGGCGTCCACTCATAGAGTTGATTCTTTTTTAATAATAAGGTCAAGGGGGCAGTGATTTCAGCATAATTGGAAATATATTGTCTGTAGTAATTTGCGCTCCCCAGGAAGCGCTGTAAGGGTTTCACCGCCTTGGGGGCTGGCCATCTCCTTAAGGCCTCGACTTTTTGCGGGTCCATTCGGATACCTTGGGGGCTAATGATGAACCCCAAGAAGCTAAGGGAACGTAGGTGAAAAAAGCATTTTTCTCGTTTGCAATACAGCTTATTCTTTCTTAGCCGCCGAAGGACTTCGCACACATGACGGATGTGGTCATCCAGGTTACGGGAATAGATTAAAATATCGTCGAGGTACGCGATAACGTAGACGTCCAGAATATCCCGAAAAACCTCATTTATGAGGTGCTGAAAGGTGGCCGGTGCATTGGCAAGGCCGAAGGGCATTACGAGGTACTCAAATAACCCGTAACGGGTGCGGAACGCCGTCTTCCATTCGTCCCCTCGACGCATGCGTAGCAGGTTATATGCTCCTCTTAAGTCTAGTTTCGTGAATATTTGGGCTCCCTGTAGACGGTCCAAGAGTTCGGGTATTAACGGAAGCGGGTAGCGATTTTTGATGGTTACTTGGTTTAATCCCCTATAGTCCACACAGGGTCGGAGACCCCCATCTTTCTTAGACACAAAAAATATGGGGGCGCCCGCGGGCGAAGTGGAGGGTCGGATGAACCCTTGGTGCAGATTTTCGTCGAGGTACTGACGTAGCACCTTAAGTTCCGGTTCGGCTAGCGCATAAATGCGTCCGAACGGGGGGGTTTTGTCTGGCAATAATTCAATCGGACAATCGTATGGCCGGTGTGGGGGTAGCTCCGTGGCCCGAACCTTACAGAAGACGTCTTGGAAGGTGGTGTACTCCTCAGGTAGTGGGAGGGTTCTGCTCTCACAAGGGGGTCCCGAGGTGGCTAGAGCCCCACGACCGGGCTTCGGGAGGCGACAATTTTGCAGGCAATAAGGGGTCAAAAAACGTACCTGTTGTTTTGACCATTGGATCGTTGGATTGTGTTGGCATAGCCACGGGCTCCCAAGGACTACTTGAAATAGAGGGGTGCAAACAAGATCAAAAGGGATCTGTTCCCCGTGGTCCCCGATGATGCAGGTCAGGGGCGTAGTACATGTAGTAATAGGCCCCGAGATCAACGGGGATCCATCAATGGTATGGATGGGTTCTGGTACCATCTTCTTCTGGAGGGGGAGTCGCCAGTGCCCAGCTAAGGAATGATCGATGAAATTTCCTGAGGCGCCTGAGTCGATGAGGGCCCAGCATACTACCGATCGGTGCGGGGTGATGACTAAGGTAATAGGAATCCGTAAGTGGGGGTCCTTAAGGGTTGGAGTCGGGGACTTGGAATGGGTAGTTATGACCGAGATGGCCCCGTCCCATCTCGGCCTCGGGCGTTTCCCGTCCTCCGTCGTTCTGGGGGTAACTCGGGGCATTCCCCGATGAAATGGGTTGGATCCCCACAGTAAAAACACGCCCGGGTACTCCGACGTCGGTCCCGTTCTTCCTTGGACAGAGCCCCCCGGGATGCTCCTACTTGCATGGGCTCGGGCTCGGGCAGCCGACTGGCCTCAGTGGGCCGAACCGGGGGGAGCGTAAACGGGGTCCTTGCCGGGTAGGGTCGGTTTTCCTGGCGTCTCTCTCGCCTCCTTTCCGCTAGGCGGTCCTCAATTTGTAGCACCAGATTAGCGAGGGTCTCCCAGGCCACTGGGGTTTCGACGAAGGCCAACTGGTCCTTGATTTCTTCGCATAATCCCTTTTTAAACATTACACGTAAAACTTCGTTGGGCCACTGCAGTTCCAAGGCTAACTGCTGGAATTGGGTAATGTATTCCAGCGCAGGGGTGCGTCCCTGACGTAAGTTCATAATAGCGGTTTGGGCATCTCGTGCACGATGTGGGTTGTCGAAAAGGAAGGTAAACTCCTTAAGGAAATTGGCATAGTTTGTCAATAACGGGCTATCGCTACGTAACAGGGTCGTGGCCCACTCCAGGGCCGTACCTCCCAGATTGCCTACAATGAAGGCTACCTTTAAGGCATCTGTAGCATATGTGTGTGGCTGGAGGGTGAAGGTAAGCCGACACAGGGCCAAAAAGCTCTGAAAGCCCCGCCGGTCCCCCAAAAATTTCTCTAGTTTTGGCCCCTTGGGTTCCCTAGGTCCTGTTGCTACAAGGGCCCCTGCTGGTACTGGGGGTGCTATAGGGGCGGCGGCTGCCACGGGCCCAGCCACCCCAGGTGCCGCCACGGCGGCTCCTTGGAGTTGAGCCACTGTGGATGTTAAGTTCTCCTGCTGGTCCTTAACATCCTTTAGTTCCATGGCTAAGGATTGAACCGCTTGTGTCAAGCGGCTCAGTTCAGTGGCTATATCCATATCGGGGACCCCTTTTTTGGGCCTTATAACGGGCTCCGCTAAGGGGCTAGCAGCTGCTGGTGATTTGTCACCGGGGGGGGGGAAGAGCACAAAGGGGGTCTCACACTCTTTTCGCATCCGCTGGGTATCTTTCACAGCGGCTCTCTCTACGTGGCAACAGCGTGGTGTTTCTATGCCCGTCAGGATAGTGTGTTGGCCGTTACCTCTAATGAAAGAGAACAGGCCGCTATCATCATAGGGCGCCTGGATTGAGAGAGCCCGCTCGATACCCCCACACTCCCTAGGACACACACTCAGGAAACACAGGACGGGTGGAGCAACCAGCGGGGAGAAGCCCGTGAGGGGGGAAGGGCCTGTACCCAGAGTTGCAAGGGAGAAAACAGGGTCACGCATACACAGTGCTCCCCAGGGTGGGGACCTACCCCGGGCCTGGGTTGGAAGGGAAGGGGACTCCCACACCTCTCGCACTCACCACGCACCCTGCACTCGCTTCAGGCACACCAGGGAAGATTCGATGAAGGAAGTCACGCAGTCTGAAGGTTTTCAGAGGGGTTCTAATCAGCAAGCTCTCGCAGTCTCTTTGCTCACACACGAGGGGGCCGGTTTCTCACAATCACCAGCGTCGCTCTAATTGCGGCGCTGGCCTTTATACAACAGGCCCCGCCCCCGTGCGCGCCCGAAGACGCTCTGAGCGTCGCGGCAACGACGGGGGCGTGGCTAAGGGCGTGCCCTGCTCTGCAGGGAGAATCCTTGAAACGGCCTCTGGGGGCGTGGCCCTGGCCTCTGCGTCGGCGGCTGGTGAGCCGCTCGTGAGGGGCGTGTCACGCAGCCCGTCCTGCGTCCCTGCATTCTGGGAGCCCTGCTGGGCTGGGGAACGCTGCGGCAGGCGGCGGCGGCGGCTGACAGTCACCCCCTCCTTCCAACCTGGGGATCTAGTATGGGTGACTCGACATCACTATCCCTCATTGCAGCTTTCTGCAAAACTAATCAACAGATATATGGGACCATTCTCAATCCAACAACGACTTAATGAAGTCACACACAAGGTACAACTCCCATCCCATCTACACATACATCCTATTTTTCATGTGTTCCTGTTAAAGCTCACCAATCCTCCCCTTTTTTCCACAACCCCCTCCACCTTCTGTTTCCCCATCCCCTAGCATCATAGCCCCTGAATATTAAGTACCAGCCATCTAAGATTCCTGACTTGGTTGGGCCATACTGTATTATTTGCTTAATTGGAAGGGGTATGGCTCCTCCAACCACTCCTGGGAATGCACGTCGGAGGACTGTGGGTGAGATGAGAGTGCTGACCATGCCACAGATGGGTGTGGAACCACTCTAGGCTTCAGGAAAGTGCTTCTCCATGATAGCGGTGGGTCTGTGCCATGCCGTGCCATGGGTGGCTGCCCCAGTTCATAGAAGTAGGGGATGTGTGGGTGCCCATTGCCACACACCTTTTTGGCTTGCCTCATACAGCACACTCTGGATTATTCAGAGGTGCTCCATGTGTGGCCATGGGTGGCTGGTGCGTAGCTCATGGGAGCGCACTTCCCCATGCACTACCTTCACATGAGCAGTTGGATTGGATGTGTGGTCAGCGGGGGACCATGCATGGACGCGTCTTATTTAAAAACACCCTCTGATTCTCTGGCCCATACATTGACACCGCATTCTGATCACCCCATGGTGCATTGACTGACTCTGCAAGGGTCCTGATTTTACCAACACTGACCACAACCTGGTGCTTTACATCTTTTCAGAAAGGGGAGAGCTGATGCCCTGTGTAGAGCTGAAACAAATACCTGCTACTATCCAGAATCCAGCTGGATATCACGGTATTCACCAATATCTATTATAGTCAGATAACAAATGATATCTGGATAGCAACCGGCAGATATCCAGCTAACAGGATTACCACTCACCAAATTACAGTTTATCACATTACTTCATTACTGTTTAATTACCCGACCTGGTTTGATTATGCAGAAATCCGGTAAACGATAATTTGGTAAACAATAATTTGGTAAACGAAAATTTGGTAAATTTGGTAAATGATAATATCTGACATTCTGGTGTGGTGGTTAACCTCCATGGTAACTGAATAGTTACTGGATCACCACCAAAATATTTGAAATACTGGATATTTACTAGGGATGGGAATTCCAGTTTTGGATTAATCCAAATTTGCCTGTAATGGGACAGGCTGGATTAATCTGAAGCAGGTCATAAATCGGCCTGCCATTTATGGATCCTAAATTTTGGATCCGTATTTTCCCCCATCCTCATTCCCTGGGGCCCTGGAGTGCTACTTACCATCTTCAGAGGGCTTGATTGAAGCACTGCCAATGATGTGAGGGTTCTGTCAGGCTCCATCACCACGGCATTCTCCCTTCTCTGGATCACACGTGTGCAAAATGGCCACCACCTCTAACTAAAAAGGTGGCAGCCAAAATGACATCAGAACCATTTTGGTTAAGGGCGGTGGCCATTTTGCACATGTACAATTTCTGGAGAAGGGAGAATGCCACAGTGAGGGAACCTGTCGGAGCCCCCACGTCATTGGTGGCACTTCAATCAAGCCCACCGAGGCCGGCAAGTAGCACTCCAGGGCCCTGTGTGATGGGGGCAGAAGAAATATTTTAAATTAATTAATTAATTTTTTATTATTATTATTATTATTATTATTATTAT
>QEPC01013244.1:476258-491039 GCA_003113815.1 Sphenodon punctatus
ACTGGGGGGGGGGGGGTGGAATTTTAATTATGGGTGCCAGTGCCATTTTTTAAAAAGGGCACGTATGCACTGAATGGCCTGGTGTCCATTTTGTGTACACACAGGTTTTTATTTTAGAGTTGTTAATTGGTATAAGTTTTTATGGATTTAAATATGGAACCAAAAACGGAACTCATAGTTTAACCTGTAAAAACATAAACTGAAACCGAAAAAAATTAAACCGAACACCCCCCAATGTCCCACCCCTAATATTTACTGAGAATAATAAATTTGCTATTGGTTCCGATTCAGCACTAGCCTTGTGCCATGATATTGCTCCTGTGCTTTCTTCTCCTTGCAGCATGCCCCTCCCAGCCAAACTGTAGCCCAGTCTGAATGGGTTAGGGGAAATTTCTGTGCTCTCTCCTTTTCCTGTTAATTGGTAGCATTCTGAAGTCATGTGTTATCTATCCCCATTGTCCTGTAGCTATGGAATCTTGCATTTTCCCATGGTAAACACAGTGAGATGTGGCCTCAGCTGCTGGTTGTGACTCTTGCTACTGTGGTGTAGGGGTCGGAGACTCCAGGTTTTGACCCACTGTTTGTGGATGAAGCCCTGACTTCTCTGGGTAAGACAGGGTGCCCCTGGTAATCTGGGGTGGGAGGGGGCAGTCATGCCAGAAAGGGGGAGGGCTATAAGGACTTTCCCACTGCTTGTGCAGCATCATGATGCTCCTTGAGAGATGGCGCTACATCAGACAGGAGTGTTGGGACATCACGATGCTCTGTAAAGGGTGGGGTTATGTCAGAAAGGGATGATCATGTGACAACCACTTTGCCCCACCCCCATCTATGTTGCCCAACTAAGTAGGAGGTGGCTGGGGGTTCATGTCCCCCCTTACCTATGCCCTGCATACTTCAAGAGCACAGATTCCTTATCCTTCTCATCCCTACACCCCCACACCTCTCCAGGTGCTCTTTGCTGTGACGATAATCCCCCCAGACTATTTTGCTTGTGCCCTTGGGAGAGAGTAAAATTTTATTCCAAGGGAAGCCTAGGTGGCATGATATTTACTCGCTGCATCCATCAAATAAGTCACGGCCTAAGATGGAGAATCAAATTCCCAAACAACCTCCATGACTGCAGAGGTCAGGAACCACGTCATAAAAGCAAATAGGAGCCTTTTCTTCTCTGTGTCCTCTTTCTAAAATAGGAGTGTATTTTTGGATCCATTTCCTCTGTCTCAAAAAAAAGGTAGGCTCTGATCTTGGCTTCCATCATGATGGCACAATGGCATTATCCTGGCTTTGCCTCAGCATCACGGAGATCAGGATCCAGCCTGAATGGGCCAAAGAATAACTAAGGAGATGTTTTTAAAAATAAAATTGCTAGGGATGTGTCATTTCAGAAGAACTACAACCTCCCTAACTTACTGCTTGAGATGGCTGCTGCATGACCTGTGCAAACAGAACTCCTGACTGACTGTCCTGCATTGTAATTCACTCCACCTGGCTCATGATCTCTCTATTACACTTCTTGGCAATTTATACCAAGGTCACACGCTTGGCACTCAGCGCTGGCACAGCGGGATACTGAGAAATAAGAGCAGCAAGGCGGAGCGAGAGAAAGGAGGCACCTCTATTTTAAAAAATCACAGCTCATAAAAATCTCGACCCGGCACCATATGCTTCATGCTAACCTAATAAGGGGGGAGGAGCAGCCTAATTTCCATGCATTATGGCTGATAATACATATTGATGCAGGGTGAGCATGTAAAATATGCAATCAGATATAAGGGGCATGCTGCGCTAAGTGACAGCTATTGCTATTATTTATTTATAGGGGCCCTGTTTGGTGATTGGTGTGTGTTCGTGCAATCAAGCCTGCCAAACAAAAGGCAACTCGTTACAGTCACGCAGGGATCCCATTCCACTCAGTGCACTCAAAATTAAATACAAATCAACATACAGCAAAGTAATTGCTACCTTTCAAGCACAGACATTACTTAAAATTCTTAAGCACCCATCAAGAGCTCGTAAAGAGAAGCCAGGGAAGCAGCTGCTATGAATCCATGTGGGCTGATTTTTTTCATTCCCCTGATTGCCATCCTCAGGTGTGCGAAAGGGTTTACACACCACATTTCAGACATAGTTCCCAAATGCCTGTTTGCAGATCACCAGTGGTCCATGGGACTGTGGTAAGGGGACCACAGCTAGTCCAATCTCTCCTTGTAGTTTGCCACCATAGTCATATATTTCTTCAGTGCTGAGTGCATTATAGGTGGCCTTGGCAAGGTCCTTTGCAGACAAGTATAGGCACAAGAACAAATTGATATAAGCTGTTCATGAATAAATTTAGACTGTAAATTAGAAGATTTTTAACCACCAGAGAAGTGAAGTACTGGGATAAGATCCCATGGAAGTTTGTGGGAGCAAAGAACCTGGGTAGTTTTAAGACAAAGTTGGATAAATTTATGACACACAACTTGTGATGAGTTTTCTATTTGATGCTACAGGAAATCTTTTCCTTTTTTCCCCAAATATTTTTTTTAACTTCCTTTCTTCCTGAAGAATCAAAGTTGTCTGCAGCTGGATATGGGGCTGATTGGGTGTTCTGATGCTTGGTTACTATTATGTTGGGTGCCTTACAGGTGGATCCTGCACACATGCACAGCGTTTAGGGGTAAAATTAAAAAGGACAATATTCCAAATTAAAACCCACCAGGTGGATGTTCACCTGCCTGTCTGTTAGGTGTTCACCAAAAGTTATCCCAGACCCCACCACGCAGTTCTACTTGCTCCTCACTCATGGCAGTGTCCAAGGACATCGCAGGCCCACTGTGTGGACCAGTATGTGCTAATGTGAGCCCATGTAACCATGTCTTGTTAATTAGGTTCAACCAGAGTCTCACCCACATCTAGGTCTGCCAGCACCATAGAGTCGAGTGTAGCATGGCTGCTAGAGGAGAGAGAGTGACTGCGCTTTCTCAGCGGACAGGTGGCTGTGAGAGGAGAGAGTGAGGTGGGGTGCAGGAAGGACCTTCTCCAAAGAGTGCCCACACTCCTCTCTCTGTTTGGGAAAGGAACCAAGGGGAGTGAGGAAAGGGACGAGGTTCCTCTGGAAGATCTTCACGGCTCCTGCACTCCCCTCAGTTCCTTTCCCAAATAGGGAGAGAAACACAGGTGCGGATCATCTGGAAAAGGTTATTCCTGCACCCCTGCTCTCTCCTCTTGAAGCCGTCTCTCAGCTGAGAGAGTACGTTCACTCTCTCCAGATCATGCAACTGCTGCTTCTGATGGAAAGAAGCAGCCAGGGAAGAAGCCTTCTGTGACTGTGATCCCCCTTTCCATCAGAGCCAGGGCTGGGAAGAGGGAAAGCGCTGATTGGTGCCACTGTTGGTGGCTAATGCCACCACATGAAATGCAGGCAGGGGCAGCCCATTTATTAGCTCTACATGCTAAAAATGTGAATGTGGGCTGTACAGATATAACATGGACTCCAGTGGGCTATTGTCTCAATTGAAAACACCCTAGAAGATCGCCATATTTGGGGGCAGGAAGGAATTTCCTTGGGTCACATGAACTGTCAACTTAGAGGTGGTTTTGGGGTTGTTTTTTTTTGCCTTGTGGCTATGGCTCACTTGTTTGAGACATCTAGATTTTTCTTTTGCAGGCATTGGTGTGCTCTGGTCTCTCCCGATCTCAGCTCTGTTTCTGATCGAGAACATTTTGGTTTTGGTGAATCCTGCATTGGTGCACGGGACTAGACTAGATGACTTTTGAGGCCACTTCTGGCTCTATGATACTAAGGTCCTCTGCAGTACAGAGTTCTCTCAGAGGCCAATAGACGAGTAGGTATCTATGGTCTGTATCTTGCCACAGTCATGAATATCCATAGTCATACATATCCACAGTCATGAATAACTTTTGCATGTTGTCCTTTGAGCTGCCAGGTGACTTAACGTCCTCCAAACAAGACACCGTGCCCTTGATAGGTGATGGTCACCAATATCCATACCTATAGTTAAGGTGGCTGCATTATTGTGTTAAAATCATGAACATTCCACTCATAAAACTGAGATTATTTGTCCCAGCAGTGTAAAATTTGGAAAAGAGGAGTACTTGGGCAAGGGGTAGAAGATATCCAAATTTCAGTCAAATCAGTTAAGAAATGATTGAGTTGTAACAGTTTGAAATTTGGAGGCAAAACTGTTTTTACTGGATTTTGTGACTTTTCCTTTACTCCTGAAACATTAGTTCTCTAAAACATATCTGGCCATGTAGGGGTGCTGTAAAATTCAAGTGTGACTTCTAGTTTTTTCTTAGGTTTAGTTCCTGAAAATCCATTGTATAGTTTTGAAGTTATGATGTTTTGAAGTTGACATTTTTTTAAAATGGGGAAAGTGAGAAAAGCAGCTCTTCACCATTGGTTTCATCCATAATGTTCTGTTGTATTACATAGATTTTGTTTACTTGCAGAGGTTTTATTATAGTAGATTTCAGCTTTATGAGAGGAGATAAGCTATCGTGCATGCTATTGTACATCCGTGAGCAAGTTTAACTGACGGGTGATTGAAATAAGTCTGCATTCAGGCTTAATTAATGGATGATTGTGGTAAGTCTGTGAGCAGGGTTAATTAAAGAGTGATTGTGGTAAGTCCATGAGCAGGGTTAATTAACGGGTGATTGTGGTAAGTCTATGAGCAGGGTTAATTAACGGGTGATTGTGGTAAGTCTATGAGCAGGGTTAATTAACGGGTGATTGTGGTAAGTCTATGAGCAGGGTTAATTAACGGGTGATTGTGGTAAGTCTATGAGCAGGGTTAATTAACGGGTGATTGTGGTAAGTCTGTGAGCAGGGTTAATTGATAGGTAATTGCAATGCATCCATGAGCAGTTTCAATTGATGAGCCACTGTAGTATGTCTGTCAGCAGGGCTTTATTGACAGGCCATTGTAGTATGCCCATTAGTAGGCTTTTTTTGCAGGGCCACAATTGTACTTAACCGAGAAGGCTTTTTTTGCAGGACCACTCCTCAGCAGGTGAAACTGACAAGGCACAAGGAATGTTCATTGGAAATTATAGAGACAACAGGAATTCCAATTGGAAGTAATGGGGCATTGGGAATGCCAGTAGCCCTTAATGGCAGATGCTTATCAGAAACAAAGGGAGTGGAGGAGGATCTGAAATGTCAAAGAAGACGGAGGGGAGTATAAAAGACTGGAGGGGGGTGGGGGGAGTGAAGAATCCACAGAGAGGAAATAGAAAGATGGGGAGGCGAGTTAGGTGGAATGACAGGCAGGAGGCCATTCGTCACATTTGTAATGGGGTGGGGGCTGGGTGGAATGACAAATATGAGACCACTGGGAGTGGATTGAATGATGGGTGTCTTGGTGGAATGACAAGTAGGATGATATTGGAAGCAGCTGGAGTGACGAGGGGCTGGGTGAAATAATGGGCAATGATACTTTAGTGCCAGTGCCCACAGAAAATTCTGAATTAAAGAATTTGATCTATTCAAATACAATTTAGTGAAGCGGTCACAAAGTGCTATTCTCTTCCAGCTTTGTTTGCAGTTTTAAATCTTCACTTTGATATTTTGTGTTGGCTATTTTGGTCACTTTGAAGGTGCTGTTTGGATGTTAAAAAAACCTGTGATGTTATATAGATGGACCAATCACATTAATATTAAACAATTCAAAAGCGCCACCAGCTAGTACCACTGAACTGATCAAAGCCCTGGACACTGAAGTACCAAAGCAAAGAAACACATTTGTGGATTTTGCTATGATGATGAATATGAATTTGGATATTTGCTTGTGGAAATGAATTTGCACATTATCTTTATGAATACAAAAAAGCAGGTAGATTGCAGCTCCAGGGCCAGCATTCCCTGTTGCCATGGGGATTGCCTTTGAAAGCAGAATGGGGTAGGAAGGGAGCCCAGTATCACAATATCAAGGGATGCGTTACAGAGGCAATCACTCGAATGGTCCACTTCATTGGTTTTGGTTTGAATACTGCAAATTCATCAGATTTATTCATTTGAATGAGTCTTCATTCCGGCTCCATTAGAATTCAAACAACCTTGAACCTCAAGGGCAGCTAGATCTGAATTCAAAATTAATTCTTCAGGTCCATCTCTCATCCTCATTTTGGCCCTAATTCAGTAGGACCCTTAAGCAGCAATGGCGCATGGGCAGATTCTTGAGGTATGTGGTGAATAAGAATGGCTGGCTGAATCAGGACAACTCTGTGAGATCAGAGCTTATGCAGAAGGTAGTTTTCACCAAACAGGACAGACTTGCTCCTTCAAACAGGATTTCCCTATAAGAGATGTGCAAACCACTGAATTTCTTTCCCATGGAAAGTGTTACTTTGATTTTTCTCCTTGTCCTTACTGGCTGCTGAAACACAAGGGTGCATTATGGGAACTGTAACCCAGCAGGGGGCAAGGCCCCTAGGAAAAATGGGTCCAGAGATGAGTCGCCCATGTTGTACCTTGGTGGCCCAAAATGAAACATCTTTCTTTGTGTCAATCCAGAATAGATTTTTTTTTCCCCATTACAGTTTTGTTCCCAACAAATTGTCCATCAGGAAAATATCCCCTCAGGAGTTCTCTGGCCAGCCCTGCTCCCTACATTCTCCCCTTCCAGTGACCTTGCGGCCCTGAAGCTTGTAAACCCTCCAGAGACATAGTAAATAGGAAATCCAAGTGGAAGGTTGAAGGAACCGAAAAAGGCTTCCCTGGGTGTGCTCTGGCACCAGCACAGCCCCTCTCTGTGTCATTCAGGGAACATAAGCCTCGAGTGTCCTTTCTTCCCCTCAGGCTCCCCCTGCTGAATAAGCATGATCGATCTCTGCAATTACAATGTAGATCAAGCTGTGAAAGTGGCTGGGGAGCCATTTGAGCATTTCAGTAAAGCAAACTCCATCAGCAGGGGAAGATCTACACAAGCAGTTAGCAAAGGACACACGCTCGCAGTGGCAGCTGGGACTCTGGCACAGAGCTGCTTTGCTCCCCAGTCTAGTTAGGAGACCCATGGCTAGACTAGGACAGAAAAGGGAAGGGGGAAAAAGATTTAGAGGTGTGTGTGTGTGTGTTACATGCCAATAATGCAACTAGTATTCAGGGATCTGTGTTCAATGTGTTTCTCCCATTGATGGCAATGGGGAAAATGCAGTAAACATGGATCCCTGCCAGTTTTTCACTCACTAACTAAAAAAATTAATGTGCTAACAAATTAGAAGGCAGACCCAATGTGTAGTGCTTGTGCCTCAGTGCCTGTTGCCCACCTGCCTGTGTTCAACAGCAGCATAGGCAGCAAATCAGGACTTTAACTACAGACAATAAAGCTGCAGTCAGCTGACAGTATAGTTCTCAAACTGATTTAAACCACACACACCTTCCTCTTGTCTGTGGTAGTTGAGGCCCCAGGGAACACAAAACAAAAAAGGACAAGATTCCATATGTAAATTCAAACATTTGTATGTCTCTCTCAGTAATGCAAAACAATTATAATTCAATGAGTAGTTCAAATAAACTATTGGCACGTAAGTGCAACAGGCATACATGTATAATATAACCCAATAATGTCTAATTTTCTTCAGAGGTCCCTCCTGTCAGGATCCTTCCTGGCTGGTCTGAGGAGTTGGCCAGGTCCAGAGTGAGATCTGGGGCTGGAGCATCTTGGGGGTTCCGGGAAAGGGGGAGGCCGGAGGCAAGGTCCTCAATCCAGGCGGGGTCTGTATTCTGGAAGTTCAGTCAGAGTGGAGTACCTGGGGAAAAGGGGAGTGGTCAGAGCGAAAGCACGGAGAGACAGCAGACTGAGGAGGGTCTGGTCTTTGTCTTGTTGTACAGAGCAAGGGTCTATAGCAACTCAAGAAGACTGTATAGTAGTTTCACTTTCAGGCCAATCAGGGTGTGAGTCACCAGCAGCCAATCAGGAGCCTGTTCAGGCTGGGCCAGTAGTGCGAGGGGCAAGGTTAGAGGACCAAACATGACCACCTTTAGGGCCCTGTGGAAGGTACCCCTAAGGGGGTGGAGCCACCAGGGTCCCCACATTTTATTTTCACCCTGGTCCCCACAAATTCTAAGGCCAGCCCTATCTGGGCCTGTCTGGTGAAAACTCTAGCTCCATGTTCCCCATTAAGCATGAACAGGAATGTGGTGCTCTCCATGCCTGCAGCACTTCAGAGGGAGTAGGAAAGAAATCTTGGGGCAGAGGAGAGGAATCCCCCCCCCCCCGGGCCAAATCCCCACTCCTGCAAGGCTCCTCAGATCAGAGCATCCTGTGTGGGGAGGGGAGGACATGATTCCCTATGTAGGTGACCAGGACAGGCCTTAGAATTTGCAGGGTCCTGGGTGAAAATAAAATGCAGGCCTCCCATGACCTCCCCTTCGCAGCCCTTTAGTTCTTGGCAGTCTGGTGTTTGCTCACACATGTGCATGATAACTCTCTCTCTCTCTCTCTCTCTCTCTCTCTCTCTCTCTCACACACACACACACACACACACACAGAGCCTGAAGATGGATGAGTGGGACGCAGAGGACTCTCTTCTAGTTAGAGGGTGACTAGGGATTAATCAGCTTCTTGATGCATTGGGAAGAAAATAGGAGCCGTGATTAGGTCATGAGACAGCTCCGCTTGTGTGGGGCAGGCTGAGGATGACATCTTGTCTCCTTCAGGCTGCTGGTTCCTAAATGAACCTGTCTCTGGGTGTGTACTTATGGAGTATCATCTTTGAAGCCCTTACTCCAGAGTAAGTGATGTGTGGATCTAGCTAAGGCATTGGTTCCCAAGCTTTGGTCCATTGACCCAGGGCTGGCCTTAGAATTTACAGGCCCAGTGTCAAGATAAAAAGCAGTGCCCCTGGTGGCCCCACCCTCTCACCCGTGGTTCTGCCCTCTTGGGGGTATTCCCTGTGGAGTTGTAGTCATGTTTGGAGCCCCACTGAGAGGGAGTGGAGACCCAGCTTCCTCTCCTGGTGAGAGCCAGAGCCATAACTAGCCTATGGCCAACATGGTGTGGCCATAGGTGAATTTATTTACATGCGGGGTGCCAACCAATCATGCTCCAGAGCAGCTGAATCATCAGCTGTGTGTCTGTCATGCCATGACTGCTTGCCCCAGACTCCCTTAGCTTAGCCAGTACTAATGGATGGGCGCAGGGCTTTCCCATGGGGGGGCAAAGTCCCTCCCCCATTAGTACTACCTAAGCACTCCTGCTTAGCACTGGCTGTCAGAAGCAGCAGTGAAAGCCAAGTCTGGATCAGCCAGTTGCAGTGTGACAGACACACAGCTGAGGATGATTTAGCTGCCCTGGGACATGGTTGGTTGGTTGGTGCCCCTCATGTAAATGCACCTGTGTGGCCACTGCCAAATTGGCTATAGAATAGTTACAGCTCTGGTGAGAGCAGAGGCCACAGCAGGTCCCCAGAAGTAGAAAAAATATCAGGGCTTGGCGTGGTTACCCTAGATTGCCCTGTGGTAAGGCTGGTGCTATAGGGACCATTAGATATCCAGAAGGTCATGAATAGTGGTCTACAGAACCAGCCTCTGTCATAACGTCTTCAGTACTTTCTGGAGTCACCACTATTTGGTAGGGAGGGCAGGGGATTGACAGTAATGGATGGTTGGCCAGCACATGCACATTACAGACCCCCTGGCCCACAGAAAGGGCCATGATGCCAGCAAGGACAAAAGCTATCCACTTTGTGCAGTCATGGTCAGCCTGAGATAAGCATTCACCGATGGTGTCCTCTCCAGCAAATAGATTGTATGGGCTTTGGTTCCATAAGAAATTCTGAGGGTTGACAGTTGTGTGTTGGTCCAAAGTGCCTGGGGACCAGTGGTGCAGTGTTTCCCATATTTTTGATACCTGAGGCACAACTTTTCTGGATTAAAACTGATGACACACTTCACTCGTGCACCTGAAAAGGTGTGTGCATCCATAATATAATCTATATTATAATATATAATTTATATTATGTAATTTTATACAATAAACTTACACAATTGTATATACTTTTATATAATATATAGTAGGGCTGAACCTTGGTAATCGGTTTTACTTGGTATTTACCAAGGATCATGGCATTTGACTTGGTTTTACAGAGTACAGAGAACACGAGTAATGGTCATGGTACTTGGTACTCGGTAACTGCTCGATTGAGCTTACCTGATCCTGCGCTGCCGAGTCACTGTATGTTTTCTTCCCATGAGGTTCCGTGAGGTCCCTCCAGCGCAGCATGTCCCCCCAGGGAGTGGCAGCTCACGGCTTGCAAGCAGACACTGCTGTTCTAATGCCGGGAGGAGACTGGGCCGCCATCTTTGTTCTGGGAGCATGCTGTGAAATTTAATCCAGCATGCTCCCAGAGAGCCAGCGGTGGCCACTGTTCTAATGCTCTCTGGGAGCATGCTGAAAAATGTAGTTTCGCATGCTCCCAGAAAGCCAATGGTGGCAGCTCCAGCGCACTGGCTCCCTTCGCTTGGACTCCAAAGTCTGCATCCCTCCTCATGGTGAATTTGCTGCCACTTGACCCCCTTCCTTCCTGCCTTGCCACCTAGAAATGTTCCTTCTGCTCCTCCTGCCATGTCCCCCATAGAAATTCTCATGCTGTAGCCCCCTTGTTTGGTCACATAAGGACAGGAGGACGCATAAGGAAATTCAGTAAAATACTCAGTAGAATGTGGAGTATTTTACCGAGTACCGAGTATTAGAGTATTCTTCAGTATTACCAAGTAGCTCCCAGAAATTTGAGCCCAGATAGAGATAGAAACAGAGACAGATATTCTCTCAGCCTAGCCTACCTCGCAGGGCTGTTGTGAGGATTAAAAAAAATTTTTTGTTTGTTAATTTGTTCTTTGTGAAGTTCTCCGAGTGCCATGGCAGTCAGATGCTATATAAAAATTAAGTTAGTTATTATTATTATTATTATTATTATTATTATTATTATTATTAATTAAAAATACAAAAGAAGAAAAAAGTATCATTTTTCAAGGCACACTTCCACTACTCTTGTAGTACACTAGCGTTACTTTGTACGCCCTTTAGGAATTGCTGTATTGGTGTAAGGAGTTTCTGCGGCCTTTGCGGTCTCTGCAGTATCCAAGCGTCTCATTACCATGAATGCGTTTATCTGCACAGTGCCCCTGTGAGGCAGGTAAGTGCAACTGCAGCTGAAATTTTATGCATGGCATAAACAATTGATAAGATTTTGCATATTTTCTGTTTTCTTTTTTAAAAAACAAACTTTTTAAAGTTTTAAAATTCCAAAAAAGCCCCCTTATGTTTTTGAAACCCCTTCCTTTCCACCTCCAAAATTTGACTAGTTTTAAGTCCATTAAAGTTTTAAGTCCATTAAATCGTCCCCCAGTTTTACAGATGGGGAACAGAGGCACAGAGAGATTAAATCCTAAAAATATAACAGTCACTGTCACACAAGCTCAGACCAGTGCTCCATCCATCCCAGTATCCTGTCTCCAACAGTGGCCAGTATCAGATGCATTACAGGAAGTGAACAAACAAACAGGGCATTTATAGAGTGATCTATGCCCTGTCATCCAATCCCAGCCCCTGGTAGTCAGAGAGGTTTCATATTCTGCCTAACTTGGCCAATAGTCATTGATGGATTCTTTCACATGTTACTTTTTCAAGTAGCTATAAGAACCAGCCTCCTGCTTGTTCTGTTTGTATGAAAGCAGTAACATTAGTTAAGCTACATCCCTATTTATCAGCTCCTGGAGGAAAAAGCTACTTGATTTGCTATAGAGCCAATTTAAGCCACAGTTCACAAACCACTTACTCCAGAGTGGCAGAGGTGAAGGGGAACCCCAGTGCCCCCAAGGACTTCATCTCCCCCCCTCCCGGTGGCAGAGGGAGAGAGGGTGGGGCTGGGTATTTCAGCCCCACACACACTTCCAGACCTGTCAGGGAGGGAGCTGGTGAAAGCGGTACGCTGCCCGGCAATGCCACAGTCCACGTGTCAAAGGGCAGCACTAAAGGGCCCTTTGGCATTGGGCAGGGTTCGAGTGGCCGGGGGTAGATTATGCCATTTTTAGGGGGGCTACTATACCCTTGTGGCAGTTATTTGGGGTCTGTTTGGTTGGGTTATTTCTCCTGATGAGAGCAGGAGGATGGGTAATGGGGATGAGGTGCTCCTGACCAGTGAGAGTGGTTGGGTTGCTCCTTGGGGTATGGGTGTTGAGTTTATTGGGGACAGGGGAGAAGGAGTTGTTGAGGGAATGGGGGGGGTTACAACCCTTTCAGAGGGGCTGCCGAGGAGTGGGGGATGGGCTGGCGGTGCCCTACTGTGGTTAGAAGCAGCAGTGATTGGGGTCGTTATGGGCCTGGGGAAATATGGACCAAGGGAGGGGGCAATGTCATTGTGAGTGGTGGGACCAGTGGTTGGTACCTGTTCCCTGTTCTGCTCCCCCTAGTGTGTGACGAAGACCTGAATGGACGAGATGTCAGGGTCAGTTTTGGCTGACCTCATTCCAGATGGGTACTCTGTCCAGCAACAGACCAGGCCAAAGGGTTGGGAAGTGGGGTGAGGTGGCGTAGCCATTGTTTTTAGGGATTGCTTGACCATGTGGAGGTTTTCGGTGCAGACCAAGTCTGGGATAGAGGGTCTCCATTTTATGTTGGATTTGGCCAAGAGATCAGGTGGTCTGACTGGGGACAGAGTTGGATTCTGCTTGTGTATCGTGCTCCCAACTGCACAGCAGCTTCCCTGACTGCTCTAGCTGCTCTGGTCTCAGTTGTGGTCTAAAGGTCTCCCAGGCTTATTGTTTTGGGGGACTTCAACATTGATGCTGAGGCTGGATTGCATGGGGTGGAGCAGGAATTTATGGCTTCCATGGCAACCATAGGGCTGTCCCATGTGGTGAGGGGTCCAACACATGAGGGGGGGGGATACTCTGGACTTGATTTTCTGCACCGACCTTGTGGCAAGGGGTTCAATGATTGTAGGTATTATGTTCTCACCTTTGCTGTTGTTGGACCATTGCCTCCTGTGGGCTTGCATCCTGATACATCTACCTGCCCATGAGGGAGGGCCTATTAGGATGGTCTGCCCCCGGAGAATTATGGAACCAATCGGGTTCCAGAATGCTCTGGAGGATTTGCCTGTAGCCCTTGAGGGTCACTCCATCAATGACCTTGTGGCCTTTTGAAACACCTGGCTGGTGAAGGCCATTGATTGGGTGGCTCCTAGGTATTCACTTCCAGCGTTTCATCATCGCAGCCCTCTGTGGTTCACGGAGGACCTGGGGTAGATGAAGTACAAGGGGAGGCAGTTGGAGTGACAGTGGTTCTGTACTCGCACCCAAGATGATTGGTTGCGACTTAAAGCATTCTTGAGATCCTATGCCATAGGTAGGTAAAACAAACTTTATTGCGAAGCCGAAGCTATTACAATCTCAGCCCTAGAATACCTAGGACAGTATTTACAAAAATACAAATTACTACAAACATAATACTTCCCAAATAACATACAATATACTAAAACAAAAATCAAACCAAAGTCCAAACCAGGGACAATGCCATCAGACAGTAATCACTTTTCTCCCACCCCCAGCAAAAATAGTCCACTCAGGGCAAGCAAGTCCTGAACAAGTCTAAGCAATCTTTAACATACAAGAAAGCTTTTATGTCTCTGAATTATGGCCATTCCAAATTGGGCTACTGACCTCATTACATGGGAGTCACAGGAATTAAGAAGCATCCGCAAGGAGCCCCCAACATGGTCTGGCCTAGGGCAAAGATATAAGGTATCCCACAGTTTCTTCCTCAGATCTACCAGACCTGGACACTGAAAAAAGACGTGTCTGAGGGAGTCTGGTTCATGAGGCACACATGTAGGGCAATATCGATTTTCTCTCAGAATCCCTTTGTACCGACCCTCCAGAATGGTTGTTGAAAAGGAGTCACATCTGAGAAGCGTAAATGCCCACCTCTCAGGAGCTTGGGGCCAAGTAAATAAATAGCAATCTTTTTGACAAAGACGGTCCAGAGGAAAATAATCAGGTGCCACTGTTTGTGCACGTAAAAGGGATTCCTCTGTTTGCAATTCCTGGTCCGCCAATCTCCTCACCAGGAGGATCTCTGCTGACTTAGGACCAAGACTCCATAGGAATTCCTGGGAAAACCCCATCTTTCATACTTCCAAGTCAACCGCTGAGTGACTCAGTGTAGCTACCATAGGGACAGGTGGGACATTTGTCCCGTGGCCCATTATAGCTGGGGGCCCATGGGCCCGGCCGGCCCACTATGGTAGCTGTTTCCCTGATTATTTTTTTTTAATTAAAATAATTTTCAGCTTCCACCCGCCGCCCAGTCTGTCTACAGCCACCCCGGCCCCGCCGGCTGACAATGTGCCCCCTGCTTGCCCCCAGCCACAGGGCCCCCCGGCGCTGGACACCTCACCATGGCTGAACTGCAGGAAGGGTAGCCCTGCCTCCATGATGTGACGTGACAATGCCAACGCAACGTGCTCATGCATCGGCGTCCTCCTCACCTCAGCGGCACACACGAGGGTGGCATATGAGGCACTGAAGCAACGATGGCACAAGCTGCAGCAAATGGGCCTGGGGCTCTGGGACTTGAGACTGAGTAAAAAAACAAAAACCCAGGGGAACTGTGGGGTGGAGGCACTGAAGGAGTTCAGAGGAGCAGGGCACAGGCAGGGGGGAAGAACTGGGTTGGGAAGCAGGGCATGGGCAGGGGGGAAGAACTGAAGGGGTCGGGGAGTGGGGTGTGGGCGGGTGGGGGGGAACTGAAGGGGTTGGGGAGCGGGGAG
>QEPC01013244.1:491350-515488 GCA_003113815.1 Sphenodon punctatus
GGCTAGCAGGCAGGGGGGAAGAACTGAAGGGGTCAGGGAGTGGGGGGCACTGGTTAGCAGGTGGGGGGAAAGAACTGAAAGGGTCAGGGAGTGGGGGCACTGACTAGCAGGCAGGGGGAACTGAAGGGGTTGGGGAATGGGAGCACTGGCTAGCAGGCAGGGGGGAAGAACTGAAGGGGTCAGGGAGTGGGGGGCACTGGTTAGCAGGTGGGGGGAAAGAACTGAAAGGGTCAGGGAGTGGGGGCACTGACTAGCAGGCAGGGGGAACTGAAGGGGTTGGGGAATGGGAGCACTGGCTAGCAGGCAGGGGGGAAGAACTGAAGAGGTCGGGGAGTGGGTGGCACTGGTTAGCAGGGGGGGGAAAGAACTGAAGGGGTCTTTAGCTGAAGTTGAAGGGGTCTTTAGCTGAAGGGGTCTTCAGCTAAAAGCAAGGAAGAGGCCATTGCAGTTGCTGCATACATGTTTTCTTTACACTGTAATTTTATTAATATAAGTACATTTGATCATTTCATGAAATAAGGACATTGAGGTGAGGGGAGAGGGACAGGAGAGTCTATGGTGATGGGTGGGTGGGGTCATGTTTTCTTTACACTGTAATTTTATTTTAAAAATAACATTTAATTTATTAAGTAGGTTTGTTGTCTGTTTTATGCAATAAGGACACTGAGGTGAGGGAGAGGGACAGGGGAGTCTATGGTGATGGGTGGGTGGGGTCCGGGGGGGGGGACAAAGTCAATTTCTGGTCCCTGGTCCTGTTCCAACCTAGCTACGCCCCTGGCTGAGTCCCAATCACTCACCAACCCATGAGCCATCGCAGTGGAAAGCAATGACTGGTCCTGCAGCGGAAACAAGGAAATCCTTATCCAGTACCTGAATATCTTGCGAAGGGCCCACGAGTGAGCGAGAGACCAAAACTGCATCATCGGCGTAAAGGAGAGCTGGAATTATCCTACCCCCAACTGCTGGAGCATGGGAATCTCTGGACTTCAGAAATGTTATGACAACATTCAGGAAAAAGTTGAACAAGGCAGGGGCCAGGATACACCCCTGCCTTACACCTACCTCAACTGGGATTTTACCTGTTATACCACCTAGGGAGCTACACCTAACCTGTAATGAATTTCCAGTGTACAATTTCATAATCAGGAACAGGAGGCAAGGGTCAATCCCAGTCTTACTCATTTTGGGCCAAAGTCGCGCCCTGCACACTGAGTCAAAGGCAGTGCTAAGGTCCACAAAACAGAGATAGATTTTTTTTCTGGCAGGCCAAAGATCTCTTTACAAGGGCTATAAGGGTGATCACGTGGTCCAAAGTGGACTTACCTTTCTGAAACCCAGCCTGTTCAGGTTCCAAGATATTTTTTGTAATTAACCAGTCTTGCAGCTTTAGTAGCAGAAACCGTGCATAAAGCTTCCCCACCATGCTCAATAGACTAATTGGCCAGTAATTCACAGGCAATGAAGGGTCCCCTTTCTTAAAAATGGGGACCACTATGCTGTTAAGCCATGAACTAGGTATCACGCCCAACTCATTTATGGATGTAAACAGTGGGGCCAGAAGTTCTGCCCACCAACTGGGGGAAAATTTCAGAATCTCGGCAGTGATAAAATCATCGCCGGGTGCTTTCCCAGTTTTTAACTGCAAGATTAGATCCCGGATCTCCTCCAGTGAAACTGGTTGCCATACTGGAAATTGATCCTTTGGGTGGGACACTATTCTAGGAGCCACTGAGGAGGAGTTTGAAAAAAGGTCCCTATAATAGGCTTCCCAACCTTCTGGCAATACCAGGGATGGGCCCAAACTTTTATTACCCAGCCTGGCACAACGGATAGTTTCCCAAAACTTTCGTGAGTCACCTGAAGCAGCGGCCTTATGTAGAATTTCCCATTTCTCGCGTTGGTATAAGGTCCTCTTAGAAATCAATAATTTCCTATATCCTGACCTAGTGGCCTGGAGCTGTTTACGGAGGAACTGTGTCGGGTTTGAATGGAAGGCCCTGGCTATCCTATGGAGTGCAGTCCTCCTTACTAAGCACTCATTGTCAAACCATCCATGCTCCCACCTTAGGGAATGTCCTACTGTCGAGTTTACCAATAAAGGAGATAGTAGAGAAACTAATTTAGCATAATGGCAAGGGGCATGGGCACCCTCGGTCCTAATGCCCAGTCTTCAGTGCTTCACTTCCTCAGAAGACATGAACTCAGTGAGAGCAAACCCAAGTTCTGTAGACCACTGGCTCGAGTAGGAAAAGCTATAACTCTACTAGACTGGAACCCGACTGGTATATTTGTGGTCTGAAAGGAGACTAAGGAGGAGACCGAGAAAGTCAAGATCAAAGGAAAATGGTCCGATTCCACTCTCAGAATAATTTACAAGGATATAAGATGCTGGAAAAAACTTGCAGATGACATAACATAATCGATTACGCTAGAACCAAAATGAGAATGGGAGGTGAAGTTGCCCATCAGATCTCCCCTCATTCAGTCATTTAAGATCACCAAATCCAAATCATCACAGAATGTAGTCAATTGTCTAGCCTCGGGGCTAATCCTGTCATCCCTTGAACATCTGGGAACAGTACAGACTTGTGATTCAAGATTGTCAAGTGTAGAGGCTGACAAATCCTTACCAAGGGAACCAATCCTGATATTAAAATCACCACCGATGACAAGGGGGGATAATGGAAAGGACCTCTTGGCTGCCAATACCATTTATGTTACAACATCCCAGAAGTCTAGTACAAAATATGAATAGGTAGAAGGGGGAAGGTAAACATTCCCTATAAGTAGACCCTGTCCTGATGGAAAAACACAATTAAAAATTACAAAATTTGATTTAAAAGAAACAACAAATTCTACTTTAATGTTACATTTGATTGAAACAAGCAACGTCAGCCCTCCACTTGATCTCCTGTGTACAGTAGATGGGCAAGTGTGTATACAGTAAACATTAAACCCTGTACAAGTGAAATCCACCAGGGACCAAGTCTCCTGGAGAAGAATTACATCAAAGTCCTGAACAAAATTTTAAAAACCCTGATCCAACAACCGCGATTTCCAGCCAGCAATATTCCAAGAAAAAAGCTGTAAGTGGGATGAAGATTTTTGTCATAAACCCACAGTCGAATCAGATAACGGCACAGGCAACTCCTCAACCAATGATTGTGACCGCACCCTAAATGAGGGTCTAGCTGGTATAGAAACAAAGGGAGACCCTACATTCTGAGAGGAAGGTGAAAAAGAGCCAAAAGAGCTGCATCTACCCATTATAGTTCCCTCACAAACTGCTGATGAGGAAAGAGGAGGGAGCACTGCATTATTCAATTCAACTATTTGGGGAGAGGCGGAACAAGGGAGCTTATCAGATCCCTCAATTCCAGGAGTAGCAGGTCTAGGACTAACTCTCCCAGGGGTCAGTATTCTCTGGCCAACCTGATTGCCCCAGTCTCCCACCATTTGAGGATGATTTACAGAGGAAGGCAACTTAGGGAGCTGAAATCCAGTTCCCTGGGAAACCTCAGGACTTCTGATCCACCCAGAGGGTTCTCTATGATTCCTTAGCACCTTCAACTGTTTATGCAACAAATCAAGTCGGGACACCAGATCACCCTGGGAAGACAAACCCAAGGTAGGTCCCACCCTCCCCATAAGAGGCCCCGGCACCCCAGTGCCAGTAGGAACTGACAGCGCCTCACAGGGGGGGTCAATCTCCATCCCTGCCATCTCCATATTGTTCCCACAAGAATGATTCATGCCTGTTTCTCGGGCAGGGTTTACCTTGCTCGATACCAAAGGGATTTCCGGCAAGGTTGGACCAGGGGTAAGACCTCAGGGAGTTCCCCCCGGTCTGGAAATTTGAACAGCAGAACATAACTGACACAGTTGGGATTCATATGCTTTAGATATGAAAACCCCATTCTTGTTTAACAAATGCTGGTTACTCCAGACCAGAGACTCAATAGTCTTAAATCTAACATTTATCAGTTGTCGTAGCCGTGACTTAATCATCAGGTCAAAAGCTTGGAAATCATGACGGGTAATAGGTTAATGTAAAAGCACTCTGAGATGCTCAGCAACATCTAAAAGTGTATCCCAATGTGGTGACGAACCACCAGGCAATGAGAGAACAATAAAAATCAAATTCAACTGAAGAAGATCGAACACCTCTGACTGCTGGGGATCTCCCTCCTGATGATAAGTCACTAAAGACGCCATTGGGTTAGAGCCCTTGAAGGGGCGCTTTGTGTCTGATAATAACCCCGCAGGCTGCCATATCCGCCGGGGGGGCATGTCTGAGATCAAAGGGTTTGAGCCTTTAATAGGAACCATGCCCTCTGGTGATGACCTCCCATACTGCTGTGGGCAACGAGGAACCCTATCCAGGGACAGACAGGGTAACCCCTTAGGGGAAAGTATGGTATCTGATAACCCCGCAGGCTGCCATGTCCGCTGAGGAACCTCATCCAAACCCAGGGGCCGATTTAAGGGGCCCCTATAAAACAATAAAGAATCCATTTTCCCTTTCAATAGGTTAAGTTGTTGAAACATGAACCGCAGAGTCTCAATAGTAAGAAAAACATGGTCAGACAGGAAAGCTGTAAGACCATCTCCAGCCAAAATATTTGAGTTATTTGGATGAGCCAAAACTTCATGAGTAGAATCATGAAGTGGCAATGCCAGCATGGAATCAGTCATCGATCCAGTTACAGTAGAAGGGTTCAAGACGTGCTGAGAGTCTAAAACAGGATAGAGTCTATCAGAAGCAGATTTCGGAAGACAATTTGCAGGCAGCAGTGACGGATCTTTGTTTTCAGCCTGTGGTCTCTTGTTGTTTGTAAGAGACATGATAGAAAGAACAGAGGAAATTTCAGAGAGCTCCCGTCCTCACGGCCTGCACCTAAGGCGGTGCGCACAAGGGCGCGCCTTTGCACGCGCAGCCCTTAGGCGTGCATGCCCGCAGTGCATACGCCAACAAGTCCCAAGTTTTGAAGCCCCCAATAACAGCAGCAGACACCAATCAGGGAGGCGGGCTCGGGTCCAGCTGTCCGGAATTATCTCGTTACACTGGCTGCTCTGTAGCTGAACACCCATTCAGTTCTTGCTTCCCTCCGTACTCCACCTAAACACCAGAGCTGCCGGGTGTCAGGGCAGTTTGACTCTCCCCTGTGCTTAAGTACAGGGAGCATGCCCATGGCGCGTACATCAACAAGTCCAAAGTTTTAAAGCCCCCGATAGCAGCAGCAGACACCAATCAGGGAGGCGGGCTCGGGTCCAGCTGTCCAAAATTGTCTCGTTACGCTGGCCACTCTGTAGCTGAACACCCGCTCAGTTCTTGCTTCCCCCCATACTCCACCTAAACACCAGAGCCACCGAGTGTCAGGGCAGTTTGACTCTCCCCTGTGCTCAAGTACAGGGAGCATGCCCGCCATCCTATGCCATAGCTGTGTGGGCAGCAAAGAAACAGTTCTTTGCTGCCCTTGTAGTGTCTACTCAGTCACGTCCAGTGGAGCTGTTCTGGGTGGTGTGGAGTTTGGCCAGTCCAAACTGCCTCCACCTGGAACTGAATTCACCCAAGGTCTGCTGTGACATGTTCTTAGCGTACTTCGTGGAAAAAATTGCTCACATTGAGCATATCTTCAACTCCACCCTTTCAGAGACAATGGTAAAGCCAGAGGTTAGGAATGCCATGTCTGGTCTAAGTTTATGGGATGAATTTTAATCTGTGACAGCTACTGAGGCAGTGGATGTGCGGGGGTCTATGTGGGCCACAACTTGTGAACTAGATCCTTGCCCATCCTGGTTGGTTAAGACCATCAGGGAGACAGTGGGGGTGCTGGCTGTGGTAATCAATGCCTCCGTTTGGGAGGGTAGGGTGCCAGAATGCATCAAGGAGGCTGTGGTCCACCCTTCTCAAGAAACCATCGCTTGACGCTGGTGCCCTGGAGAGTTACTGACCTGTCTCTAAACTTCCCTTCTGAGGGAAGGTTATTGAACAGGTAGTGGCCCAACAGCTGCAGGTGCATCTAGGTCACACCGGTTTTCTGGATCCCACGAAGTCTGGCTTTTGTCTGGGTTATGGCAGGGAAACCCCACATGTGGCCTTGGTCAACGATCTCCTGGTAGAGGGGTCATAGGGGTCATATGACCCTTCTGGTTCTACTGGATTTATAAGCAGCGTTTGATACAGTGAATCATGAGATGTTGGTGACTCAACCTGCGGGACCTAACCAGGGTCGACGGCACCATTTTACAGTGGTTCCATTCATACCTGGAAGGAATTTCTCAGCGGGTGGTCCTAGGGGACTGTACATCATAGCTGCTGTGTAGAGAATGGATGAATATAAAGAAATATAAATAAATGTTTATATAATAAACCAACAAATTACAAATAAATAAAACTTCAATACAAAACCCTTCTTCAGGGGTGTAGAAACAGATTTGACAATCAAGTATCTGGAACTAACTCCTGTTAGCCAATAGTATCCCCAAAGGCTCTTGATGTTAACTAACATCGAAATAAAGTTCCCAGGCTTGCAAGGTATTGTGGAGTCACTAGGCAGTGGAGCCAGTGTGAGCCATTTATTTAGATGTTTGTTAACATCAAGAGCGTTTGGGGATACTATTGGCTAACAGGAGTTAGTTTCAGATACTTGATTATCAAATCTGTTTCTACACCCCTGAAGAAGGGTTTTTTGAACCCGAAACATGTTGGGTTGTAGATTGTTTTTATGATTGTATTGAAGTTTTATTTATTTGTAATTTGTTGGTTTATTATATAAACATTTATTTATATTCATCCATTCTCTACACAGCATCTTTGTTTTGGATTCTAGTGTGGTGCTGTTTTCTTCCCACTTCTTCTTTGGACTGTACATTATCCCCTGGTGATCTCCTGTGTGGGGTTACATAACTTCCATTCTGTCCCCTCTTCTATTCAATGTATACAGGCAGCCGCTTGGGGAGGTCGTACGCAGTTGGGGGATGTATTGACATTGATATGCAGATGACACCCAACTGTATATATATTTTTCATCCAATCCAGGTCCTGCAGTCCCATTGCTGTCCCGGTGTTTGGCCGCTGTGCGGGATTGGATGAGGTCAAATTGATTGAAACTCAATCCTGACAAGACAGAAGTGATGTTGGTGAGTGGGGTCAGTGTTCTGGGTTAGGCGGATACCCCCACTATTGGGGGAGTCCATCCTCCATTGGCTCCATCTGTGCGGAGCCGTGGGGTGCTCCTGGATCCACATCTGCACCTGGATCTGCAGGTATTGGCTGTGGCCGGGGGAATCATTTCCCAATTACATCTGGTGAAGAGGCTCCACCCATATGTCTTAGATTCCGATCTTGCCACCATCATCCATGCATTCATCACCTTGAGACTAGACTATTGTAATGTGCTCTATGTGAGGCTGCCCATGGTGATGTTCTGGAGACTGCAGCTAGTGCAAAATTCAGCGGCCCGCCTGATGACTGGGATGGGCTGCAGGGAGCACATTAATCCTGTGCTCTGAGCATTGCACTGGCTGCCTATTGTCTTCCAGCCCCGATTCAAGGTGCTGGTTTTAACCTTTAAAGCCTTACATGGCCTGGGCCCTGCTTACCTGGGGGACTACCTCACTCCCATAGCCCCTGAGAAGCCCCTGCGGTCATCTGGGATCACCCTCCTGGAGGTCCTATGTTATCAGCGTGTCCATATGGACAGGAGGGTGTTCTTGGTGATTGCACCGTCACTGTGGAATGCGCTCCTGGTGGAGATCTGCCTCAGCCTGGATCTCCTTGCTTTCCAACAGCAATGTAAAAACTGACTATTCTGCCAGGTTTTTGGGGGAGGGAGCGGAAGGGATGGGTTAGTGGAATGGGTGGGTAGTGTTTTTTTACAGACCCTGTGGGATGTGATTGTTTTAAATATATGTTTTATATTGTTATTTTAATATTTATATTGTTTGCTGCCCCAAGTCGCTTCTGTGCCTATAAATAAATAAATAAATAAATAAATGGTTTGTGGGTCACAGTTAAGATATGTAAATGCAACCAGTAGACTGTGCCCAATTTCCAGTCCTCTAATGACTATCAAGATGTGGTGGGAAGAAAGGGCCCAACGCTGTTTGTTGTCAGGAACAATGCATGTTGGGGTATCATCTTGGGATGCAAGTGTGGAGTGGGCTCCAAGAGCAGCTGCTCATCTCACATTTGCTGCTGGATGAAATGTATGTCTGATCCGCCAGTGACTTGATTGCCAGCTACTTGCAAAGGTGTAATCTGGGAAAGTGGCACACCCAAGGTCAGGCAGGACAACTGTAGCAGAACATGGAATTGAACATTGATTTCCAAAGCATTCACAATCACTCTGATGTATCCTTTCTAGCCAATAATTGTCCACCCCCTCAACATCTATTGAAGAAGGATGTTAGCCACTGCAACCTTCACCCCAGCCCACATCTTCCTTCCTGCTTACTTTTCCCCAGCGCAGTCGAGCCAGCACCAGTTGCATCCACTGCTTAATTTTGCTAAAGGTTTACAGCTTCTCCAAAGTATCTAAACCTTCTGATTTGACAGCCTCATGTTGGCAATCTAATGAGAACGGGTTTTCCTGAGAAATTTCCACTACTCATCTTGCTTCTAGATGAACTATTAATGCTCTGGGGAAATATCTGATTAAGGTAGTTTTCAAACCTTCTGCTTCTTGGACTGAAGATGGCATGGAAGCATGCAGTGGGGTTAGACAATAATGGGGGTAACCAAATGTTTTCAAATCTCAAAAATAGTTAAAAGTGGGGAGGATACAAGAGAAGTGCAAACTTCTGGATGAGAATAGCCAGAGGGGAAGAGGGAGAAGATAAATAGATTAAATGGGAATGGAGACAAAGTAGTTCAGATGAGATTTTTTATTGGACCAACTCCTGCTGGTGAACATATACAAGCTTCTGGGTCACACACAACTCTTCCACAGGCTTGTAACAAACCAGAACTAAAGCTGCATACTCTCACCAGCAGCAGTTGGTCCAATAAAAGAGATAATCTGAACAACTTTGTCTCCATCTCTTGCATTTAGGACTGTGATGCATGGCATTCCCAGTCCAACTGTGAGTCTCTTCAGGACCAGTACCTCTCACGTTTTGGCCATTTACATCCAACTCAGTCTGGTCCTTTTTAGCTCTTGTTTGTGGGATGCAATATTTCTCTCCCAGTGGCTAGGCTAACAGTCCACACTCTAACCAGGGAATCCAGCTTACTCTTATATCAGCCTGTCTCTCATCCATTGGCCCCACTGCCCTGGGCAATTCCCTGGGATTACAGACGTACTCTAATTTTGGCTGGAGGGCCTCCGTGCCCTGCTGGATTTATGCCTAACTCTCTTTTTCTTAGACCATCAGGCCTTCTCTGCTCTATCGTCTTTGGCACCTGGCCTTGGCTTCGTACTGGTACCCTGCCACCATAGCCCCTTAACTTGGCTACCAGCTGCTGGCATTGCCTGCCCCCTAGCATCATACTGGCTACCAGCTGTTCCATCCTTAGCCTAATCTTACTCAGGCTCCAGGGGATTGTCCCACCATCAGCTATGGGCTTCCCAGGTGGCTTTCCCCCCTCTCTAACAACCCCTGGGTTTACTAAGGCCATTTCAGCTTAAAGGCCTTGCCCTCCAGGGCCTTTCTGAAACTCTTGAACTTCCTCAGTTGGGTGCAGGGTTCCTTCTAAATCTCCCCAGCAGGGTGGCTTGCACTGGAACCCCACACCCTGAACCTGTTGTCTCCAAGCTGATACTGACTATGGCTGGGATAGCTTTCCCTATAAAGCCCCAGACAGGGTCAGGTGACCATCCCACTTCTGATCACCTGACCCTCTGTTCCCCTGGCACCCTCTTAACCATTTCAGGGCTAACCCAAGCAAGAAAGGGGTGAAGTGCTGCTATGCTGTGGGTTTGCTCCTGCAACAACTTATCCACAGCACTTCACCACAGGAACCAACACATGGGTAGGAAAGGAAAAAAAGGTAACTATGATCTCTAGAGTGGGGATGGAGAGAGAGAGAGAGAGAGAGAGAGAGAGAGAGAGAGAGAGTGTATATGTTATTGGACATCCCATGATCTGCTATAAATTCTAAGTTTGTTTAATAAGGAAACTGTACGAAAATCGTTTGACATACTGAGGGCTAGGAATCGAGAGGAGGGACACCTTCTTTTCCTGTGCCAGAATGGAAAGTTTTCATTTCTTTTCTTCCCCTGCACATAGAAGTTCATGTTTAATGGGAACATGCAGTAAAACAAGAGTCATTAACGTTCTCCTCATGACAGGGCTTTGATCAGTGAAGTATTAATTATGTTTGAAAGCAAAGGAGAAAGACTAATGAAGAAGAGATCAAAGGGAGAAGCAATCACACTGACTTCAAAACCATTTCATACTGTGGGGGCCAGCCAGTTTCCCTGCAGGGAATTCCCCCAGCTTCTATGGCGAAGGTCTCCTGCCCTCACTGGGAAGCCATTTCTCAAGGCTAAAGTGGATGCCCCATTGCTCTAGTAAGAGCTCTAGTAAGAGCAATGGGGCATCCACTTTAGCCTTGAGAAATGGCTTCCCTGTTATTAAATAGCCCATGAAGTGACCTTGGCTTCCAGATCCATCAATCAGAGGATCATATCAATTATTATTAATTATTAAGCTAATGCCATGGATGTGCATCAGGCTTCATGCATTCCAATAAACAGGAAATGGGAACCCTGCTCTGAGCAGCTCACACAGACATGAGACTCATGGCTTGTAGGCTCCATGTGAGCAATTTACTGAGTAAACCAACACATTGGGGTAGGTTCCCAGCTCTAGGGTCAAACCCTGTACTAGGTTAAAATATCAGACCCGAGCCCAGACCCGATGTAACAGGGATGGCCCCACCCCTATGGAGAAACATGATGTCACCGAGTCTGTGAAGGAGGGGCCGTGTCAGGAAAGGGTGGGGGAACACCTGAACCCTCTCCTTTTCTAACATTCTTCCTGTCCCTCACCTGGGCATGCAGGGTTCTACTCCAAACGTCTGGATCCATTAGCAAGATCCCCTCCCATCTGAACTAAAAATTGCTCAAGTCATGAAACTCCACAAAGGCAGATTTATGTCAGAAAGAGAGCATGAAGGCCTTTTTGGCCACCCCCTTTCTAATGTAGCACTGCCATCCACTCTGTTGTGATGTCACGATTCTCTGTAAGAGGCAGGGTTATGGCAGCAAGGGTCATGGCAGCCCCTTTGCCCTGCCCCCTCCAACCTGGTCCCACTCCCTTGGGTTTCATTCCCTTTCATTCATCGCTTTAATTCCCTCATCAGTTCTATTGGCCTTTCACCATCTTTAACACACACACCCCAAAACCATTTCCCTACTCTTCCAACCTCCCCTGAATCAATCATGTCCCAGACACCTCTATATCTTGGGCCAGACCTTCACTGCCTGCTTCTCCAGATCCTTTACACAAGCTGGGGATCCCAGTGCTGGTGGGCTGCTTGCAGGGAACTAGTGTAGGTGGCCCAGGCTGGCCTCCTCCTCCTCCTCCTCCTCCTCATTTTGTTGGGTGTTTGGGGTGTGTGCAAGAGGCTGGGGTAGGATGAGGGAAGGTCATACCACTAGCTAGCTCCCTCCCTCAGGATCAAGGAGAGTGGAAAGTGGAGGAAAGAAAAAAAAGCTGAAGTGCTCTAGGGAACTCATACCTCATTTGTTATATCAGTGCTGCTCAGAGGTGGCCGCCCTAAGCCCCACTATTTTCTCTAGTTCTGGGGGCTCTGCAATGGTCGCATTTTCATCAGGGCAGGTCCCACTCCCTTCCAACAGAGCCCCATATTTGACCACCTCTAGGGCCCCGCGGAGAGTGCCTCAAAGGGAGTGGGTCTATGGGGGCCGGGGGCATAAAGGGTCTCACATTTTATATTCACCCTGGGCCCCCCAAATTCTAGAGCTGGCCCTGCTTGTTATCCCCCTGGGGCTGGGATCCTTGGTCATGGTGGACTGCAATAAGAGGGTTAAATCAGCCTCCCCGTTCCCTGGTAACTGAAATAAGATACCTGCCATCATCTCCCTAACCTTACCCCTCCTTAAAAAACCCCTCTCTCTCTCTCTCTCATTTTTATTCCAGGATTGGCTTTGGACAGCAGAGTATTCTTGAAGGATGACCCATCCCTGTGCTGAATAACCCTCTGGCTGGCACTCTATATCCCCTCTGCAGGCCCCTTCACCCCTGATTGATTCCTGCAGATCAGAATCTGCTCTATAACCATCCATTTCCCTCTGTGCTGCTCACACTCCCAGAATCCACCCTGTAGAATATTAATTTGTCTTTTTCCAGTAACCCATACGAGGGGGAAGGAAGGGTGAGAATTGGGTGGTTAGGGATCCATGGGAACTGCTTGTAGAACATCCAAAACTTCCACATTCCTAAATATTTTTTGTATTCATGAATGCTATTCACATTTTGGATAATACTCAAAAAATCTGAATAATATTCACACCTGAATTGCATATTCGTATATCCATTTAATCGGATATTTAATTTCAGATCCTCATTTTTTCCTGGGTTTTCCCTCCGGTCATTTCAGACCAAATATCTGAAGCAAAAAGGCCAAAGAAACAAATCCCTCCCCACCCCCAGGAAAAACAAGAAAAAACAACCTGGAAACCTGAAACAAATATCCAAATGAAGCAGAGACAAATAGTTCATATCCTCTCAATCAGATTCAATTCAGAGTGGGCAAAATCGTCAAACACAATATTCACCATGAACAACTATCCCCTTTGATTCTGAGTCGGGTCTACCCTTGCCTCCCCATATCCCCACTTTGGATCAGTTCTGATCTGCCTCATCCATAGCTCACCTGGATATAACAAAAGACTGTTTATTTATGTAAACAAAAGAACATGGTGCCCCAAACTGCCCATAGAGAAGGCCTGATGGGGTTTTGCATCCTGTCCAAAAGTTTGGTTCCACTCTCTCTCAGGACCAGGGGGATGACTTTGGGTGGGAGGCATCAAAACTGCTCTAATTTGCTGAACTTTGTCTTAGGGCTGAATCAAATTGACCCATCCCTTTTCACTAATATAATATGTACTTTTTGGAATGGATTACAAAGATCTAGCAGCCCTGAAAAAAGGGATACTTTTACTGACCATTTACAAAATGATACTAAGAGAAGGAAATGTATTTATTTATTTATTTATTTATTTATTCATTTCGTGACATTTTTATGCCACCCCCTCATGCCCACGGCATCTCGGGGTTGCTAACAATATGATAAAACAATAAAATACACTAAAACCAACATCACTTTAAAAATAATTTAAACCCCCCTAACCCTACCCTCTAATTCCCCAAATTCCTCACCCCATCAATCTCCCCCATTTACCTCTCCCTCCCCCCCTCCCCTCCAAAGGCCTGGGTGAACAGCCAAGTCTTGCATGCCTGCCGAAAGGCGAGCAAACCCGGGGCCAGGCAGGCTTCCTTCGGAAGGGAGTTCCACAACTGTGGCCCAACCACCGAGAACACCCTCTCCATGGTGGCGGGGAGGAGCTGCCAATCTGGGATTTCTGTCAGAATGGGGATTGAATTCCAGCTGGTCCACATTCCTACAGATCTAGATTGGAGTGGGTGGATCTCTCGAAGACGGAATCCGCTCAAAGGCGAAGTTTCAGCCTTTCTCTGCCTGACTCAGGGCCTGACCTTCAGCAACTGAACAGAAGGCAGCTAATGGGAATGGTCTGTGGAGTTTAACCTGAAAGGGTTGGGCACTGTCTCAGACTTGGACTGTTAATGGACCCTTTTATCTGGTCACCTGGGGAACAGCACAAAGGAGGCCTCTCTTCACCAGAAACTGAACCGTAAGGCTGCTGTAACTGTGTCCCCTTGTATCTTTACCTGATATCTCACTGCCTCTCATTCTTTAGTAAAGTTTGATTTTGTTCTAGGTAGATAGACCTTATTGTTGGTCTATGGTATTGCTACAGGAAGATCTCTCCAGAGAAGGGAGTGATTGCTCTTTCAGTCTGTGCCTACTCCTGTCAAGGGACAGTTCTCCTTCAGTCACTCCCAGAGAGCAGAGTTTAGGCAAGGGACTGCGGAAAGGTTCTGTGACTGGTAGGGCTGAATCTGGCATGTCATTTGTTCTGGTTCTGATGAGAATGAAAACAACAACAACAAAACATTTGCACATCTGCAAATGGCCGCTATCCATAACCAAAATAGTGGTGTTTTGGGATATGGGCAGCAGCCATTGCACATGCACGTATTGGCCCAGCAGCCATTTCTGCATGTGCAAGTCAGCTGCCCATAACAACATAAGGTCCATCAAGTCCAACATCCTCCTGTGTCTGGCAGTGGCCAATCCTGGGCACTTGGGAGAGGTACCCAGCAGGTCATAATGGAGTAATCAATTCCCTGCTGTTCACTCCCAGCTCCTGACAGTAAGAAGTTACGTCCCCCAACCTATTGTCTAATAGCCATCAATGGACCTATCCTCCAAGAACTTATCCAATTCTTTTTTAAATAGGGATGTGCGAACACGGTTCAGATGTTCAGAGTTCGGTCTGAACTCGGCCTGTTTGGACATCCGAACCAAAAGTCCGAACAGAGCTCGAACATGGCCGAACAGTTCAGTCATGTTTGGGTGAGTTCGGATGAGTTTGGGGGCGGGTAAAACATGACTTCAGGTGGGAAAAACGTGACTGGAAGGCGGAGGCAGCTGAGGAGCAGACTTCCTGGCACCAGGGGTGGAGACCAGGTGTCGTTTCAGGGTCATATGATACGGATACAAAAAAAATATTGAATTCGGTATCGGTATCGATAGCGCTATTTTCGAATGTTCGGCCAAGTTTGACCAAACCGAATCCACCAAACCAAACAACCGAACCCAAACTCGGGTTTCAAACTGAACGACCGAACATCCGAACACCCGAACCGCGTTCTGTTCACCCATTCCTATTTTTAAAGCCCAGCTATACTATTGGCCTTGACCACTTCCTCTGGCAACAAATTCCACAAGTTAATTGTGTGTTGAGTGAAAAAAATACTTTCTTTTATTTGTTTTAAATCCGTTGCCAATTAGTTTTACAGAGTGTTGCCTAATCCTAGTATTATTTGAGAGGGAAAATAAAAACTCCCTATTTACTCATTCCTCCCTACTCATGAATTTATAAACGTCTATCATTTATAAACTTCTTTCTACTATAACATATTTTAACATAGCGTAACATAACATAGCATTATTTAGAAAAAAATTATCTATTATAACATTTATAACTTTTATTATAAACTTCTCAGTCATCTCTTCTCCAAGCTGAAGAGCCCTAACGTATCAAGCCTCTTCTTGTACAGAAGTCATTCCATAACTTTTATCATCTTGTTGCCCTTCTCTGTATCTTTTCTAGTTCTGAGTTCTAGTGTTAAGATACGGAGACCAGAATTATTATTATTATTATTATTATTATTATTATTATTATTATTATTTATTTATTTATTTATTTATTTATTTATAAAATTGATATGCTGCCCCCTCTTGCTAAAAGCATCTTGGGGCGGCTAACAACATTAAAAAATACATATTAAAATAGACAACAACCAAAATACAATTAAAACAACCTAAAAACCCCAAATTAAAACAATCCATGTCCAAACTTTCCCTAACTGAACCCACCCACCCCATCTCCCTCAGAAAAGACCCGACGGAACAGCCAGATCTTGCATTGTCTATGGAAAGAGGGGAGGTCGGCGGTCAAGCGAACCTCCAATGGGACGGATTCCCACAGCTGCGGTGGAGCCACAGAAAATGCCCTCCTTGGAGTCGAGACCCAGGAAACCTGGGGGATCTCGAGGAGGGTGCCCCTGGATGAATTGCACACAGTATTCAAGATGCAGTCACACCATAGATTTATATAGAGGCATTATGATATTTTTTGTTTCTAATCCCTTTCTGGGTAATTCCTTACATTCTGTTTTGGACCACTGCCACACATTGAGCTGAGTATTTCACTGTATTGTCCGCAATGACTCCAAGATCCTTTTCCTGAGCTGTAACCCCTAATTTAGAACCCAGCATTGTGTACATATAGTTAGGATCATTTCCCCCTATGTGTATCACTTTGCACTTGTCAACATTAAATTTCATCTGCCATTTAATTGCCCAATTAACCGCCCCGAGCTGCTTTGCAGGATGGGGCGGTATAAAAATCTACGAAATAATAATAATAATAATAGTCACCCAGTCTTGAATTCCTCACATTCCACTTGGGATTTAACTACCTTGAATAACTTGGTGTCATCTGCAAATATGATCACCTCACTGTTTACTCCCTTTTTAGTTCACGATTTGCTTCTCTCCTTTGTGAAAATTGACCATTTAGTCCTACCCTTTGCTTCTTATCCTGGCTTTAACCA
Organism: Sphenodon punctatus; assembly: GCA_003113815.1. NCBI lineage: Eukaryota > Metazoa > Chordata > Lepidosauria > Sphenodontia > Sphenodontidae > Sphenodon > Sphenodon punctatus. Next base: position 507,749 of record QEPC01013244.1, read on the forward strand.
GTTACCAATCCATGATAGGACACTGCCTCTTATCCTATGACTATTTAATTTCCTCAAAAGTCTCTCATAAGGGACCTTATCAAATGCCTTTTGAAAGTCCAGATACACTATATCAACTGGCTCACCCTTATCCACATGCTTATTTGCACACTCAAAAATTCCAATAGATTAGTGACACATGACTTCCCTTTGTTAAATACATGTTGGATCTTCCTCATTATGTCAGCATGTTTATCAATATGCTCAATAATTTTGTTCTTCACAACCATTTTCACCAGTTTGCCTGACACTGACATCAGACTGGTCTGTAGTTTCTAGGGTTGGGACTTGGTAGGAAATAGCAGTTTTACTGGATACTGGATCTTGGAATATCAGATTACTGGATTAAAACCGGTATACCGGTACCGGATTTTTTCCCATTGAAATCAATGGGCAACTTTTCCCATTGAAATCAATGGAAGACAAAAGTAAAATTGAAATTACCTGTAAATTGAGATTCAATGACAAGAAAAAAACACAAGTGAATCTAACTGCTAACCAACCAGTACCACCAGACCACACTTTGTGCCCAGTAGCCCCCACAGCCCCCAGTAGCCCCCACGGCCACCACAGTTCACTACTATTTTTTTTTCTTTAAATTAAAAATAGGTTTTTTGTCAACAGCACTCAGAAGTCAAAGCCACTGTCAGGCCATCACACACAGTATCACAGGAACTGCCAGCCCAGTAGTACACTACACTTTGTGGCCACAGCCCCCACAGCCTCCAGTAGCCCCCAATGGCCATCACTACTATGGTATTTTTTTTCATTAAGCAATAGGGTTTTTTTCCACAGCGCTGCCACTCAGAAATCATCAGATCATACAATCACTATCACAGCAACTGTCAGTAACAGAGACAGACTAAGACTAGACTACACTTTGTGCCCAGTCATTAGCCCGCACCGGCCAGACCCAACAACCACAACTAATATTTTTCTTTAAGCAATAGGTTTTTTTTCACAGCACTGCCACTCATAAATCACTGCTGATTCTATCACAGCAACTGCAGGGCCGAAACCAGCAGCCAAGCAAGCGCAGTTCAGAGTTTCAGTTTACAACATTGCAGCACTGTCTGTTAGTGTTTTGTTTTTCCCCAAACCAGATCCCCCAAAGAGATCAGGTTGCCATCGCCTACCTTTATCCTGAACCTCCAAATCCTCAATTTTTGTTCCCTCCTTGGTCACCAGTAGTCTTCTTAATGCTGGAGTTCCTTTTGGTGGGGTGGTGGGAATATCCTTTAACCCCCCCCACATTTCTCAATTCACACAGGTACACTCACACAGGTAAGATTTATCAAGGGGTCCTCTTAACATAAGGGCTCATTTCCATGGAAGGGAAAAGGAAAGGTTCTTTAATTCATTCACACCTACTGAGTTATGGGAATCCACTGAGCCCCCTTGCATTCAGCGACATTTTACAATGACCCTGAGGCAGCTGAACTCAGTTTAAGGCCCAGACCTCAGTTCTGTTATCTCAATTCACACCCGAAACCACTGGGTCACAGGGTTCAGCCCTAAGGCCTAGTCCTAGACCTGGTCAGCAGTTAGGTTACTTCTCCATTCACACCTTCCAGTCACACAATACTTAATCTCATTTCACTCCTTCCAGCAATAAAAATTCCTCTGGCCAGTGGCCAGTCAATAACTCACCCTCTAGTGTGTCTGACAGACAGATTCCTTAATTCAAACTTTCAAAGTTGGAATCATGTTATAAAGAAATATTTTTTTGTGTGCTGTTTGAATTAGAGAGATTTTATGTGCCCCCTTAACGTTGACCTCTCCCCAAAGTAGAGGTACCATGGCTGCTGGCGTTGTGAGGCCTCAAGACATACAGAGACTTCACGGGATATGTGGGATGCTCGACAGAACACCACAGATCTCTGAAGTCCCTCTAAGTCTGGAGGTGCAGTCATGGGTCCTGAATTCCGTGCTGATGTGTAGAAGAGGTAAGTCCCACAGTTGGCAATGGCTGGCTGGTGTTACAGAGTTGCTTTCCTCCAGATGCAATGTGTCCTCAGACTTTAGTTTGGTTCTGGCTGGAACACAACTCAACTAAGACCTGGGGACAGAACTGTGTCAGGAGGTGAAGTGGTTGGGGGTGTGTGTGTCATTTTTTTAGAGAAGAGAGCATTGCACCCTCCCAATGCCCACTGCATCTCTTCCTGGTGGTGGTGGTGGAGGGCAAATTTGGAGTGTGTGTGTGTGTGTGTGTGTGTGTTGTATGCATGCACGCATATGGGATGGGGGGTAACCCTGTCCCAAGAGTAACCCCATCTGAACCCCCATGTCATCACTCACCTAATTTACTGGAGTGCTCTTGGTTTAATCTCCTCTGGAATGCCAGTTGTTTTCCATGGTAGGCATTAGGCAAGGCTACAGATACAGAGATGCCTAATGGCTTCATAGGATCTGAAGAACACCCAATGATGTCAAAAGGTAGCAATGCATCATGCAGTGCACTTCTGGCAGTGTAACATTAGTGAATTATTCTTCTGCCATTCCTGAGTCCAGTGTCATCACTGGAGGCTTCTAGACAGACACAGTCAGACTCCAGGGTGTGGAATGATTTTTATTTCAAATCCACAGGCTAGGCTACAGACACACAGGGACCTTTTGACTTCAGAGGCTCATCAGAAACACCCGCTGAGGAAAAAGGGCCCCATTGCATCATGAAGTGCACTCGTTGGGGGTGGCTGGCAGGAGCATTCTTCTTTTGCCTTTGTGGTCCAGTCTGTTCCAGATGAGGTCCCATAGCTGGGGTGCTAGAGCCTCTGACACAGAAGGACTCAAGCCTATGGAATTATTTTTATTTTAAACCCACGAGACTGGAGTCCTACCATGTCTGGAAGTGCAGTGATGGTGGTGGGGATACATCAGATGGCTGAGGGGGACCAGGCTGGAGCTTAGGTAGAGTGAGGTTGTGGGCCTGTGTCAATGGCCATGGGCTGGGCCGTGTCATTGGGGAGCGGCCCCTGTCCCCCGGAAGACTTTCTGCCCTCCCAAAGCCCTCTGCATGTCTTCCTGGGGGTGGGGGCGGCCACCCCATGCATGTCGGGCCGATGTGTACTGTGTTGTGCAGTGTGTGACTGAGTGAAGGGTCCTGCTGGGGCATTCCATTCCAGACTCCGAGGATGAAATGAAATGGATTAGCCCTGCTGGGGCGCTCCACTCCAGTGTGTGTGTGAGAGAGAGTGAAGGGCCCTGCTGGAGCATTCCATTCCAGACTCCAAGGATAGAGTGCAATGGATGAGCCCAGCTGGGGCGCTCCACTCCAGTGTGTGTGTATGTGAGAGTGAAGGGCCCTTATTTCCCCCGATAAATGACTCCTTGCCCTTCCTGGTGGAATGGTATTGAAGGAGGCAAATTGTTGGCAAGCAATATATGGGAATAAGTAGTAGCTTTCCTACTACTTTTCCCTGGTGGAGTGCTTGGACCGGGATATTGCCATGCTGCCAGTGCCATGCTGGTGGTGCAAACTGAGGCCACCTGCTGCTCTGAGCTCATGAATGACACCACTGACCAAACTGAAGGCCGATTTAATTGCCTGAATCTTGGCAGGATGTGCACAGGTGCAGGGGAGTGAAGGTAGCCAGAGAGGATATCCCCTGGGGCTGGGCAATCGCATCATGTCCCCCAGTCAAAGGTATCACCCTCCAGGAACCCAAGAAGGGGATGGTTATTCTTGAGAAAGATCAACTGTTCCACTGTCTTTGGGTCCATTTTGGTGCGATGTGGGGTCATGATGTCTCCTGCCACACTAAACACCTGCTCCGAGGATACACACATAGGAGGACACGAGATGTATCACACTGCTACCTTTGCAAGCGAGGGCCACACATGCATCTTCAAGGACCAGTAGGCTATGAATTCGGTGGATACAGGGCATGGGAGCTCAGCAAGATATTGCAAAACATAGGTGTTTGCAATATCCTGTTTCTCCGGCTCACATGTAGGTCCTGCAACCTTCTCCACCCATTCCCCCAGCCCTGAAAGAGTCATGGAGAACTGGCCCTCACTTGCAACCCCTGTAGGAGCAGTAGAACTTGCAGCATGCTGCAGGGACCGCTGCACTTGGCAATACTGCCACACCCCATTGACGATCTCGACCCTGTAGCTCGTGAAGGGAACAATGGGTGCAGCAATTTTCCTCTTAACCCTGGGTCGAGTAACGCTTCCAGGAAATGTGGTCAACTTCATAACAAGATGTTGAAATGTCTTGTAAGTCCATCGACCAATGCCACTGTCAGCGCCCTCATAGACTCACAAAGGTCAGCATGAGAAAGAAAGGCTTGCATTCATCGCTGCAGGATCATGAAAAGCGGTAACACCTGGCACAGACTGGAAAGCTCCGAGCTGAGCTCCACCATGCCAACTAGGGATGGGCGAACAGATCGCGGTTTGGGTTCGGCCGTTCGGTTCGGCTGCGTTCATTTTGTCCATTTGGCTCAGCCTTTTGGTTCGGCTGCGTTCGGTTCGGCCGTTCGGTTTGGCAGTTCGGTTAGTTCGCCGGGTTCGGGTTCGCCTGTTCGGTTCAGCCATTCAGTTCGGCCGTTCACTGTTCGGTTCGGCCGCGTTCTGGAAATGTTATCGGTGGGGTTTTTTGTTTTTTATATGGTTTTTTGGTTTTTTATTGGGTTTTATATGGTTTTCTTTTGGGTTTGTTTTTTTTTGTTTGTTTTTATATGGGGTTTTTTATTTATTGTTGTATCTAATATTATATCTATCTATCTACACTAAATCTAACTGCTAGTAACTATTCTAAATGCTATGAACTAAATGGATTATCTAATAAGTACACAGGCCTACTCCTACAAACACTAAAACTAAATCACTAATGCTATCTCTATCACTAAGCTAGCTCCTACAACTACTATCCCTAACCCATCTCTCTATATCTCTATCTCTATATCTCTCTATCTCTATCTATATGGAATGGGGTGGGGGAATCACAAACACAAGGTTTCAGTTTAAGGTTTAAGTTTCATTTCAGTACAAAACTGAAATGAAACTTAAAGCAATCTAATAATCCTACTCAACGCCTGCTGTTCAGGAACAGTGACTAGCTCAGAAGGTGTTGGGAAGGGGGGAGGCAGATAGTTTCATTTCTTGCAAGCCTCTCCACCCCTGGTGCCTGGAAGTCTGCTCCTCAGTGACTAGTACTGCCCCTCCCTGTCACCTTACAGTGAACCATTTTTTTGCCATCCGAACTCACCTGAACATGATCCGAACTGACCAAACTTTTCAGCCATTTCGCCGTTCGGTGTTCGGTATGTTCCGTATGTTCGCATTTGGGTTTGTGTTCGTGTTCGGTCATCCAAACAGGCTGAGTTTGGACCGAACTCCGAACTTCCAAACCGCGTTCTCCCATCCCTAGTGCCAATGTGAAATGGCTCCAGAACCTGCATCAGCTGCTCCACTGCTGTCCACTCCTCCCCGGACAGTGGTGTTGCCCCAATGCTCCGTGACAAGCATAGGGCATGCAGGACCTCCTTCTGCTCCAGGAGTTGTTGCAGTATAAAAAAGGTGGAGTTCCACCTTGTGAAAACATCCTGAATCAGCCGGTGAAGAGGGGAGCCCAACTCCTCCTGCTTCTCTTGCAGCATCCAGTTGCCTGAACTGACCGGTGGAAGAAACCGGCAATCTTCCTGGCAGTTCCAAGGATGACTCTGATGGCCTCGATCCCAGTGACAACATTCTGAACCACAGCAAATGTGGGTGTAGCCACCATGACTGATGGCTGCAACCATATTAGGGGTATTATTGGTTACAAAGTAACTGACCTCAAAGTTAGAACCCTCAGCCTGAGTCCACCTACCCAGCATGACATCTACCATCTCGAGGATTTTGTCTGCTGCATGCTCTGTGTCAAACACCTGGGCATGTAGCAATGCCCAACATGGTATTCCAGAGAGCACCGCTCCTCCAGTTCTTCTGCTGCTGCTCCTCGCTGCGCTGGTGACAGCAACTGGTGACATCTGCCACCAGTGTGCGGTCAATTACATATAGGTGTGGACCGCACTCTGGCTAATCCACAGGTCCGTGGTAAAATGTACCACAGCCCCCTCCATGCATAAGAACTCCACAAGAAACTGGGACCTCACCCTCCTGTACAGAGACAGGATAACCTTCGAGCGGAAGGTTTTGCGACAAGGGACACTGTAACATGGCTGTAGAAAATTCAACAGCCGCTTCAAACCAACACCCTCAAAAAGGTTGAACAGCTGCTCATCCAGGGGAATCACTTCTGCGATTGCCTTGGTGATGGCCACAGCCCGGGGGTGTCTGGGTGCAAACAGCTGCCTCCTTTCCCAGAGTGCAGTTACAGCTGCTGGGAGGATGATGACAGGGAAGCGGTGGGCTTGGTTGAGCTGCTAGCACTCTTCCTCTGCCTCTTCTGGGGCCGGGGGGTGGTTTTGGCACCACCATGAGATGGCCCAGTGGTAGCAGTTGCAGCAGGAATGGAAGAGGGCTCCTCCTCCTCCGGGGAACTATCACCCACAACCTCTACAACTGCCACCTCCCCATGTGGTCACTTCAAACGGCACTCAGTCAGATCACAGATGTGCCCGTGGTGCCAGTTCAAGTGATTGCAAAGGCCAGAGGTGCCCCATTTCATGGGATCGGAGCCACCACGACTGACCTTGCTATGGCAGTGCACACACACTAGCTTTGAGTGGTTTTCCTCCCAGATGCCAAAATGAGACCACACCCAGGATGTGATCTTCTTCATGCATGTTCCTGGGAGGGCAGCAGGAGCAGCACGACTGGCAGTTGACCTCTCGAGGTAGTGCTTGGTGCCACACTTGCAGAAGGGGCAGTGGCAGAAGGCACAGCATGTGTGGGTGTGGAGTTCGGGTCCAGAGGAGATGCAGGCACACCAGGCTGCATGTCAGCAAGGGGAGAGGGTGGCGTTGCCGGCATGCTAGAGTGCGTGTTAGAGGAGGATGGGGCCGGGGAAGCAGGCAACTGTATGAGGGAAAGAGCATGAGAAAAGGAGAGCTGTGCACTAGGAGCAGGAGCAGCAGAGGAGGTAGCCAGTGGACAGTCCACTGCACTAGCAGCCAAAGAAGGAGCACCCTTCTTACTGCTAGGCACCGACCAGGAGGAGGAAGCACCCTCCTCCTATCCCAGCCTCTGCGGTGGCTTCAAGGTACGTCCAGAGACCTTCATCTTGCATGCACTTGAAGCTGGTGTGCTGGAGGAAGAGGCCACGGGTGGCCTTACCTCCGGTGTTCCTGTGCAGACAGAGTAAGCTGCCTAAGAGGAAGAGGCTTCTTGCCTCTTCTGGCACTGCCACTCATGGTCAGTTTCTTAGTTCCATGGCTGCTCATCTTTAAGTTGTGTCACTAAGAAAGGGCCACCTGCAACAGGTGTGTGTGTTTGTTGGTGTTGTTTAACTTGTGGGGGCTAACTAAATGTGGACAACTGTAGGGGGCTAACTAACTGTGGGGAACTGTAGGGGGCTAACTAACTGGGGGAACTGTTGGGGGCTGGGGAACTGGGAACTAACTGGGAACTAACTGGGAACTGGTGGGGTAGAAGTGGGGTAGAGCTAGGGGGTGGGAAGAGTACAGAATAGTAGAGTGAGTGGGGTGGGTAGAGTGAGTGCGGTTGGTAGAGTTAAGGGTGTGGGGTAGCAGTGGGGTAGGACAAGGGGTGTGGGTAGAATGAGTGGGGTGGGGCAGAGGTGGGGTAGAGCAA
>QEPC01013244.1:515570-544580 GCA_003113815.1 Sphenodon punctatus
TAGGGGTGGGTAGAGTACAGAAGAGTAGAGTGAGTGCGGTGGGTAGAGTGAGTGGGGTGGGTAGAGCTAGGGGGTGGGGTAGAAGTGGGGTAGAACTAGGGGGTAGGTAGAGTACAGAAGAGTAGAATGAGTGGGGTGGGTAGAGTGAGTGGGGTTGGTAGAGCTAGGGGTGTGGGGTAGCAGTGGGGTAGGGCAAGGGGGTGGGTAGACTGAGTGGAGTACGGTAGAGGTGGGGTAGAGCTAGGGGGTGGGGTTGAAGTGGGGAAGGGCAAGGGGTTTCGGTAGAGCTAGGGGTGTGGGGTAGAAGTGGGGTAGGGTAAGGGGGTGGGTAGAGTAAGTGGGGTAGGGTAGAGGTGGGGTAGAGCTGCTAAGGTTAGGTGTGGTGCAGTGTAAGTGAGTGAGAGTGATGCGCTCGATGCTCGCTTACCCGCAGCCGGCTACTCGCACATGACGTCCAACATTGCCAACTGTACAGTCCAACACAGTCCAGTGGTTGGTGGATGAAAAAGGAAAAAAAAATTAATGCACTGTGTTGTGCGCAGTTGCCAGGCCCCACCATTGGCCTGGCATTGTCCAAAAAGGTCTAGAGACCAATATCGAATCTAAACATTCTGCTCTTAAATTGGCATTAAAAGGGCATTCTAAGAATACGTGGTCCAGGCTCTCCAACTGATCTAGATGGCATGGACATAACCTATATTCATAGCTTCTTTTTGCAAATTTTCCCTCTGTTCCTGCCGACTCCATCGTATGGAAATGAGCAAAAGTGAATGCCCCACGTAGCTGAAAGTTTTAAAAATCTATCAGATATTTTTCCACACCGAAGGTATCTTTGAGAAGTGAATAAAGGGGGGCAGCCCTCAAGGTCCTATTATTAGCCAGATCTGTTTGAAACTATTGGTTTAAAACCCTCTGTTTCAGAACAGGCACAGATATTATAGTTCCAAGGCAATGAACAGGGGACCAACCTAATGTCTGCAGCAAAGTAGAAATCTCTTTCCACCACTGAAACTGCAAACTCCCCAAAGGTTGAAGTTGCTCTTTCCATCAAAGAAAAGGAAGTCTAGAGGATTCCAGAGTCAGAACGTTGACCCAGAAGGCAAACCCTTAATTTGGGCCTGACTGTATACTAGGGGTGGGACTCCAGGCAAATTATCGGTTACTGGTTTTATTGGTATCAGATTAATCCAATATCGGATTTTATCGGTATCGGTATATCGGTTTTTTAACATTGCCGATTTTTCGGCTCTCTAACATTGCAGCCATTTTTAAAATGGCTGCAATGTTAAAGATCTGAAAAATTGGCAATGTTAAAAAACCAATATACCGATACCGACATTATCGGTATTATCAAATTAATCCGATATCGACAATTATCAGCATTATCGGATTAATCCAATACCGATAGTCCTATCCCAGAAGATACACCAACTTCTGTCCTGAACATAGAGGCTGGCACAGAATTTTCCACCCCCAATATACCTCTCAGAGCTCTTTTCTGGACTGCCTCCACATCTTTGCCATATGTAGGAAATGTAAGCTCAGCTCCGAAAAGGAGCTGGGCAAGCGATTTGGCTTTATACACCTCTATTACTACAGCTATGCTAGAATAGCTGGAAGTTCGATAGACTTTTAATAATGCAGCCGCTGAACTTTTTGCCTTCAGAATCACATTTTTTGTGCGAAGGCCAGGAACGAGATGACAAAATCTTTAATTCCAGGTAAGTATAAGTCCTCACCTGGGGTAACTCTTTGCCTTCATATAACCAAGTGTAAGAAGTATTACCAGAACCAGAAACTATAACTTGTGACTTCTGAACATTAACTGTCATATTGTTCTGGTTACACTATCGCCCTAACTGGTTCAAACAACCTTGCAAGCCTCTTTTTGTTTGTGACATAATAATCACATAATTGCCATACAACAATAAAAAAAACAGGTCTCTCACTAACTTTAGGTGGAGAAATATTTGTTTCGCTTATCATGGCTACAAGGTCATTGATAAAAAAAATTGAAAAGCAAAGGTGCCACAACGCATCCTTGCTGTACTTCTACAGAAACATCGAATGGCTGAGTAAACCTCCCAGTATTATTCAAGCGAACTACAGATTTGGAGTTTTGATGTAGCGCAATCAGAAGATCCAGTAATTGGCGATTGATGCCCATCGAGATCAGTTTCTTCCAATGTTTAGAGTGATGAATGCTGTCAAAGACCTTGGAAAAATCCATGAATGCCACAAATAGTTTGCCCTTTCTAATTGACTCGTGTTTATTAATAAGATGCAAGAGCACCAAACAATTGTCCATTAAAGTTCTCCCTGCCCTGAAACCTGCCTGTCCCTGTGCTAAAAGCCCATCACTAAGTACCCAAGCTTCCAGCTAATCAAATAAACCTTCAGAACTCTAGGGTAAATACTATCTGGTCCTGGTGATTTGTTACTATTCAGTTTTTCAGTTTTTTCTAGAATGTCATCCAGAATCACTTTGACTTGTGACAGTTCTTCTAATTCATCCCCTGCATAGAATAGTTCCGGTGTGGATATCAACCCAGCATCCTCTGCAGTGAAGACCAAAGGAACACATTCATTTAACTCCTCTGCAATAGTCCCTCTTGTCTTATTTTCCCTAGTGCCCCTTTCACCTCCTGGTCATATAATGGCCCAACTGACTCTCTACACTCCTGCTGCCATTTTGGGTATGGGTAGTGGCTGTTTTGAGTATGGGTACTTGGGTAGCTGATATTTTGCACATGTGAAAATTGACCCAGTGTGGTTTGGGTTTTTAAATTTTATTTTTTCAGTCAGGATTCTCATCTGAACTGTTTCCAATTGGAATTTCGATTAAAAAAACATAGTTCCATTTTTGAGGAAATGTTCTGTGAAAATAGAACAATTCCTTCAATCCAGATGTCCTTTTGCTCAGGTGCAAGAGTCTTACACTTTACCTCGAAAGCTTTCCTTAAGTAGCTGTCTCATGAGACGCCCTGGGGAAATTGAGTTCCCTGATCACTAGCAAGTGAGGGGCAGGCTGGAACTCATCCTTGTGCCCAAACACTGATGTCTGGGAAGGAAAGTATCATTAGGATCCATAACATCCAGTTACACCAGCTTCCTGCCATAGTACCATGCTCCACACAATGGGACCTCCAAGGCCTGCTACTGTGCTGCAGCCACAGCTGACAGGAGAGATTAGCTTGGTCACTCTGTGATACTCAGACAGGACAGCTAAGAGCATGGCACAGATGCTCACCTGGATGGTAGGAAGATACCAAAGCCCTGTCTTTGATGGACATAGTTTGATGACTTACTGAGAAATTTGCCACCTCTCCAGGCAGGGCTGGCCCAAGGGTTTTTGAGGTCATGTGTGAAGTCTTGTTGCAGGGCCTAATTTGCATAAATAGGTCCCACCTAATTATGCAAATTTGTAAATTTATATAAAATTTACTCCCTCTGGACAGGAAGAAGTCCCATTATCCAACCCTCTGAGTGGTCATAGACAAGCATGGCCTCCCAATGCTTTCCCTCCCCACCTCCCCAGCCAAGTGTCTACCACCACTCCAGGAGTGGTTCCACTGCAGGGGCAGGTGGGTGGGCAGTGAGGCAGGCACAGAGAGACTGACTGTGTCCACTGCCTTACTGAGGGGGAGGGCGGGGGAGCTTAGCCAGCCTGACCTCCAGGGCCTGTTGCTTCTTGCTGCCGATGCCACCTGTGCCTGGTGCACGAACATGGTGTGACCAGTGCAGAGGTGCTGCTATCAAACACACGACAGCCAAAATGCAGCTAGCCTATTAAGCTCATTATGTCATGAAAATCTATCTATCTATCTATCTATCTATCTATCTATCTATCCAGTTCAGTTGTGCCCCCATAATCAATTCACACTGCCCTCACTCCATAACCAGTTCATTTGCATCCCCGCCCCATATAATCAATTCATGCTGTCCCCCACCCATACCTATTTAATTTGTGCCCCCAGGGCAGCATGACTTGATTATATGGGGGGCGCAAATGAACTGCTTATGGTTTGCGGGTTTAAAGACAGTATTCCTGTTAGCAATTACTTCATTAAGAAGAGTTAATGAAATAGCAGCCATAATAATCTCAAAACCATATTTGCAGATTTTCCAAGATAGAATAGATATTGCTTTACATCCTAAATTCCTACCTAAGGTAATATAAGTAAGACAGTTGTGTGAATGTGGCCCTTTTTACATGGGTTTCTCCCACCCATGAACACGCAGATTTCTGCATGATCATGGGTGGGGGAGTCCCATGTGAATGACACAGTGCATGCACCCATGGTGAGTGGGAGTGCATGCGTGCCTGCCTAACATGCATCCCCACTCACCCCCCACTTGTCCCCATGCACGGAGCAACCGGGGGAAATGGTGGTTACTCTGTGTGTGTGTGTGTGTGTGTGTGCAGCCGTGTGCACGTCACACCCACACACTTGCATGCACATGGACCTCCATCTGGTGGAGCCATGTAAAAATGGCCTGTAAAGAGCCACTCGAAGAAGAACAGAAGGTTGCTACCTTGTAAACAAGGTTCTTTGAGATGTCTTCGAACATTCTCACTACACCCACCCTTCCAGTTTTGCATAGATTTTTTTCTTATATTCCTAGAAAGGGTTGGAAGGAACTGTCATTCTGAGGGGGAGAGAGTTTTTTATACTAGAGGAGCTCGAGACCATCATGTGGTCTATTATTTGAACAGGGTGCACATTCAGAACCCAGTTGTGAGAATGCTGGGAACTATCTCGAAGAACCTTCTTTACAAGGTAACAACTTTCTGATCACTCACATGGGGAGGAGTTGTTTGTAAACAAACATCTTTATCTCCCAGTCCCATTGGTGTCCCGGTGTCCCGCTTCTGCTGTTGCAGCACTACTAGGAGGCAGAGGCAGATGACGGATGGGACCGGAGCCATGGAGAGGAGGCAGAAGAACTTATTGGGGGAGAAGCTGGCTGCAGCCTGCCACCAAGCCAGGCAAGCACAACCCCAGCTGGCCGAGGGGCCATGTGCACCCGCACATGTGGCACATGCCTGGGGCTGGCCCTGTCTCCAGGTTTCACCTAGAGATGCCGGGTTATAGCCCAGAGTCTCCAGGCGCTATGTTAAGGCCTTGGTTTCTCTGTGTCAGCCAGATGGCCCAGAGAAATCAAGGCTTCTGGGAGTGGCACGGCCTGTCTTACAATAGGAGCATCAGGTGTGGCAGTCAGGGGGCACTGGTAAGAGCCTTAGGCACCACAGCAGGACTTTTTTCTACTGTTGTTGCTGGGATGTTGTTGCTGCCAGTCCTTAGGGTGGCTGCTGATGCAGGCATTTCTGTGGGGCCCCATTCTCTCAACCTGGAGGTTCTGCCCTGCACCCCTTCCAACTGCTCAGAGTTCCAAGGCAGAAAAGGTCCCTGATCTGCAGGAAGTGCAGGTTGAAGCTGGTGCTTCTTGTGTCCCTCGAAAGGGGGCAAAGGAGCTGCTCCATCCCCTTCCCAATGTAACCATGTCATCTGTGGAGTGTCGTGATGTCACAACACTCCACTGAAATTGAGGTTACGTCACACCGAGGGTGAGACAGCCCATTTACTCTGCCCCTCATGAGGTGGCCCGACCCTCTCTAGGTTGCTTAATTACTGATCACCACAGAAGAAGGAAAATACTGGAAAATATTAACCAGGAGAAATGACAGTCCAACCTGGTCCCATTTGGAGGGTGTACATTCTGTGGCCTCCAATTCTGCATATGTTAGAGGCCAAAGGCACCTGGCTTGTCCCCTTGCATACACTGAACAGAGAGCTGGGTGGTCAGTAGCATGCCACGTAGAGTTTCGAAGTTTAGACTGGTTGAAGGCTGATGAGAGCCTGGCCCACAGATTATACTCTTGGCAGTGATGATACTCGCAGATTGCTTTATTTAAGGGCAAAAGAATGCACTTACTTAAAAGATCATAAGGAAGGAAAATTGCAAGAGCTCATGCAGAAAGTGAAATTAACGGCTGTGGGAAGACAAGGATTATCGTTGAAATAATTAACTTGGTTAACAGGACTAATTATTTATTTTACAATTACCTGTGATATGCACTCAGGGAGATGCTGGGGAAAATAAACAAGGGTTGATAAAGCTGTTAACTACCAGGCACTGCAAATTTCTTGTTATGGTGTGCCAGGAAGGTGAGTGGATGACAAAGTGCTAGTTACCATCTCAGGGCAACATAAAGAAATTCTGTGGCCTATTGATCACTGGAAATTTATGAGCAGAGGGAGAGATATTGAAGCAGTTCCCAAACTGGTGTAAATCAGCCTAGCTCAATTGACTATGTAGGAGCTGCAACAATTTATTCTTTTGTACTCAGACACTACACAAGCATCTAGGAGCCCTGTTGTGCATATATACCTCAGTGGTCAGTGCATGCTGCAAATCATCAACTGACTCTGCACTAGGGGTGTGCATGCCATCTTTGTTATTACAATAATGATAATGAAAATTGTCATTTTCATTATAATTATTGCAATAACGAAAATGACAAATAATAATAATGATAGATAGATAATCTTTATTATGGCACTAGCTTCCGCCATGGCTTCATAGTCAAATAAAACAAATACAAATACAAAACGGACACATCAGGAATAATAACAATACAAAAACCAAAATCAAAATATTCCTGTTATACTCCAATTAACAATTAAAAGTAAGTTTGGTTTGTCCACTTGGTGATGATGTGCCTATCATCCCATACTGCCAATAATAACAAAAATATTATAAGATAATCTTTGACAGATGAATTGTTTAATAGTAATAATATAACATTAATACCACGGAGAATAACCAATAAGGGCTCATTCATGTCCCCATCAAATTACCTTTAGTGTAGTTCTTTTCTTAGAGGCTAATATCACATAAGTAGCCAATGCTAAAATAGCCTTCTTTCCTGAAAGTTTAAGAAAGTAGATATAACAACCTTCAGAAGTGAAAGTTTTCCCCAAAGGCAGATATGGGCCCAACCATACCTTCCTTAAAGAAGTGTACCAAGGGCATTCCAACAGAAAATGTTGGGTGGTCCCCACTACATTCATATGACAATTACATAATCTTTGAGATAGTGGGATTCGTTTGTATCTGCCCTCAACCACTGCCGACTCTACTAGTTGCAGCCGCAGGAGAGTATATGCCCTACGTATTTTTGGATTTGGCAACATATCCAGATATTTTTCTTGATTTATAAGGGTCTTGAAATCACCCAAATAGGGAGCTATCTTCCAGTATGTACACTTGTTAGATCATCTTGATCTGCCATATCCTTAAGTCTCTGGAAGATTTCCTCCCTAATCCCCCTAAGGGGTTTCCCAGAGAAATATTCGAAAGAAAATCCCATTTCTTTAATCAGTTTGGCTAGATATAGAAGCCACAGATAAGATCGAATCCCTTGGTGCAACAATTCCTCTTTTAAACAATGTTGGATAACTGACTCTTCATCCTGACTAAGGAGTTTCAGCCAGTATCTTATATATGTTTTCTTGGCAAGAAGGGAAATAGATGAAATACCTGTTTTGGTCCTCAAAATTGTCCCTGGTACACCTGGCCCCACTCTAAGCAATTTCCTCAAAAAGAAATTCTGCACTCTTTCCAAGATTATCGTATCTGGAAAGGGAATCAGCTCCATTCCAAAGAGCAACATAGGAGGAATCTTGGCCTTATATACTTTCAGCATTTCTGAGACCGAAATCCCTTTGGAAATATTCCAGGTCCTTAACAAAACCCTTGTTGATTTCATAGCTTTCTCTGCTCTTATCTTCATGTGTATGAACCATCCACCTCTTGAGCTGAATACAACCCCGAAATAAGTCAAAGATGTAACCAGGCCTATGGTACCAGTTTTCAATTTCCAACTAGGGGGGATTTTTCTTTTACCCACTACCAAAATCTTTGTCTTCAACCCATTGAGTTGGCAATAGTCCTGCAACTGATCTAATAATAATGAAAATAGAAATGGAAATGACATTATGTTTTTGAAATAAAGGGGGAAAATGGAAAAGAATATTTTTGGCTATAACATTTTTATTTCTTACTAAATTCTTATAAAACTTGGGATGCCTGTACCCCCAATGGAGGGTACTATATGTACTAATGTGTGAAATGATTAGATAAAGGAAACCGATTGTAGAAGCAATTTAATGTTGTGATTTTAAGAATAACTCCATACACATTTATGACTACAACCTCTTTATCTTCCATCAAATTTACATGAAACCTGTGAATATTATGTCCCCTGACAAACTTAACATTCTTTCCAATTTTCAGAAAGGTTGGATAAAGGGTCCTCATGGTATAAGACATTAACTTAAAAATACATTTCTAGCTGTAACATGTTTATATTCCATTCTGTTTACAAGACATTTGGCAGACATGTATCACATACCTGCCCTGTCATCTCTGCCAAACTACAGAACAATTTGATAAAGGGACCCAATTTATAAGCAATTGAAGCTGTCCCCTTGAAGACTATTATTCAGATAAATAGCAGCACATGCAGTGCCAGTCAGAGGCAGGCACCTGGCATGACAGGGGGAGGGAGGATGTAGGAGGGAGGATGCGTAGCAACCAAAAAGACTGACAGACACATTCACTGGCCAATTACTGCATGCTTCCAGCTTTACAGGACCAATTATTAGTGGCTTTGAGGCTGGCATAGGGGGCGGCCCTCAGGCAGGCATAGAAGGAACATAACTGGGACTTTGGCAATACCATCCCAGAAATCAGGAAACATAGTTTATACATCCAGGCTGACCAATTATCATCACATTAAAATCCTGCAGCACTGTGACAGAGGACATAAGAGAATCTCTATTGGCTGTTTCCTAAACAGATGTTTGTGAATTCCAAGTAACAAGTGAGGGAGAGATGTTGGGATGGTCACAGCACAGAATGAGAATATTTGGATGACATTTCTTCTGTCCAATGGCATCACAAACCGATCTTATACCACAGAGTGACACGTAAGAGAATCCCTGGCATTGACTCCTTCTCTGAATATGTTGTGCAGGCATATAAAGGTGGGACCCCTTATCACATTTTGGTGATCTTTGGCAAAGATAGCCATGAAAATGTGATATACAGCCCTGGCAAATGTCATGTAAACTGGTTGGACTAAAAAGATGTTAATTACTTATACCACCAGGACACTTTATCCAATCCTTCTGAAAGTTGTCAGATCTAATAAATATGGAAAGTGGTATAAACTTGCCAAGTTTCATCTACATTAAATGTGAGGCAAAAACGTTACAGCTAAGAATGTATATGAAGATTGTTACACAATAATACAATTCAACTGCTTTTAAAATTGGATTCCTTTATCCAATATTTTTGAAATTTGGTACACTTAATGATTTCCATTTGCAGTGTAATATTACCACGTGTCAGCCAGATATAATGGAAAACAAATAAGTTACAGCCAAAAATATGTTTTCTATTGAAACCAATGGAAAATGAAAACGAAAGCAAAACCAAAAATGACAATTTGAAATTTATGAAAACGAAAATGGCAGATTTAAATAACGAAACAAAAACAACATGGGCCTCTGGTGCACACCTCTACTCTGCACCCTGTCCACAGGGGAGGTGTGTGGGGTTATACATACAGTGCATTTACTCCAGGATCATAATTCCCATTTCCCTTGGATAACTGGCAGTTCACACCAGCAGGTACAAGGGTGATCCCTGGGGTGAGGGGTGGTTTAACACACACCCCATCCCAGGGATCACCCTACCCCCCCACCCAGAGATCGCCTACCTTTTGTGCTCCAGGTGGCGGCGGCGACAACTACATGGTGGTCTGGCGGCTTCAGCACTGGCCGGCTTCAGCACTTGACTAGGCCTTCCGGGGGGGGTAGGGTTATCCCTGGGATGGGGGGGTGTTAAACCACCCCCCACCCCAGGGATCACCCTAGTACCTGCTGGTGCGGGCTTCGGGTCAGCGCCACCGGCACGGCAGCGGCCTCGAGCCCACACTAGCAGGGACTTCGGCTAAAAAAAATTTTTCTTTAAAAAAAATCCAGGCTGGGGTAACCCCCCTTCCACCCATGCAGCCTGGATGGGGGAGGGAAAGTGTTGGGGTTTTTTCCATTGATTTCTATGGGGACAGTTCCCCATTGAAATCAATGGAAAAATACCGGTACCGATATACCGGTTCTAATTCAGTAAACCGGGTTTTTGGGAACTGGTATCCGGTAAAACCGGTATCCGTTTTTTTGGGTGAAGTTCCACTCCTAATCTATAGGGAATTAACATAGAGTCACTCGATTTTAGGGGTTCCACTCTTAGTCTTTATTCTCCAACACAGTATCTTTCCAGTACAGTCTCTATAGAACACTATAGACAGTCTCAATTTCACTGGGAAACAGTCCTCCAGCAATCCCGGCCCTATCTCTAAACTCAGCTCAGTCAGGCCCCTGCCTCTGGCTGGCTACTCAGTCTCTTATAGTCTCTAGTCACACTCAGAAAGCCTCTCTCTGACCATTTGCTTACTGGTCTTGGCAGTCTCTTCAGGACCCTAGACAGTGTCAATCACCTGACCCAGCATCTAGGCTTTCCCAGCAGCTCAGCATGGGTTCAGAACCCTGCACAAGGCTCCTTCAGCAGACTCCCTCTCCAGGTTGCAGCCAGAGCCAGACTGTTTCTCCTCTGGCTGGGGTTTGTCTTTAATTTTATGTCCAGAGTGGGCATGACTAGTCTTTCACTTTCTCAGCCCTTAAAGGGCCAGTGTCCGCTCACTCTGTAATTGGCTATCAATGTGGGTTTGTTGGTTGGCTCTGCTAAACCAGGATCCAGTCACCACCCAGTCTGTCCCACCCTCAGGCTGGCACTCTCTGCTCTTCTTAAGGGGCAGCAGCCTCATCAAACCTGCCACACATGCATTTTGCTTACCCCAGGAACATTTGCTTTGAATCAGGGGCTATGCTCTCATGCCTAGTAAGGATGCACCTACTTCAGCACACAGGAGCTGTGCAACACTCCAAGCCAATGACCACTGGATAAATAGCTTTCACATGGATGCAGTCTTGACATCACTTTCTTAGGAGCAGACTTGTTGATTTTAGTGAGGCTGCTCTCTACATTTATTTATCATTTGTTTCTATAGCAAAGAGTCCTGTGTACGGGATTGGTCCAAATGGGGAAGAGAGAAAGAGGGTGAGGGGGTCATCATGGCATAGCAGTGTTTGTGTGTGTGTGTGTGTGAAAGAGAGAGAGAGAGAGAGAGAGAGGTGGATGGGTGGGAGTCATCATGGCATAGCCATGTGTGTGAGAGATTTTTTGTGTGTATGATTTTGTGTGAGAGAATCAAGGTGAGGGGGTCATCATGGCATAGCAGTGTGTGTGTTACATGAGTGTTACGTGTGTGTGAGACTGTGTGTGAAGGGAGTCATCATGGCATAGCAGTGTGTGTGTTACATGAGTGTTACGTGTGTGTGAGACAGTGTGTGTGAAGGGAGTCATCATGGCATAGCAGTGTGTGTGTGTGTATTTCTGTATGAGAATGAAGTGCGGCCCTTGCTCAAGAATCCATCTCTTAACATTGACTCCCTTGCCAGTCATGTCCAGGACTTCGTTTTTGAAGGGAAGATTATTGAACGGGCAGTGCCCCAGCAGCTCCAGGGTTATCTGGACCACATCAGATTCCTTGATCCCTCACAGTTTGGCTTTCATCTGGGCTATGGCACTGAGACTGTGCTTGTGGTCCTGGTCGACGATCTGAGCTGGTAGTTGTACCAAGGTCGGTCCACCCTTCTGATTTTGTTAGATCTTTCAGCAGTATTTGACACGATTGATCATGAGATGTTGGTGACCCCCCTGTGGGACTGTGCCAGGGTGGGCAGGACTGTTCTTGAATAGTTACACTCATTCCTGGCCAGGAGAACTCATTGTGTGGTGCTGGGGGATTGTACATCGTCCCCTCGGGAACCCTCATGTGGAGTCCCGGAGGGAACTATTCTGTCCCCTCTCCTGTTCAACGTGTACATGCAGCCTTTGAGAGGGTATGCTGATGTCATGTCCAGGACTTGAACCCTTGGCCTGGGGGGTTTGGAGGTGGCACAGAAGTGGCTTGAGCCACCTGCTGTCTGATAAATCATGCTTTCATCCATCTCCTTGTGCCTCCTTCTGTATCTTCACCAGGTGTGTGCTTCGCCCTTGCTCACCTGTCTCCCATTTCTGTCATTTATCTCCTGGCTTCCTGATTGGCCACCAGGGAGTATTTAAGACCTCCTGGTGGCCTCAGGAAACTGGTGGAGCAACTGCTCTTCCTTGGGTGTGTGTTTGTGTGTGTGCCCCTGTGGTTTGGGTCTAGCATTAAGCTGTCTCACCCCCTGTGACTGTGTTGCTGCATGTTTTGTGTGTGTGTGTCCTATTGTCCTGTGAAACCCTTGTTTTGGGAAGTGTGAACCCTCTCTGTATTGTTGTGCCGGTCCCCCTTCCCCAGCTCCTCTGTTGCGGGTCCCCCTTCCCAGCTCCCCTATCACTGGGTACCTGCCCCAGCCCCTCTGTTGTTGGCCCCCCTTCCCAGCTCCCCTATCACTGACTACCTGTTCCAGTTCCTCTGTTGTTGGGTTCCCTTTCCCTCTCCCCTCTTGCTGCCTACCATCCCAGATCTCCCCTGTTCCAGCCTCTTCATTGTTGAATTCCCTCCAGTCCTACAGCCGGCCTCGTAGTTAGCCACTTGGGGCTGTCAAGAAGAACTCCACCACTGCAAACGATGATGTTACTGGCACCCTGGGAGTGGGAGTCGTACCAGGAGGCAGAGACATTCTTTAACCACCACCCAGGAACCCTCGAACCATCCCCCATGATGCGGGAGGCGCATGGGCTGGCAAGACAATATTTGGCTCAGGCAGCCACTAGCCAGGCAGCAGGGCTCTTAGCCGCTTGCCAGAAGTCGTTGCCGCGAGAAACAGCTAGGAGATCCATCCCCTTGCCCCCCAAGTCACAGGACATTGGGTTTTGGAGCAAGGGTTATGAACTCGATTCCGAGGATGTGGGGGATTGGAAAGACCTGATGGAAGAGGAAGCAGATAGCCCCAACAAGGAACCCAAGGACTTGTATACAGCAGTTACTGCTTCCTGTTCCTCGCATGGTGGCCTGTTGTCTGCAGGGAACACTTGGGAGGACCTGGGAAACAAGATACTAGACCCAGCAGGGCTCCGGGCCCTGCTACCAGCAACCAGGAAGGTCATCTCCAAGGCCGAGGGTTCCCCGCTAGCACAGTCGGGCCCACGACACCCCTTTATAGGTATCACCTAGCAGAGGCCAGTTGGGGAACCGGGAGCATCATCTACGACATTGCTTCTTCAGCTTGGAAGACTGGCCACTCAAAAGGGCACTGTGGCATCCCCTGTGGTCTCCAACATGAGGGTCACAACTAATCACCTTCCTAGACAAGGTTGGCCCAAGGTGGTTTGAGGATTATTGACTCCCCTGGGGCTCAGCTGATCCCCTCTCAATGACCAGCTGAACATGGAGGCAAGAGCCAAGGTGTATCTAGATAATCGGTTACCTCTGGAGTCCCTGCGAGTCCTAAATAGAAGGATCCCATATTCCTGTTACACCAATCTCCATGCAGCAGAGGGGTTTACATCAAAGGGTTCCCCCTCGTGTCTCTTCTCGGTGACCTCTAACTCCACAGAACAAGGTTTTTTCAAGCAAACAAGGTCATGGCCCATGGGATACAGCAACCGTCCCATCACAAAAGAAGATGGGAACGGACCAAGGGGTAAATCCTCAATGGACATGGAGAAGAGCAAGACCCCTGTTAAGGTCCTCACTCTCCAGAAGGCTTCTGCATCCCACCCTGCTACAACCCCTAAGTGGCCCTCGCTCTATACCAACTGGGAGAGGACTCGGCGGACGTCCCCTACCATGAGTGGTCCTCCAGGAGGCGGGAGTCGAGGTCTTACGACAGCCCCACAGCAATGGACTATTACTGAGCCTCGCCCAGCTCCCTCTGAGCAGGAGACTATCGCCTGGCTCTGGCAGGCCTCCCTTGTGTCTGAGACTACCGCCCGGTCCCTGCTGATGTCCCCCAAGCCAGAGACTGGTGCTCGGCTCCAGCTGGTTTTCCCTGAGCCAGAAACTACCGCCCTGCCCCAGATGGTCCCTTTCGTGCCTGAGACTACCACCCGGGCCCCACTGACATCCCGCAAGCCAGAGACTGGTGCCTGGTCCCAGCCGGGTTTCCCTGAGTCAGGAACTGCTGCCCGGCCTCAGCTGGTCCCCTTCATGCCTGAGACTACTGCCCGGCCCCAGCCAATGTCCCCCAGGCCAGAGACTGGTGTTCGGCCCCAGACAGTTTTCCCTGAGCCAGGAACTGCCGCCTGGCCCCAGCTGGTCCCCTTCGTGCCTGAGGCTACCACCCAGGCCCCACTGACATCCCCCAAGCCAGAGACTGGTGTCCGGCCCCAGCGGGGTTTCCCTGAGCCAGGAACTACCGCCCGGCCCCAGTTGGTCACCCTCATGCCTGAGGCTGCCACCCTGGCCCCACCAATGTCACCCAAGTCATAGACTGGGGCTTGTCCCCAGCCGGCCTCACCCGAACCCAAGACTGGTGCCCGGCCTCGGCCAACAGCTCCTGGACCTGGTTTTGTACCACGGCCGGGGTCCTAGCCTGCCCAGTGTCTTTGGCCTTCCAGTCTTTCACTAGCTCACCGCTATTGTGTTCCTCCCCCTCCACGTTCTCTTTCCTTTTTGACAAACCCTATGTCTGCTGCCCCGCCACCTTGGTCACTTGTGCTGCCCCTGTTGTGCCTTGTTCAGACTACCATGTCTCATGCCCAAACGGTTCTCTCCTTGATCCAGGTGATCTTGTCCCACCCCGGCTCATTCTAACCTTCACCTATGGTTATCGCTTATTTGCTATTTGACCCTTTTGCTCACCTACCTCCTATTGGGTTTGGTCCAACGTACTGTCAACCATAGTTGTCTGCCTCTTGTTTGCCTGCACTCCCTGTGTCCGTGTGTGAGGGGTCTTGTTTAGGTCCCCACCTTCTGTCTCTGTCCTGTCTGCATGGGCTTCTGCCCCTTTTCGTCCCCTAGTGGGGGGGGGCTTTGGGGGGGTACTGTCATGGCCAGGCCTTGAACCCTTGGCCTGGGAGGTTTGGAGGTGGTGCAGCAGTGGCTTGCACCACCTGCTGCCGGAGAGACCGTGCTTTCATCCATCTCCTTGTGTCTCCTTCTGTATCTCCACCAGGTATGTGCCCCACCCTTGCTCACCTGTCTCCCATTTCTGTCACTTATCTCCTGGCTTCATGATTGGCCACCAGGGAGTATTTAAGACCTCCTGGTGGCCTCAGGAAACTGGTGGAGCAACTGCTCTTCCCTTTGTGTGTGCATGCGCCCCTGTGGTTTGGGTCTAGCATTAAGCTATCTCACCCCCTGTGACTGTGTTGCTGCATGTTTTGTGTGTGTGTGTCCTATTGTCTTGTGAAACCCTTGTTTTGGGGAGTGTGAACCCTCTCTGTATTGTTGTGTCAGTCCCCCTTCTCAGCTCCCCTATCGTTGGTTCCCTGCTCCAGCTCCTCTGTTGTTGGTCCCCCTTCCCAGCTCCCCTATCGCTGTGTACCTGCTCCAGCCCCTCTGTTGTTGGCCCCCTTCTCAGCTCCCCTCTTGTTGGTTTCCTGCCCCAGCCCCTCTGTTGTTGGCCCCCCTTCCCAGCTCCCCTATCGCTGGCTACCTGTTCCAGTTCCTTTGTTGTTGGGTTCCCTTTCCATGTCCCCTCTTGCTGCCTACCGTCCCAGATCCCCCCTGCTCCAGCCTCTCCATTGTTGGATCCCCTCCAGTCTGCTTCTGCTGGTTACCCCCTCCAGCTCTCCGGTCGCCTACCTAGCCCCACCAGCTCCCCTGTTGCTGGTTCCCCCACCAGCTCCCTTGTCATTGGTTACCCCTTCCTGCTTCACCGTTCCCGGTTCTCTCCTCTAGTTCTCCATTCCCCTTCTGTTCCCAGGTCCGTGGCCTCGATGATGAGCCATACATCTTCTTAGACCATCTTGTCTGGTTCCATGCCGAGCGCTTAGTCTCCTACTACCGGAGAGTGGCTGAGAGGTTTCAGCGTTGATGCTGTGGACATTCCTTATTTCCTCCTACCCTTCTCCTTCTCCCTTCCCCCTGACTCCGGGCCAGGGAGCCTGACAGCTGATGACACCCAGCTGTACCTCTCTTTTTATTTGACCTAGTCCTGGCAGTCTCAGTGTTTGCACGGTGTCTGGCTGCAGGGGGGGACTTGATGAGAATCAGCCGTTTGAAGCTGAATCCCCAAAAGATGGAGGTAATGCTGGTGGGTAACGGCAAGGGAGTGGAGGCCCGCGTCATTGATGGGTTGTGTCTCTCCTTGGTCCCACAGGTTTAAAGTCTGGGAGTGTTCCTCGAGTGCATTTGGTAAATTACATCTGGTTCAACGCCTCTTCGGCCACATATCTCAGGCTCTGATCTTGACACCATCATCCACGCTTTCATTACTTCGAGATTGGACTAATGCAATGCACCTTACATGGGGCTACCCTTGGTGATAACTCAAAGGCTGCAGCTGGTGAAGAATGCGGCGGCCCATCTCCTTGTGGGGGCGGGCTGCCTGGAGCGCATAACACCGGTACTCTGTTCTCTGCACTGACTGCCTATAGTCTTCCAGGCATGATTCAAGGTGTTGGTTATTACTTTTTAAACTCTATACTGTCTGTGCCCCACATACCTGCATGATGGCCTCATCCCTTGTGTCCTGGATTGGCCCCTGTGGTCGTTCGGGGGCACCCTCTTGGAGGTCCCCTGGGTGGCAAAGTTCGAGAGGGCATTCTCAGTGGCTGCACTCCAGCTATGGAATTCCCTCCTGGTGGAGATTCGTCTCTCTCCATATCTCCCCTCTTTCCATAGACAATGTAAAACATGGCTGTTTTGCCAGGCATTTGGTGAGGGGAATGGGTAGCGGGTGGAAAGGTGTTTTTTTGGGGGGGTCTTTTATTTTTCTTGGGCCTCTGTTGTTTTTATGGTTTTAAGAAGTTTAATAATATATTGTATTATATATAATTTTTTGTATTTTGTATTTTTATTCAGGGGGGCGGTAAATAAATAAATAAATAAATAATGACATAGGATGTTAACAAATGTCTGGGTTTGCCTTGTGTAGCTCTATAACAAATCAGAGCCCTATTTGGGTGAGTTCTTGCAGGACCACTACCCACGAACCTAGTCAGGATCACCCTCATCTGTGATCCTCCCAGCTTGGCCACTGTCAGTTGTATTCCAGGGTTAGTCCTTTGGACTCTTAGGACTGGGTCCTTCCCACGGAGCCCCCCTCTCTGGAGACAGAGCCTTCAGACATTCTGCCTCTCCCTGGTGGTCCTTCCCCCACCCCATGAGCACCCCAGCTCACTTTTATAAGCTGAGGCACTGCTGATTTACTCAATCACCCTCAGCTGGAGCCACTCAGCTGATGGTATGTAGCTCCAGAGGTCCCTCTAGAATGAGAAGGGGGTCTAGAAAGCCTACGTTTGTCACCATCGATCACCTGGAAGGATTCTGTTCTGGTCCTCCACTGCTGGAAGGAGGGCCCATCATTATGCCCACAGTCTCCACCATATGTAACAGAGAGTAACACTGTTTGGGTGAGTTATTGCAGAATCATTTCTCACAAACCAATCCACACAGTCTATTTTTTTCTTTTAGTGCTTTTATTTCCACGCCAGTGTCAATCTCACTTCTCACTTCCAACACACATCTCTTTGAAAGTAAAAAACCCTAAAAAACGTGACACTCTCACACCCATTGGCCTTAAGTTAGAAGATAATACGTGAATCCCTATCTTTTCTTGTATGTGCTACTGCATTCCTTGGCTCATCTTAGAACTCTCTCCAACCTCAGAGTTCTAAGAACTATCAGCTGTGCTCACAATACACTTTATTTCAAAAATCAACTGAGCTGCTGATGAGAGCAGAAGCCGAGATGTTCAGCTAATCAATAAATCTCTGTTTACAGTCATTTAAAATATTCCCATTAGCCATACATCTATTAACTATACATCTAGCTTACCACCTATATTCTAGGCCTGAAATGAAAATCAATTTATTTCTCACAAAAATCTTGCAAGAAACAATAATTGTTACCAAGTTCTTGGGACAATCTCGGTAACAGTTTGAGATTTCAGCTGAGAATTTTTCTTGATTTACCATTTATCGTGATTTACTGTGTACTGCTTACTGTGTGTACTGTGCTTATTCTGGTAATGCGCATGTGCAAAATGGCCACTGCAGCTGTTCTGTACATGTGTAGCCCTCTTCGAAGATGGCACCAGCAGCATTGCTACCATTTTGGAAAAGGGCAGCCATTTTTTCACATGTGCATTACCTGGATGAATGTGGTACACAATAAGTGGTACATGGTAAATTGGTATATGGTACAGAGTAAGTCACAATCAACGTTTTATGGTAAATTATGGTAAATGGTAAATCAAGAAAAATTCTCAACCAAGAAAGTGTCAAGAACCACAGGTTTTCTTGATTTTCAATTCTTACTGAAAACAAGTTGATAATAGGGGTGGGACATCAGGGCAATTACCGGCTACCGGATTTACCGGTTACCGGATTTAAAAAAATGGATTGCTGGATTTGTACCGGTTTACCGGTACCGGATTTGTTCCATTGATTTCAATGGGGAACTGTCCCCATTGAAATCAATGGGGAAAAAACTAAAAACCTCCCCCTCCCAGCCTGTGCGGGTGGAAGGGGGGGCACACACACCCCCACCCTGCCCAGCCTGGATTAAAACAATTTTTTTTTTAACCCTAAGTCCCTAGTAGTGCAGGCTCTGGGCCACTGCCGGCGACCCGGAGCCTGCACCAGCAGGTACGATCCCTGGGGTGGGGGGTGGTTTAACACCCCCCCCACCCCAGGGATCAGATCACCCTACCTATCTCCCCACTCAGGGGATCACCTACCTTGCACTTCAGGTGGCGGCAGTCCGACTCCGGCGGCTTCAGCGCTGGCTGTGGCTGCTGGCTTCAGCCCTACTAGGCCTTCCGGGGAAACCCGGAAGTTCACCAGAAGGCCTAGTAGCATTGAAGCCGGCAGCCACAGTCAGCGCTGAAGCCTCCGAGTCGGGCCACCACTGCCGCCGCCACCGCCGCCCGGAGCACAAGGTAGACGATCCATGGGTGGGGAGGTAGGGTGATCCCTGGGGTGAGGGGGTGTTAAACCACCCCCCAGTCCAGGGATCACTCTAGTACAACCGTACCTACCTGCTGGTGTGGGCTCTGGGTCGCTGGCGGCAGCCCGGAGCCTGCAGTAGCAGGGACTTCGGGGGAATTTTTTTTTTTTAAAGTCAGGCTGGGCAGGGTGGGTAGGGGCTGTCCCCCCTTCCACCCGTGCAGCCTGGACTGGGGAGGGAAAGTGGTGTGTGTGTTTTCTTTTACATTGCGGCCATTCATTTGAATGGCTGCAATGTAAAAAAATCCGGTACGGGGAATCTGGTAAATGGGCCGGATTACCAGGTTTAATCTGATACTGCCGGTACACCAAATACCAGCAGTATCGGTTACCAGAAGATCCGGAATTCCCACCCCCTAGTTGATAACAGTGATTCTCAATGAGAATCAAGAATAACTGAGATCGCCATTCAGTCCTACTATAGTCCTTCTCCCCTCTGGTCTAGCCTATTCTCTACCAGTCAGATTTACACTCAGCTGCGACCTTTTCAGTTTTGCCCCTATCAGCTGACTTCCATGGTTAGCCCTTTGGGCACTTAGGGCTGACTCCTTCCCATTGAGCCTCCTCTCTGGAGGCAGAACCTTCAGGCTTGTTGCCTCTCCCTGGTGGTCCCCCTCCTACCCTGTGAGCGCCTCAGTTCACCTTATAAGCGGAGGCTCTGCTGGTTTACTCAGCGACCTCCAGCTGGAGCCACTCAGCTGACCTTAATAGCTGTCTCTGCTCTCAGGCCCTTAAAGGGCCAGTCATTTGCCCAAGCTCAGCTTACTCCAAGGGCTGCACCCTGCAGTGATTTACCCCATTCACATGGTCCTGGTCCTGCAAGGACTTTTTAACCCTGTCACAAGCTCCCACTCACATATTTAGAATGTAGAGCCTAATAAATGGGCAACCCCCGGTGTGTATTTCATGTGTGTTCATGCATTTCCCACTGAGACCTCATTCTCAAGTTAAGTGTGACCAGTAGTGGTGTTCTGAGTAGTTTTAAAAAAACCATTCATGAGTATTTCCAAGGATCCGAGGAGTAGTCCCAAGTGTTTGAGCAACTTCTTGGACCCTCGGAGAATACTCACTAAGTTATGAGGGGGGAGCAGGCAGGTCATTGCTTAGGGGGAGTGGGGGAGCAAGCAGGGAGGTCAAGGGTGGGTTATTTACCTTCCAGAAGGGTCCCACACTGATGCATGTCCTCTTCTGGCTGGTAGCTTTGAAAGTAAAAAAACCCCAAAACTCAACATGCTCAGAAAGGGCCTGAATGGTCCTTTCTGAGCATGCTTAGCCCTTTTCAAAGATGGTGCTGGTGTGCTGATATTGCCAGCACCATCTTTGAAAAGGGCGATGTATGCTCAGTTGTTGTTTCTTTTAACTTTCAAACTTACAAGCCAGGAAGAGGCCACACATCATGTGGGACTCATCTGGAAGGTAAGTAACTCACCCTGACTCCTCTGCTAGGCCCCCCACTCCCCCAAGCACCCCATCAATGAACCCCCTAGTCATGTCCCTGACTCATGTCCCTTGAAAACTCTCCTGAGTATTCTCTGAGAGTCCGAGCGGTGGCCTGAACACCCAGGACCACTCCTTGAACCATCAGAGAATATCCACAATCCCCCCTCCTATTCAGAACATCGCTCTGCCCCTGAAAGGCTAGCCTAGGCCTGTATGTTGAAATCACCAAAGACAATAAGTCTAGAGGACTTCAACACCACCTCCGAGACCAGTTTGGCTAGAACATTTAGGGAATCAATTGTGCAGCGGGGTGGTCAGTACACCAAGAGGATTCCCAATTCATCCCCAGCCAAATCCAACACAAGGTGAACACATTCTGTATGAGACGAATTAGGCAATGATTACCTCTGAAAGGCCAATCTGTCTTTACAGATCCAGCCACTTAATGCACCTGGTCCTGGAGCTGAGATTGAAGCTACACACAGTACTGGATTGGCACCAATCTAATTCCTCATCCAGCCAGGTCTCCATTATGCATATGAGGTTGGCGGCCTCATCCCAAATCAAATCATGGATGACAGATGTTTTATTTGCCACCATCCTCACATTAAGCAGCAACAGTGTCAGATCAGGGACCCTACTGGTCGTAGCCCCCAAATATCCCGAGACAGGGGGGGAGTGGGACAAGGGAACAGACACCAAGTGCCTCTCCCAATAGTCCCACTAGTCTATCCTCCCCCCTTCAGCTGTACCTCCCCATGCCCAGAACAACCCCAATAGCTGCCTCCTTCCCTTTCCCCACAAGCCCTCCCCTCCCCCCTGGCTCCTGATTATCAAACTCCATTCCGGAGGATACCAACAAAAGGCACAAAGGGACCACAGGGAATGGGTAGCTGCAGAGGGTCCCCCAAGCCCAGGGCTCCGAGAGGCAGATTCATGAAACAGGCAGGCAGGGACAACCCTTTCCCCCCATGCCTGTACCTCCCTTTCATGGGGGGGGGGGCAAGGCACTACAACCCCTCCTCTTTCCACCTCTCCCCCATACCCATCCCACCCTCTCCTGCCCATACCCCCCCACATCCCAACATCTTACAATCAATTAAAACAATCATAAAAAACACACCACCACCCTCCACATCCAAACAAGCCTATGAATGGCCCACAAACAGTCGCCCGCCTTTGGCAGCCACCACAGTCCACCTGCAGGCAAAGGCAAAGGCAGCTTCTTATAGTTCTGGAGAAGGTGGAGGCAGGGTTGCAGGCCACAGGTGTTACCCAGATGCAAGCCCTCCCAGAAACAAAGTTCACTTAATGTAATTTATTTATTTATTTCATTTTTACCCCTCCCCTCTCTTCCAAAGGAGACTCAGGGAGGCTTACAGAATCACAGTAAAAACAATAAATACAACAAACATTCATAAAATCATAGGCTCAAAAATTCATAAATAAACTAAAATTACCCATACCTAGGTCTGCAAAATAAATATACCCAACCCTCCCTAAACTAACCCATCCCCCCTCCCCTCCCCCCTGCAATTCCTGGTGGAAAAGCCAGGTCTTATAACGCTGGCAGAAAGTGAGGATATTGGGGCTAAGGTGAAGCTCAACCAGGAGGGCATGCACTTCACCTCCTTCTGGCACAAACTGCACTGCACCTCCCGGGGATCATCTGCCCACACCAACTTAAAATGCTCCCAGACCAATGATTTCCCCCCCCCTCCTGCCTTCTGTCCCACACCGGGTGATGCACTGCTGGGAGCCAGGGCAGGACATGGGGGCAACACAGTTCGCGGAGGGACAGCCATCTCCTCAGCACTGGCAGATACCTCCGCCACAGAACTGCTGTCTGCCTCGCTCTCCCCAGTCTCAGGCATGTCCCCCCATGAAGGGGCGTATTGGGACCCTGAGCCAGATAGACTGCCCCCCATGCTGCTTCCATTCTGAGCAGCACTCTCCCTCAGCCCCCTATAGATGCAGCTGCTGCTATTGCAACTGCTGCTGCTGCTGCTCCGCTCCCTGCTGCCATTGCCCGGGGATTGGGCCCTGCCTCTAGCAGCTGAGGTGAGATCCACCGGCCCTGGACTGCTGGGGAGGAGGGGGTCACCTTTACAATGGGGGACAATGCTGGCCCTTGAGGAACTTTGACCCCTGAAGCACTTACACCTGCAGCTACAGATGAGACAGCCTCAGCCTCCTGCAAATGCAGGCATTGTAGTGCCCTGCGTGGCAGTGGAGAATGCTGCCAGGAGGTGATGCCTAACCCCCCCCTCCCCCAGTGCCACTAGTGCTGGGAGCCTCAGAATCCTGTGCCCCAAAATCAGGCCTGCGAAGCTTGGGGCGTGGTGATGGACTTGGGCTGCTGCTGCATGATACCACTCCACTGGCACAGCCCCTACCCCTTCCGCCTCTGGCATGTGCCCCATTGCCTCCCCCTACGGGCAGCCGACCGGCCTCTCCTTCCCTTCTTCATTTGTCCCTCCAAAATAATGTTTTTATAATTTTATTTATTTTATTTTTTATTCAATTTTAAATCTATCTATCTATCTATCTATCTATCTATCTATCTATCTATCTATCTATCTATCTATCTATCTAACTGCTATTCACTATTCTAAA
This sequence comes from Sphenodon punctatus, assembly GCA_003113815.1. NCBI lineage: Eukaryota > Metazoa > Chordata > Lepidosauria > Sphenodontia > Sphenodontidae > Sphenodon > Sphenodon punctatus. The sequence continues at coordinate 538,863 of QEPC01013244.1, forward strand.
TGCTATGAACTAAATGGATTAACTACAAAGGACTAGTCCAACTAACACACTAAATATTAAAATTAAATCACCAAACCCTACCTCTATCTCTAAGCTAACTCCTACATCTATCTATCTATCTATCTATCTATCTATCTATCTATCTATCTCGGATGGGGGGAATCACAAACAACACAGGGAGGGGTACAAAACTGAAATGAAACCTAAATCAATCTAATGCTACTCTAAATTAGTCAAAAAACAGGGGAAGGGAATCAGGGATGGAATATATAGAGGGAGAGGAAAATGATTCAATGGAGGGGGGAGGGGGGAAGGAAAATTGAACACAGGGAACACAGGGAGGGGTAAAAACAAAAAATAACTCCTAAATCTATCTAATCTAATGTAAATAAATGGATCTAGGTAGGTAAATATGTGGGAATGGGTGAATAGGAGGAGGATGGCAATGGTTTGGGGAGGAACACAAACTGCTGGGAGAGGGACACTTCTGAAAACGCTGCTGAAATGATCAGTGGCTAGCTCAGAAGGATTTGGAAGGGGGTAGGGCAATGAGTTTTGTTTCTTTGCTGTGCCCGCCTTTCCACGAGTCCCATTGGCTCCATGCAGGCTAGCCTGTGGCCAATGGCAACCTGCCAAGCCAGTGGTGTGAGGTAAAGAGGGCTTGTGAGTGGTCAGGCAGGCTGTTGTTCCAAGCCTCTCCACCCCTGGCACCAGAAAGTCTACTCCTGAGCTGTCCCCCCTCCTCCTTGGGCTTGTTTATCCCATTTTTCCCACCTTAACTCAACCAAACTAAACCGAACTGTTTGGCCATTCGAACGTTTGGTTCGGATGTTCATTTCGGTCAACCGAACATGCCGAATTTGGCCTGAACACCGAACATCAGAACCGCATTTGCACAGCCCTAATTTCTTGTGTTTATTATGGTTGCTGGTCTAACTGGTGGCACTCATGGGACCAAAAACACAGACCAAAAAAACATGTTGAAACTTGATTGATCAATTTGATTTGCTTGGTAGTGTAGTCTTTGGACTTTCTTTGGTGGGGCTCCCCAGTCCGAAGCTTCTGAAGTTTTCCAAGGTCCAGAATTCCGAGTCTGAATTCTGAAACTTTGGAAACAGCGCCGAAGGGCCACTGAGTACTTGGGCCAATTACTCAGAACTTCAGAATTCGACCTGAGTACTTGGAAGTACTATTTGGTACAGTCCTATTCCTAACCTCTGGCTCTGCCACAGTTTCCGAAATGGCAGAGTTGAAGTCATGCTCAGTGCGAGCAATTTTATCTGCAAAGTACAACAAAACATATCACAGTGGGCTTTGGACAAGTTTGGTTCCAGGTGGAGACAGGCTGGACTGATCAGACCCCTCACCACCTGGAACAGCTCCTCTGGATGCTATGAGGACAGCAAAGAACCACTTCTTTGCTGCCTGCACCACCACGGCATAGACCCTGAAAAATGCTCTATGCCAAAATCAATCATCTTGAGCATGAGTATGGCGTCACCATCGCTTCAGCCGCCTACCCCTTTGGTTCAACAGGTCTTCCGTGATACATGGGAACCTGTGGTGATGATGAAATGCCGGGAGCAGATGCCTAGGAGCCACCTGATCGATGGCCTCAGTTAGTCAATCATTCCAAAAGGCCACGAGGTCATCAGTGGAGTGGCTGTTGAGGTGAACAGGCAAATCCCCCAGAACATTCTGGAACCTATCTGGTTCCAGAAGTGTCTGGGGGTGGAACATCTTAATCGACTCCACACCCCCACGGTCAGGTAGGCATGCTGGGATACAAGCCTGCAGGAGGTAGTGATCCAATCACACCAAGGGTATACACACCACAACCCTATAATCGGACCCCCTGTGTCAAGGTCAGTGCAGAATATCAAATCCAGAGTATCCCCCCCCCCGGGGGGGCATAAGTGAACAATTTAAAATGATCTTTTGTGATATCAGAAATGCCTTTTTAAATGTTTCCTTGTCTCACTGTGTTTTCCTCTGGCCCATCTGACTCTCCCTGTCCTAGCACTGGGATTTCGTCCTTTCCATCCTTATCCTCCCCTCAGCTATTTCCAGCCCAGTGGCCTTTCCCCGTGCATTTTCTATTGGTATTTGTAGTTTAGCCGGCTGCAGGCCTGAACCTCTACATTTCCTATTGGCATTTGCAGGCTTGCTGGGACTAGCAACGGGAAGCGCAGAGGCTCAAGCATGTGCTGTGACTGGCAAGCATCCGGCCTTTGTCTGTGGCTCCAGTTGTAGTCCCCTTTGCACCTAGGCATTTCCCCGTTGAGCTACTATGGGTCTTTCCCCCCATCCCCTCCTCAAGTGTGAATGCATGGTCAGAAACCTCCCCACCCGCATTTTCAGTGCACCTGCGACCCCTCCTTCCCTTCTCTTCCAACCCCCAGCCTCCAAAGCAGCTTATCGCTGTTATACTGCCATTTCCCATGTTCCTCCCTCCCCCCAACTTTCCTTCTTTCCAGAAGAAGCATGGAAAGCATAGGTTATGAGAAATTAAAGTTGTTTTTTTTTAAAAAAAATTAATCTATTACTTCTTGTGCCTGTTTCTTTTGGGGGCAGCTTAGTGTGCTTGCTTCAGTGGCAGTATTGAAAGGGGGACAGTTCCCTGATCCTACTCCTGCAGATCCGGCTGTGGAGGAGTATTCACACGAGATGTGTGAGAATGATTGGCGGGGCTGGGGCAAGTGTGCCTGACCCAGGAACTGTTCCCTGGTGTGAGCACAGTGTGGAGGGGGCTCAGGTGCTTTCCCTGGGGGGATAAACATAGGGAGAACCAAGGCATGAACAGCCAGTGAGGGTTAGGAAATGGTGCCTGAGCAACAATACTCATGGTTGTGGCAGCAACATGCTCGAGCAGGGAGCGCTGAAGCTGAATGGACTGGAACAGGGTGTTTTGCGTCTGTGCCCACATCTCACTCATCTCCTTGCTCACCTTCTTGATCATGCTGTCTGACCACTCAAACTGCTGCCAGAGACAGGCCCCGTGCCTGTCCCCCACGGGAAGTCCAGGTGTCCCGGGCCTTGGCAGCAAAGGCCTTGTGTTCTGCCACACCAGCTGCCTATGCTCCCTAGCAACCTCAGATCTCATCTGCCTGCCACATGGTTTTCCCAAGCAGCTCCCTTGCCAAATCTTCCCTGCTCTGCCAGTTGTAGACCCGTAGGTCCTGGTTCCGCTGGGTGCTTGTGTCAAGGAATTTGTCCCCTCCTGTTGCAGTTGGCAACAAGACCGCCCCACCCACCTTCCTGCTCCAGTTTTTCAGCCTCTGTATGACCAATTTTCATCCCTCTGTCCACCCAACGGGAAGTGGAATGAATACATGGCCAATGAAACTGCTGGGGCGGTTGCTGCGGCAGGAACCCAGTGCCATGCAGTTCCCCTCCCTGCACTCACTCTAGAGGAATGAAGAACATACAGAAATCAACCACCGCCATTTGTGCCATTTCTCCCCCACCCATCATTTTGGCTTCCATCTACACACCAGCACACCGTCCTGTCATGGTCTCTCCCCTCCACCCCTTATCAACCCACAGGCGCACCATGGTGCCCTCCCACCCACTCCCATGCATATTCTTGTGGAGCTGTTTCCTGGTGATTTTCCTGCTCCTCCTCCGCATTTTCCTGGTCACCTGGCAACACAGTAAACAATAAAGGGCATAATTAGATAATAAATGGAAAACGTTTATCATGCAGCTGTGTAAATGTGACCCCCACCCCCACCCCCAGATGTATTCATTTACTAGGGGTGGGACTTGGTGGAAAATATCGGATACCGGTTTTATCGGATATCGGATATCAGATTACCGTATTATCGGATTAAAACCGGTATACCGGTACTGGATTTTCCCCCATTGAAATCAATGGGGAAGTTTTCCCATTGAAATCAATGGGAGAAAAAACCAAAATTACCTGTAATAAAGACAACATGTCTCTTGTAAAGATTCAATGACAGATTCACTTGTTTCCTTAACTGCTAAGCACCAGACTACACTTTGTCCCATAAGCTCTGAGTTGTGCCCCCACTACTACTTTTCTGTCTTTAAAAATAAGGGTTTTTTCCACAGCACCAATCAGGTCATCATCAAATAAATCAGAAATTCAAATCACATCACAGCAACTGCCAGTGGAGGACACTCACACAGTGGCACATGATACAAACTAAATTGCGTGCTTAACTGACAAGTGAGTGACAACTCCGACTCGATGACAAAATCCTGTACAACCCCCAACTAGATTCAAAACCTATTGTGTCCCACTCCCTGGGATCCCAATGATGATCCACATATTTCCTATGGCAACATTTACAACCATACCTTACCAACACTGACTGTTTAAATAAATATTTAATCATAGCTAAATACTACTCCTAAAATGACCTCCTATGGAATAATGCCAAGAAACAAACTGTTTTTCATTTTCGCTATTTCGGTGTCCCAGGATCCCTTCAAATCACCCACAACCACATATTGGCATATTCTAATGCCAACACAACAAACACAACACAGTGTCAATCAATCCCAAATTTAGAGAGACTCACAAATAAACCCTCTCTCTCCATTTGATAATAGCCAGATGGGGACAGGGCAGGCCGTAGATGCCAGGAACCCCAGTAAAAGGCTCTCCATCTTCTCTGAGGCAGGGTCTAAACCAGCAGAGCAGCAAGTGTAGTTCACAGAGTTAACATTGGAGGGAGGGACATATAAGTACTCCTTGCAGCTGTCTACTGGGGGCATAGAGAGCGTTCTATGTTCCCATGCACTGTCTTTCCTCAATCAGACCCCCAAAATAGATCATGTTGCCATCGTCTACCTTTATCCTGAACCTCCAAATCCTCAATTTTCATACCCTCCTGGGCCACCTGTAGTCTTCCGAAGGTGTAGGCTTTGGGACACAAGCCTTCTGACCTTCAGGCTTGGAGAACTGGGAGGACTGAGTTAGCTCCCAGTCCTGTGACAAGCCAAATCAGAAGAGATGAAAGGGAAGAGAATAACAGGAGAGAGGAGAAATAGGAGGGGAAAGGTTTTTGTTTGGGTGCACAAGAAGAGGAAGAGGGAAGAGTTGGGTTCAGTGGGGAACAGGGGAAAGGGGACTCATTTGTTTGCTCTGTTGTCTCGGTTGTCTTCTGCAGCTCTCTCTCCTGCCCAGCTTTTTCTACTTTCTGCAAATTCCACACAGGGAGAGTGATGCAAGGTGTGGAATCCGATGAGATCTCGCACCTGTGGGAGGGGGCTGGGGTGTCTCATGGGGGGCCCCACCCCCATGAAGATGCTCCACCCTTCCAATGCCCACTGCACCTCTTCCTGGGGGTGGGTGAAGTTTTGCACATGTGTTTGTCATGTGTGCGTGCATGTGGGAGGGGGGTTGGGGTGACTCATGGGGGGTGCCCCCGCCCCCAAGAAAAGGCCCTGATGGGGCACTCCAATCCAGTGTGTGGATATGGGATGTGGGCCTGATGGGGTGGAAAGGGCCCTTATGGGGCGCTCCACTCCAGTGTGTGGATATGGGATGTGGGCCTGATGGGGTGGAAAGGACCCTGATGGGGCGCTCCACTCCAGTGTGTGGATATGGGATGTGGGCCTGATGGGGTGGAAAGGACCCTGATGGGGCGCTCCACTCCAGTGTGTGGATATGGGATGTGGGCCTGATGGGGTGGAAAGGACCCTGATGGGGCGCTCCACTCCAGTGTGTGGATATGGGATGTGGGC
>QEPC01013244.1:548027-575606 GCA_003113815.1 Sphenodon punctatus
GGGAAGGCCAGTGAGAAGGAGGTTACAGTAATCGAGGCGAGAGATGACCAGAGCATGAACAAGAGTTTTGGCAGACGAGACAGAGAGAAAAGGGCGAATCTTAGCAATGTTATGGAGGGAGAAGTGACAGGATTTAGCAACACAGTCAATGTAGGGTTTAAAGGAAAGGGTTGAGTGTCCCGGGACCCCTAAGTTTGTGCCCAGTCGGCTTCCAAATTCGAGGCGGGCCGGGCAGGGAGCCCCCCTTTCTCTCCAGGATGCCCCCTTGAGGGGCAGGGACAACACCCTGCCCTCCTATAGGGGCACTCCGCAGGCCGAGACCTGGGCCTAGGGTTCCATGCCCCGCACCCGCTCCCTCCCTGAGGCCCTCCTTCAAAACCCCCAGCCACTCCGTGACCCTGCCTCCCCTTTTCCCCTAGATCCACTGTTCTGCCCTGCTATATCCACAGTCCTCTCCCGTGACCCCCTGCACCGCCGGATCCTCTCACCCCCCCTTGTGTCTCACCCCAGTCCTCTTTTATGCGGCCCACGCCTCTTCCACAGGTGCGTCGGCCTCTCTCCGGCTTTGGCTGGGCGCTCCCAGATGACGTCAGCGGCTCGTCGCTCCCCGCGATTCCCAGCTCTGCCCCTCCCGCCAGGCGGCTCCTCACTCCCGGCGCATGCTCCCTATCGGCGCGAGGCTCTTCCTCTCTGCTGGTCCGCCTCCTGCTCCCGAGGCCCGTCAGGGCTACCGCTGGCGTCAGGTAAGCCTCCTCGTCCTTGCTGAGGCCCCCGCGCCCCTCCGTGGCATCGGGGCCCGGGCCGACCGGTCTGTCACACACACCCCTTCAAGATGAGGTCCCCGGGGGGTGCGGGCCCGGGTGCGGACTCGCCCTGCCGAGACTAAAAGTCAGCATTAGTATGTAATAGCCAGGCCCTATGCTGGATGTTGAAGCTATAGGGCTGGAGGGCTAGGTACCATCGCATTAGGCGTGCGTTCGTGTCCTTCATGGCGGCCAGCCACTGTAGCGGGGCGTGGTCGGTGACGAGGGTAAAGGCCGCTCCGGCTAGATAGTAGCGTAAGGAGACCACCGCCCACCGCACGGCTAGCGCCTCCTTTTCAATGGTGGCGAACGCTCGTTCCCGGGCACTCAACTTACGACTAATGTAGGCCACTGGGTGTTCCTCCCCTTCTCCCATTTGGGACAACACTGCTCCGAGTCCCTCCTCGGACGCATCTGTCTGTACTATGAATGGTCTGCTGAAGTCTGGTGTATGTAACACAGGGGCCGTACATAGTTTGTCCTTTAAAGCCTGGAAGGCCCTTCGGAGTAGGTCCGTCCACTGGATGGGACCTACCTGGCGCTTCCCGGTGAGATCTGTCAGAGGGGCTGCTAGGGTTGCAAAGTGGGGGACGTGTTTGCGGTAGTACCCGGCCGTCCCCAGAAATTGCTGGATTTGCTGTTTTAACTGGGGTGGGGGCCAGTCCCATACTGCTCGTATCTTGTCCCAAAGGGGCTTAATCATTCCTTGCCCCACCTGATAGCCCAGGAACATTACCTCCCTGAGTACTAGCCGACACTTCCGGGGGTTTGCCGTGAGTCCAGCCCACGCTAAGGTGGAGGCTATTCGTTGCAGGTGGGTCACGTGCTCCTCCCAGGAGGGACTGAATACAACGATGTCATCGATGTAGGCTGACGCGTACACGCGGTGTGGGGTCAGCACCGCGTCCATCAGCCTCTGGAAGGTGGCGGCTGCTCCGTGCAGCCCGAAAGGCATCCGTATAAACTGAAAGAGCCCCATCGGGGTGGCGAAAGCTGTCTTCTCCTGGGCTCGGGCGGTAAGGGGTATTTGCCAATACCCCTTCATCAGGTCTAGCGTGGATAGGTATTGCGCTTTTCCCAGCTGCTCTAACATCGCATCTATCCATGGCATGGGATAGGCATCGAACCTCGATATCGAGTTGACCTTCCGGAAGTCTATGCAAAAGCGGGTGGAGCCGTCGGGCTTCCCTACCAACACCGGTTGACGCCTCCATGGGCTAGTGGACTCCTTGATGACCCCTAGCTCCAGCATCATCTTTACTTCACGCTCCATTATCTTCTGTAGGTGGTGCGGGTGTCGGCGAGGAGCCTCCCAGATCACCTTTCCGGGCTTGGTACAGATGTCATGATAAACTGCGTTGGTGTGCCCGGGGACAGTGGTAAAGATGGTGCAGAAGGAGGAGAGCAGGTGTTCCAGCTGTCTGCATTGTGTTGGGGAGATATCCTTCCCGTGGAGGACCCCTGAGACTCCCCCGTCTCCGGCGGGTTCCTCCCCCTTGGCCGGGCTCACGTCGGTGACCATCGACTCCTGGCACGCCCCGTCCCGCTCTGTCCACTCCTTTAGGATATTCCCGTGGTACGTCTGGAGTTCGGGACGCCGACCGGGCTGCCGGATGAGGTAATCGACTTCACTCATATGCCTTACCACCTCGAAGGGTCCCTGCCAGGTGGCCAGCAGTTTGGATTCGCTGGTCGGCAGGAGTATCAGCACCCTCTGTCCGGGCCGCAGCACCCTCACCCATGCCTTTCAGTCATAGAAGGCCTTTTGTTTGTGCTGTGCCTCCAACCCATTCTGCCTGGCCCATTCCCATACCCTCTTTAACTTTTCCCTCATTTGGGCCACATACCGGACCATGTTGTCCTGGGCATTCGGGGCCTCCTCCCAGCCCTCTTTGGCTAGGTCTAATAGGCCCCAGGGCTGGTGCCCATACAAGAGCTCAAAGGGGGAGAACCCTAAAGAAGCCTGGGGCACCCCTCTGTAAGCAAACATAAGTGCGGGTAGTAAGGAAGGCCACGCCCGTGGTTCTTCTCTTACAAATTTCTGCAGCATATTTTTCAGTGTCTGATTAAAGCGCTCGACCAAGCCATCAGTTTGGGGGTGGTACACCAAGGTCCGGAGCTGTTTAATCCAGCCCACATAGCTGATTCATGACTTTCCCCATAAAGTTTGTGCCCTGGTCCGTAAGCAGGGCTTGAGGAAAGCCCACTCTCGCAAAGACCTTTACTAGCTCTCGGGCTATCACTGGGGCCTTCATGGAACTCAGGGCTACCACCTCGGGGTACCTAGTGGCATAGTCCACCAGCACCAGGATGTAGCGGTACCCCTCCACTGATCTCTCCACCAGACCCACAATATCCATCCCCACTCGTTCAAAGGGGGTCCCCACTAGGGGGAGGGGTACTAATGGGGCCAGAGCGACCTTCTTTCGCGAGATCAGTTGGCACTCTGGGAAGGAGGCGCAGTAACTCCGGACTTCTTCCCGTATCCCGGGCCAGTAGAACCGGCTCATCAGCCGGTTCCCGGTCTTCTCGGCCCCTAAATGCCCCGCACACGGTACCTCGTGCGCCAGCTTCAGTAGGTCATTTTGCAACCCCCTGGGGACTAGAAGTTGGTGCACCTCCCCCCCAGATGTACATCGCTGGTGCTTTATAAATGCTAACAATAATAATAATAATAATAATAATAATAATAATAATAATAATGTTCCTTTCTTTTTCTGCTCTTTCTAGATATGCAATAAAGTCTTCTGGCGGCAGAGGGAGGGCATGACATCGGGGCTGCTCACCCACATCAAGTGGACCCACAAGATCCAGGTGAGGCGGGCAGGTGAGGAGGAGGAGGACTCCGCCGGTGCCGCTGCAGCTGCTGCACCTGCCGTGGAGCCACCGCACCTGCAAAGGGGGGGAAGGACTCCCAGAAAAGGAGGCATACATGCCCTTCCCCTCCCTCTGCCTCTAGCCTCACCGTCGAGAGCCCCGATGTCCCGGATGATGCAGAGATGAGGGCACTTAGCGAGTGGCTGCATTGCTCATCCTGTCGCCACGTGGAGGAGGTCCAGCGCTCCACCGCCAACCTAGAGAAGTGCCTGTTGGCAGAGCTGTGGGCCGTGCGGGCTGAAAAGCAGCGGGTGCTGGCCTATGGCCAGTATCTGTCCGCCGAGCAGCAATGCCTGCAGGTCTACCACCAAGCACTCTCTAAGTGGCATACTGATGTCACCGAGGCGGTGGAGTACGCTTTGCAGAACGGCGGGGTGGACCCCTCCACGGTGGCTGCTTGCCCTCCAGACTGCCAGCCGCCCCAAGTCCTCCTGCCTTTCCCCCAAACACGGGGGGACACTGACTGACACGTCCCAGTGGCAGTTGCAGAGACAGAGACTCTTAGCTTGTTTTATAAGTTTCCTTTCCATGTTTGCTTTTGTTTGAAATGTTGCTGTTGTTGTTGTTCTGTTTTCCGTTATTTTTTGTGTAAATAGTTTTAAGTAAAGTTTTAAATTTTATTGTTACGAGCTTCGTATCATTTTTCTCTTTTATCCCTCCCTATTTGCTGAAGTTCTGGCTGGCAGGTGGCAGAATCTCATACAGTCAGCTACTAGATCCCTTCCAGCAGCACATGCCACCTCAAGTAGCGTAGTAACCCAAAGATGTGCGGTGCCAGCAGAAGGGTCTCAACTAGCAGAAAGCCCCCAGGAGGTGCAGGGCTGCTGGTGTTTCTGTGGGTGGGTAAGACAGAGAGAAAGAGAGATAGGCTCCTTGGCAGGGGTCGGGAGGTGGCGGGCACCGGTGGTCGGAGGGGCTTTTATTTTCAGCAGCCAGCTTCAGCCGGGATCCGTGGAGGAGTAGGCTTTTGGGGAGGGGGGCCGCTTGTACTTTGCCACAGCCCCCCCCTGCGAGTGGGTCCCGACATGGAGGGTGCTGTGGGGCTAAAGTGGCAGCGTCTGCTACTTGCAACAGCTCTCCCTTTAGATTCCTCACGAGGAATGAGAGAGCGGGGCTGGGTTGGGGATGCCCACTGTGATTTCCCAGAAAGCTGTTCTTTTTCTTTGTGGAAAGGGGAGAGGGTTTGTCCTTCAGCTTCTGCCCCACGAGGAATTGGGTAGTCATAGGCCGGGTGGCAGACTTACAGTTTGTTTGTTTGTTTCCTAGGCCCAGCCTGCATCATGAGGTCAGTCAGATAAGGCGGCCTAGGCCGTCTAGTAAGAGAGAGAGAGAGAGAGAGAGAGAGAGAGAGAGAGAGAGGCAAAGAGAGAGAGGCAGGGTGGGTGCAAGCATTGGGACGGAGGGACAGCACCTCAGCAGCACAGTACTATTAGCAGCCGAGCCCTGGATGGAGGAGGAGGAGCCCTGTCCCACGACTGCCCCTGGCATGGGATGGATGGCGTGTGCCACTGCACCATCACTCTTTGTCCAGGGGCAGCTCCGGGAATCCCAGCAGCGGAAGGTTCACCTTGAGAAAGAGCAACTGCTCCACCAACTTGGCCCCCAGTCTCAGGCGGTGCGGGGAACATATGTCCCCCGCGATGGAGAACACCCTCTCGCTGGGGACACTGGTTGGTGGGCAGGACAGGAATCCCTTGGCCACTTTGGACAGGGCCGGCCACACTTGGGCCTTGCTGGCCCAGTAGGCCAAGGGATCGCTGCCGGGTTCTATGCAAGGCTCCTCCTCCAGATAGGTCTCCACTGCTGCTGAGGCGCCATCATACTCCCTCCGGTAGCTCTGGGTGGGCACCACCTGCCCCACTGCCCTCAGCCACGCTGCTTGCCCTTTTGTGCTGCTGGTCCCCATGCTCCCCTGAGTGGACAGAACAGAGGAGGAGCTGCTGGCAGTAAGGGTCCTGCTGCTGCTGGAGGCAGGGATAGACCCAGATGGCTGAGGGTCGCTGCTCCTACTCCCACCATCCCCAGGGGCATCCCGCTGCATGGCCCGCTCTGCCTGCCTGACCTTATCGACCAGCATCCCCTTCTGGAGGCCATAGTGCGCACTTTCCCGTGCCATGCTGCCCTTGATCCTGGGGTCCAGCATGGTTGCCAGGACATATTCGTCCCGGCGCAGGAGGTCACCAAAGCGAGCGCTCAGGCCCGCCTTCAACTTGTCGGCTAGCTCCATCGCCTCGTCGCACATTCTCCTGCCCTGAGGGCCACGATCCCGCCCCACCGCCCCAAGAATCTCATCCAGGCTGCTGTGGAGACTATGCACCAGCGGGGTCACCTGGCTGAGGGTGGCAGTGGAGCTGCTCAGTGTCTCCGTGACGGCCAGGAATGGTCTCAGGACAGAGACGGTTTGGGATATAATATCCCATTCCTCCCTGTTGTACCCTGGAGGTGACTCGATGTCTGTCTCCAGTTCCACCTGATGCAGGGCGGCTTTCTGTTCAAGAAGCCGCTCCAGCATCAGGAAGGTGGAGTTCCACCGGGTGGAGACATCCTGGATCAGGGTGTGCACCGGGGACCCTTGCTCAGCCTGCTTCTCCCGGAGGAGTTCGCTGCCCTTCACGCTGCGGTTGAAGAAGCCCGCCAGCTTCCTCCCCCGCTCGACCAGGGAGCTAAGGGTGCCTGGCCCAATGCCTTTATCACCCAAGCCCAGAGCGTCCTTCACCACCAGGTGGAGGGTGTGTGCGGCGCAAGGGATACTCGTGAACCCCCCGTCACGGACTGCCTTAAGCATATTGGCCGCGTTGTCCGTGACCACACACCCCTTGGTGAAGGCCACGCCTGGCGTGAGCCACTCCCTCACCATGGTGGTCAGGGCTGCCTCTACCTTCCTTGCGGTGTGGGAGCTGTCCATAACTTGGGACTGAAGCAGGGCCCACCTATACCCTGCTTCAGGTCCCCTCCTGCCACTGCCAAGCACTGCCTTTGCGTCCTGCCACCAGTGTGCAGTCACTGCCAGGTAGGCATGCTGGGCGTTCCTGGAGGACCACAGGTCCGTGGTGAAGTGGACCGTTGCCCCCCCAGCCCCTGCAAGCTGCTCCCTCACCCGCTCCTTCAAAGCCCTATATAACTGTGGGACCACAGTCCGACTCAGGGCGGAGCGGGAAGGAAGCTTAAAGTTGGGAGCCAGGAATGCAAGCAGACGCTGGAAGCCCTTGTCCTCCACAATGGAGAAGGGCTGGCCATCCAGGGCAATCATCTCGGCAACCAGGCGCTTGCCTTTTTCCTGGAAGCCTGTGCCACGGCGCCCTGCCGATGGCCTCGACACATCGCCCCACCCCATCTCCTCCATGGTGGACTGGCGGTGCTGCTGGGGAGGCTCCTGCAGTTTTTCTGCCCCCATACTGCTCCTGCTGCTGGTAGAGGCAGCAGCAGTAGCTGCAGAACGCTGGCCCGCTGAATGGGCCGGGCGACTGGCCGCTGGAGTCGGGAACCCGCTGGCATCCACTTCGCCTGCCTTCCCGCTCAGCAACACAGCACTGTGGCATGCCTTCAGGTGCCTGGCCATTGCAGTTGTGCCAAGGTTGGCAAGCGCCCGCCCACGCTTCACCACCTTTTGGCACAGCGTGCACTGCACCTCTCTGGGATCATCTGCCCTCACCTGCTTAAAATGCTCCCAGACAGTGGATTTTTTTCCCCCTCCTGCTGCCTTCTTGCCCGCCCCGGCAGACGTGCTGCTGCCAGTGCTGCTGGGAGAGGGAGAACTTTGTGGCACTGGTGGTGATGCAGCTCTGGGAGGAGGAGGGTCAGACATTGCCTCATGGACATAGATATCCTCTGCGGCACTAGTGTCACTGACTGCTGCCTCTTCCTCACTGTCCCCAGCGATCATGGCGATGTCCCCAGAAGGGGAGTACTGGGACCCGGAGGGTAGACTGCCCGTGCCCGCCATGCTGCTGGCACTCTCCCTGTGCCCCCCTCTGTGGCTGCTAGTGCTGCTGCAGCTGCCGCTGCTGCCACTCCTCCTCTCCCAGTCCCTAGTACTGGCATTGCCCGGGGATCGGGCCCTGCCTCTAGCAGCCGGGGTGGGATCCACCAGCTCTGGGCTACTGGGGATTTCCTCGACTGTGGGGGACATTGGTGGCCCTGGAGGAACATCGGTAGAAGAAGCAGCCCCAGCTCCTGCTCCATCACCACGCACAGCAGACACAGATGCAGCAGCCTGAGCCTCAACTCCTGCAGGCCTTCCAGTGCCCTGAGTGTCAGTGGAGGGCACTGCCAGGAGACGTTGCAGAGCACCCTGGGCCCCTAAAGCAGGCCTCCTGATTTTGGGAGGGGGTGAGGCGCTCTGCCTCTGGCTACTGCTGCTGCCTGCTGCCGCTCCTCGTGCACGGCCTCTGGGACGTGCCCCATTGCCTCCCCTACGGGCAGCAGATCGGCCTCTCCTTCCCTTCTCCATTTCTCCCGAAAAAAACAATGTTTTTTAATATATAATTTTTTAAAAAAATTTTATTGAATTTTTTTATCAAATATTTATATCTCTATATCTACACTAATAACTAACTAACTACCTAACTAATAAATGTATTCTAAATGCTATGAATAACTCCAACAAACCCTAAAGCTGAATCACAGAAAACAGTAAACTCTATCAGTAAACCTTAAACTAAACTACTCAAACAAAAATGTATCGACCTAATCCTATCTATCTACCTATGAATATATGGGATGGGGGTTGGGGGGCAATCACAAACAAGACAAGGAGGGGTACAAAACTGAAATGAAACCTAAATCAATCTATAAATTAATAATATACTACTACTCTAATGAATCAAAAAAACAGGGGAAGGGAATGGGGAGGGAATATTCAATGGAGGGGGGAGGGAAGGAGGAAGATTGAAGATTGAACACAGGGAGGGATAAAAACAAAAAATAACAACTAAATCTATCAAAGCTAATGTAAATAAATGAGAATATGGGGGTAGATGGGTTGGATGGGTGAAATAGGAGGAGGATGGCAATGGATTGGGGAGCTGGAAAATGCTGGGTGAGGGAGCCTTCTGAAACGCCTGCTGCTCAGGAACAGTGACTAGCTCAGAAGGTATTGGGAAGGGGGGAGGCAGACAGTTTTGTTTCTTGCTGCGCCCGCCTCAAATCAGCCCCATTGGCTCCGTGCAGCCTAGCCCGTGGCCAATCATAGACTGCCAAGCCAGTGGTCTGAGGCGAAAAGAGATGGTGATTCATCAGGCTGGCTGCTACTCCAAGCCAACCACCCCTGGTGCCTGGAAGTCTGCTCCTAGCTGAGTCAAATGACTTCCCCCTCCCTGCTACATTTGGCCTTCCAGTGACCTGACAGAAGACCACGTTTTAGCCACCTGAACACAACCGAACGCGATTCGAACTGAACGAACTGTTCGGCCATTTCGTCGTTTGGTGTTCGGATATGTTCGGTATGTTCATCATTTCGTCGTTTGGTGTTCGGTTCCGTTTGGTATGTTCGCGTTCGTGTTCGTGTTCACGTTCAGTTGTCCGAAGAGGCCGAGTTCGGGCCGAACACCGAACTACCGAACCGCGTTCGCCCATCCCTAATGATCCTTGCACCTTGGCAGCGGACCCACCCATCCAGCATGCCGTTCAATGCATCGAGTACATTTGTCCACCGTGTGCTGGTTGTCAAGCACCTGGGCATGCAACAATACCCACCGATGCTTTCCAGTTGACACTGCTCCCCCAGTGCTGCTACTGCTGCCCACCACTGCGCCAGTGACAGGGACTGGTGACATCTGCCACCAGTGTGTGGTCAATGACAAATATCAATCAAATAATTTATTTTTTTAGCCTTTGGCCATAACAATAATAATAAAATTGACAAATCAATACGCCACACCGAATGCAAATATTAATACACAATGAAAAAGAAAATATATTAATGGATAAATAGGAAATAAAAGTATTCTCTTTATGCTCTATATGTCGGGTATCTATATCTCTAACCATACTGGCTACCATGTGGTTCAGCATGCAAAGAGGCCTTACCCGTCACATAGATTATACTCAGAAAGGCTCCCACAGATCATTCCTGGGGGGGAGGTAAAGGAGCGGAGCAGGCACACACAAGTCAGTTATTCCCAGACAGCTGGGACACGCCAGATCTGCAGGTGGGTGGCAAGGTGCTTTCCCCTTCTCGGGGCTTGTGGCGGCACACTGGATCCCTGTGACTAGAAGGCCTCTGGGACTGAGTTTAGGGACGATACCCCAAAATAAATTGCTTTATAAATGAGGGTAATAAAAACCACCAGAGAAATAACAGCTTACTATGGTCACCCGGGAGGTCCCACCAAGACTCTCCACAGATACAGTAATTTCGTATCTCTATGAGTCAGCTCAAGTGGGTTCCAGCTGATTCCTAAATAGCTCCAATTGAAGGATTCCTGTGGCGGCTCGCCTCGCCACTGCATTTTCCCGGTTGGCTAGAATGTATTGTACCCGCCTTTGCTGATCCCAATGGTCCCTTCCCATGAACCATGGGGCAAAAAACTTGTCCCGGATCTCCCTTGTCTTGGGACAGTGCAATAAATAGTGCAGAAGATCTTCTATTTTCACCTGCCCACAGTTGCAGAATCTAAGCTCGGCCGGGATGCCCTTAAATCTACCCTCAGTCACTGAAATTGTCATCATATTTAATCTTACAAGAGTCATAGCCCTTCTGGTTTTGAAGTTCTTCATGTCTGTCAGGTATTTCTCATATCCCCTTTCTATCTTTAATAGCGGATACCAGGGGGCAATGCATTGCTCATGGATTCCAGTGCTTTTGTTCTGCATGCTAACATCCCTGATCCGAACACGGATCTGGGATTTTGCCTGGGCTGAGGCAATGACAAATAGGTGTGGATCACACTCTGGCTAGTCTACAGGTCCATGGTAAAATGTACCACTGACCCCTCCGCATGGGAGAACTCCGCACGGAGCCGGGACCGAACTCTCCCATAGAGAGATGGGATAACCTCCGTGTGGAAGGTTTTGCAGCAGGGGGCACTGTAACGGGGCTCCAGCAACTAAAGCATCCATTTGAATCCAACACCCTCAACCAGGTTGAACGGCCTCTCATCCAGGGCAATCATTTGCCCAATTGCCTTGATGATGGCTGCAGCCTGAGGGTGACTGGATACAAACGGCATCCTTCTTTCCCAGAGCGCAGTTACAGTGGGCTGGGACAAGGACCGGGATCATGAAGGGGTGGGCTGGGTGGAGCGGCTAGTGCTCCTCCTCTTCAGGGGCTGGGTGGTTGGGGTAGAACCATCACTAGACGGCCCAGCGGTAGCAGTTGCAGTGGGAGTAGACGAGGGTTCTTACTCCTCTGAACTCTCATCCACACCCTCAGCAACTGGAACCTCCCCATGTTGTCGCTTGGAACAGCACTCTGTAGGATCACGAATGTTCCCATGGTGCCATTTCAAGTGACTGCGAAGGCCAGAGGTGCCATATCTCATGGGATCTGTGCCACCATGACTGACCTTGACCTTGAAGTGCACACACGCTACCTTTGAGGTGTCTTCCATCCAGATATCTAAATGAGACTACACCCAGGATGTGAACTTTTTTGTGCTGGTTCCTGGGAGGGCAGGAGCAGCACGACTGGCAGTTGAATCCTCCAAGGTAGTGGTCATAACACTTGTGGAAGGGGTGGTGGTAGCTGGCACAGCAGAGTGTGTGGGTGTGGTAGGAGGAGTCAGAGCTGGCGCGCTAGNCTTCCTGGTGGAATGGGGTTGAAGGAGGGAATACAAATTCAATCCTTGGTGGCCAGCAGACACCCAAGTGGTGGACGAATAAGATCTCAATATAAAATAAATTTGAATGGGAAGGAAGTAGTACTACTTCTGTACTACTTTTCCCCGGTGGTGTGGTCAGACTGGTAATGTTGCCATGATGCTGTGGTTTAAGCTCAAACCAAGGGCTGCTGCTGCAAGCTCATCAATGCCACCACTGACCAATTTGCAGGCTGATACAATTGCCTGAATCTTGTCAGGATGGACACAGGTGCAGGGGACTGATGGTAGCAGGAGAGGATATCCACTGGGCTGGGCAATCAGACATCATCAGGCCCCACGTCAAGGGTATCGCCCTCCATGAACCCAAGAAGTGGAAGGTTGGTCTTGAGAAAGACCAACTGTTCCACAGTCTTCGGGTCCATCTTGGAACGATGTGGGCTGACAATGTCTCCAGCCATACTGAATACCCGCTCTGACGATACACTCATTGGAGAACACAAGATGTACCACAATGCTACCTGTGCAAGTGAGGGCCACACCTGCATTTTCTGGGACCAGTAGGTCAAGGGGTTGGTGTCAGCAGGGCAGGTGGCCTCGGCAAGTTATTGAGACACAAATGTGTCTGCCATATCCTGTTGCTCCTCAGCACCACTGTCATCTGCATCCTCCTCCACCAAGTCCGCCAGCTCAGAAAACCACCAGGTGGATCTGCTCCCACTTTCAACCCCTGTAGAAACAGTACTTGCCCCTGGCAGTGGGGGCGCCTGCACCGGGAAGTACTGTCACACCTCATTGACAATCTCGTCCCTGTAGCTTTTGAAGGATTTGGAGTAGGAGGTCATGTTCTTCTTGACCCGTGGGTCAAGTAGCACAGTTACAAAACATGGCCGACTCACTTTCAAGGCGTTGAAACACCAATTCAGCTCTTCTACCAATTTCATTGCCAGCGCCCTCACAGGCCCATGCAGGTCAGTACAAGAGAGCACGTCTCACATACATCGAAGCAGGATCAGGAAGGCTGGTATCATCTGGCTCAGAGTGGTGACCTCTGCGCTAAGTTTGCCAGTGGGCTGGTGAAACGGCTCCAGAACCTGCATCAGCTGCTCCACCACTTTCCAGTCCTCCCCAGTCAGTGGTGTTGCTCCAATGCTCTGCGACAAGCAAAGGGCATGCAACACCTCCTTCTGCTCCAGGAGACATTCCAGCATCAAAAAGGTGGAGTTCCACCTTGTGGCCACATCCTGTACCAGCCGGTGAAGCGGTGAAGCTAACTCCTCCTGTTTCACTCGCAGCGCCCGGCTGGTTGAAACTAACCGATGGAAGAAGCCAGCAATCTTCCTGGAAGTTTCAAGGAGTGCCTCAAAGCTGTTGGTTCCACTCAAGGCAACCTGAACTACAAGGTTCGGGAGGTGCGTGCCGCAGCGAACATGAAGGTACCACCACGATTAATGGTTGCAATTATGTTCTTGTTCGCCCGTTCGGTTCGGCAGCGTTTGTTTCACGTGTTCATGTTCGGTCGTTCGGTCGGATCACGCGTTCGTGTACGGCCGTTCGGTTCGTTCGTGGTCGGGTCATACATTCGTGTTCGTTCGTTCTGTGTTCGGGTGGATCGTGCGTTCGGCCGTTCGGTCAGAAATATTGCGAGATCGCGGGAAGCCATAAATCATGCCAGAAACAGGAAATTCGTGTGCGTGGTGTGCGAGTGAGGCGAGAGGGTGTGTGTTTGTGTCGGTGGCTGCTTGTTCATGTGTTTTGGTTGTGATTGTGTTGGTTTTGGCTGTGCTGTGTGTTTGGGTGGGTTGGTGTGTGTTGCGGTGACTGTGGCGTGTGGGTTTTGTTTTAAAAAAAAATGAAGAAATTTTTTGAAGGTGGTTGCATCTTCCGGCTGGGGCCACCTTTGCCGGTGGAGGAGTTGGAGGAGGAGGAGGAGGAAGTGGCAGCCACTGCCCCTGCACCACCTACCGTGGCAATGGTGGTGTCTTCCATCTCGGACAAGGCGGAAGCGGGGGGCTCTACTGCGATTCCTGCCAGGTTTGTAAACCTTTTTTTTACTTTTAAGACAAGAAAGGCTGTATTAGTTTTTTAGTTAGAGTGTGTCAGCCAGGGGCGGCTTTCNAAGGGGGGCAATAACTATTAGGAGGGGAACTGGGGGGTCTGACTAGGGCTAGGGAATGGGGGAACTAACTAAGGGGGGGAACTACCTACTAGGAGGGGAACTGGGGTGGTCTGACTAGAGCTAGGGGATGGGGGAACTAACTAAGGGGGGAACTAACTACTAGCAGAGGACCTAAGTATGGGGAACTAAGTGGGGGTAACTGGGGGCAACTAAAGGTGTGGGGTGAAGGTGTGTGGGGTGAAGGGTGTTGGCTAGAGGTGTGGGGTAAAAGGCTGTGGGGTGAAGGCTAGAGGTGTGGGGTGGGGTGAAAGGCTGTGGGGTGAAGGCTAGAAGTGTGGTGTAGGGTGAAATGCTGAAAGAGGTGAAGGGGTGAAGGCTGTGAGGTGATGGGTGATGGATGAAGGCAAGGGATGTGGTGTGAAGGCGAGGGGTGTGGTTTGAGGTGAAAGGCGGAAAGGGGTGTGGGGCGAAAGCTGTGGGTTGAAGGCTAGAGGTGTGGTATGGGGTGAAGAGGTGTGGGGTGACGGAGGGTGGGGCTAGAGGTGGGGGGTGGGTGACAGAGTGTTGGGCTAGAGGTGGAGGGTGGGTGAAGGAGTGTGGGGATAGAGGTGAAGGGTGGGGGTGAAGGAGTTTGGGGCTAGAGGTGGGGGTGGGTGAAGAACAGATTGATGTGGTGTGGGGTGAAGGAGTTTGCTTACCTGGCAGCCGGCTACTCGTGCGTCACATCCGACACATTGCCATCAGTCAATTACCAAAAGACGCTCCGGTGGCTTGGGTTTGGAAAAGAAGAAAATTTATTTTAACAACTGTCTCTCAGGGCATCCTCAATTCCCCAAGCATCTAGCCTTGGGTCACTCCACCCCCACCGGGACAGAACCCCAGCAGCAAGTAACCAAAGCTTGCGCCCACACTACTGCAGGACAGTGGCATGGAGTTCCACAGGTTAACAGGCCTACTGGCCTACTGGGAGAATGACACCCCACCCCCAACCACCATCTAGCCTTGGGGGGCACCCATACCTCAACAAGACGTCACATGCTGCAGCGCAGCCAAAAGTTCAAAAACTCTCAGGGCACCCCCAAATTCCACACCCACACACATTGCCTGTATGCCTAACATTCCCTCATGGCACAGGCAGACACACACAGACCTCACAGCAGCACAATCAACTTGCAAGCATTGCAAGGCTTGGCTTATGCAAGGACTGAAATGCAAGTTGGTAAGGGCATGCACCCCCCCCCAATAAAATAAAATTGCACCTCCCCAAAAAAAGAAACAAAAACCCCCACAAAGTCCACAACAAAACAACCACCTTGGGACAACCCCCACCCCCAGCCACACACAAAAATTCATTTACCACACCCCCAAAAAGGAATCAACCCCACCCAAAAAACCACACCAAATTAATTTAAAAACAAAAAAAACAAAACCAAAGTCCATACCAAAACAACCACCTTGGGACAACCCCCACCCCCAGCCACACACAAAAATACATTTACCGTTACCACACCCCCCAAAAAGGAAACAGGCCAGGACAAAACCACCACCTTGGGGAACCCCCCACCCCCAAACATCAGATGGCACACACAACCCTGAACCCACCAGGAGCCAGCCACATTTCCCCCTCCCCCATTGGCAGAGCTTCAAAAAAGCCTCCTTCTGCAGGCTCCACCATGACCTGACCACATGGCCTGGCCTCATGGCCTGCACACACACACACACACACACACACACACACACACACTGAGGATCCCAAGAGACTAGGTCCCCATTCAATTCCTTTCCTTTCCTTCCCTTGCTAAGGGGTACCAGGGGGTCCTGTAATTAATCCCATAAAACCCCAAAGTGTCACGTTGTGCCTTGGTTTCCCCAAAAGGAAAATGGGCTTAGTGGTCCAGGCCTGACACGATCTGGTCTGGATATAGGGCGCTCTTTTCCAATATGTGGAAACTCAGTTTACACTTTGCTAATAAGCCAGCCAGCTCAGCTAAGCATAGTAAAGACAATTTATTTATACAAATGAGGCTATGAGACTTTACGAATATTATAAAAATATGAAGCAATAGTTTACTTAAGTTCAAATAAAGACATAGTACAAAAGACACAGTGTCAGTTAAAAGTACATGAATTAGAAAGACATTTCTGTTCAGAGAACAGCTCTGTTACAAATTCAAAAATCTTAACATCTGTAAGATATAACATATGCTCTAAGTATTATTGCTATGGTTGACTCAATGCATCATATAGACTATAACATATTACCCAGTCCTTTCCGCATTCTGCCAGATGAAAGAAGTGAGAGAAGCTTCATGAAAGGAAGCTTTCTGAAAAATCCATTTCTCCTCTCCCTTCTTACAGAATGAAAGATGCTTGGAGGTCAGCTAAAAATGATGTCAGCTCAAGACTGCTGACAGGGAGGGGTTTTCTCAAAATACATAGTAAGAAGCCTGTTGATACATTCTAAAACAGATTGCTATCATATAAGATAGGATTAACAATGAGTAAACTCCAAACAAACTAGGCCCTTTCCTGCCCTGCCTGAGAGTCACGTATCATGACTCTAGTCAACAGAAAATGTGGATTCCTTTAAGATACAGACGTGATTATATCCGCTATTCCAGTATACAGGCTGATATTCCAGTATCTGGACAAGAGTTCAGTAGAAAGGTCACTATAGGACAGCTCTTTAAGAAGTCATCATAAAAAGAGGCTAATTCTGATTTCCAATATATTGAAACACAAATGGTCAAAAATATATGCCTATATACATGATACATGACAAAAGGAACCCATAACTTACCAACAGTCGCACACACACACGCCTCCAGCAGTCTATGGCAATCCTTCCAGATGCCAACCCTCCTGTAGAATGGCTTCCAAGCCCAAGGTCCTACAGAAGGTCCCAGGAGGGGGAGGGGAAATCTACATTACTATTGGCCAGCTCAGCCAAGTGCCAACCCCCTAATCACAGCCCTACCCCCTCTAAAAAATCTTAGGGAACCTTCAGGATTGGATGACTTTTTTTAATTAAAAAAAGGCAACCAATGCAAGGCAGAGTAAAAAAAAGTGCCAAATGAAATAGTTAATTACCACAGGGAGGGGGCAGGGAGGGCAAGTGCAAAACAAAATTGCACAGAATAACTTATTGGAAGAGAAGCTGGCTGCAGCCTGGTGTGCAGCCATGCAAGTGCGGCCCTGGGAGAGTGGCAGGTGAGCACAGGGGATCAGTTCGGAAGGGAGGCACAGTGGAGTGGAGAGTGGCAGGTGGGCATGGGGGTTCAGGGTGGGAGGGAGGCACAGTGGGGTGAGTGTCTGCCTTGGGTGGTCCTGAATTCAGACCTGACCCCAGTGCTGTTGCAGGAGTCCCAGTGCCACCTCCATACTCCGTGCTCTTTCAATTACTCTACTCCTTGCAGGTTGCTCTCTCTGTAGCTGCTGCAGCCTAGGCCCCCCCCCCCCCCCCCCCNCCCCATCTCTTTCAGTGAGTCTTCTTGGGCAGAAGATGGGAGAAATGTGTCTCCCTCTCTCCTCCCAGCCCCACACAATGCAGCCATCCCAACATAGGGAGCCCCTTCCCCTCCATTTCCATGCCGTCCCAGAGCGGAGGAGACACAACTCCCTGAAGCAAGGGGGACGGGTGATCTCTGGGAGTTCAGAGTGTCGGTGTGTGTGTGTGTGTGTGTGTGTGTGCGTGTGTGTGTGTGTTTGCGTGCATGTCAGGATTGGAGGGGCAGGAACAGCCTAGTCAGAGTGGGGAGAGAGACTTCTGCTGCCACCCGATCCCTTCCTCCCCGGGCTGCCTTCACCTCTGGGTCGCAGCCACTAAGTTAATTCAGTGCTTTTATCCAGGGCTGGGGAGTGCTGTGGGAGGTAGAAAGGACTGGAACTGCTGCTGCTGCTGCTGCTGCTGCTGCTGCAGGGCCCACATGATTCAGAGGCTGCTTTGAGTGCCCAGCTGGTCCAGTCCAGCATTTTATTGTGACCCCCTAGACTCATGGCCCCCCTAGGCTTATGGGCCCTGGACAATGGTCCCTCCTGTCCCTATGATTCCTACCCCCCTGGTGCTGGTTGTTGCTGGGCTGTCAGTTTGAGTCAGGGCCCTGGCAATGGGAATCTTCCACAAGTTGTTTTGAAGAATGCAAAGGCTAGGACAGAGCAAGCACCCAGCATGTACTACCAAGGAGGAAGAGCTAGGAGAACACATGTTTGAAAATGATGTGATGGTGTTTTAAGGTGGATGTTACGTGTATGCCAGTGAGAGCAAGAGTGGAGAGAGGGTTTGGAAGTGGTTACTCCTAGAAACACTTTAGGCTTTTTGCCTGTGACTCTATGGTGCTGACAGACCTGTACATGCAGAGGCTCAGGGCCAACCTTACCCTAAGCAGGGCCCAGGGCAGGAAAGAAATGTGGGTCTACATATCTTCCACCGGTGGTGGGCACCAGGCCTAGGGGCACTCCCTGGCTCAGGGGGTGCTCCCTGGTGGTGCGCTACCCAGGCCTGGGCTCGGGGATGGGCAGAGGGGCACTCCCCTCTGCCCATCCCCAAGCCTGAGCAGCCATTTGGATTCTGACTGAATCAGATCACTTACCTGATCTGCTGCCGGTGCTGGTGCCACTGCTGCTGCCATCACTGCCGCTGGCCTGTGCCCCGTGCCAGGCTTGGGGGCCCCTCCTCCACTTCCTGGCACAGTCTCAGCCAGGGGAATTGAGGGAGAGAGAGGCAGAGGCCCCGTCTCTCCCTCATTTCCCCTGGCCGAAACAGCCAAGCAGGCAGTGGAGGGGGCCAGCAGTGTGAGGAAGAGGTGGGGCCTCTTCTTTCTTTCCCCTCACTTCTGGTGGAAGTGAGGGAAGAAGCAGAGCCCCGCCTCTCCCTCACTCCGTGGGTGCCCCCCCTACCTGTCAGTCTCTCAGCCAGGGGAAATGAGGGAGAGGCGTGGCCTCTGCCTCTCTCTCCCTCATTTCCCCTGGCTGAGGCTGTGCCAGGCAGCTGAGGGGGGGGGGCACGGAGTGTGGGAGAGGCAGGGCCTCTGCCTCTCTCTCACTCCTACTGCCCCCCGCCCAACTCAACTCATTGTTTTTTTTAAGTTAAACCCAAACCCGTGGGGCCCCCAAACCCGTGGGGCCCCCTCAAGCGGCTGCCCTTAGCCACCCCGTGGTAAGGCCATCCCTGCAGAGGCTGCATGTAATGTAATTGATGGGATATGAACAGGTGGGCACACACTAGTCTGCATTTGTCCACATGGCTGGTTCTGCTTGCTCCAGGACCCTGCTATGAGTGATGACTGTGGGTTCAGTAAGTGGTTGCCATGTGGTCACTGCAGGTGGACACCCACCTAGTGTGGACAACCATCTCATTTGTTAACACTCAGAGGTGTGTGTGTGTGTGCGTGTGTGTGCGTGTGAGAGAGAGGGGGGTCATCATTTCATAGCAGTATATGTTTGCATGTGTGTGTGAGGGAGTGGGGGGTGGAAATCACCATTGCATATCATTGTGAGTGTATGTGTGTGTGTTTGTGTGTGTGTGTGAGAGAGAGAATGAGAATGAGGGCACAAGTTGTCATGACATGGCACTGCATGTGTTATTTCTTTCTTATTATTTTCCTTGAGAGGAGGCATAAGGCCCCTTCAGCAGCAAACCCTCCAGCCACCTACGTCACCTATGTCTAAAGCCATCTCTGAAGAACCCCTGGAACAGGGAAGCTGGGAAGGAAAGTGCTGATCCTGCAAGAGGTTAGTGCAGAAGGGCTCCACAGTGGGCCAGATTTAAGGAGGGGACTGCCTCCTGTCCCCTCAGCCTCCCTTCTTGTGGGATGTGTCTCCTTCATTCTTTTCTTCTTCCTGTCTTGCCATCTCATTTTCTGTCTCTCATTCATCCTGACCTCCCTGCTTCAAGCTGCTATCTCCTTCTCCTCTCCAGATTTCCAGTTTCCCTCCTGCTTGATGAGGGGCTGGCTTGCTTCTTTGATGTGTGTTAAACGGTTTGTTGTCTTTGGCAGCACAGATTCTCTCCAGAGCAGTGTATTTTTAGAGCCTGATATTGTTTTAATAATAGCCATGAGTGCTGCTCTGCAAATATTATTTTAGGACATGCAAAAATTAGTGATCCTGCTGTTATGGATAAATCCAAAGCTGGGTGAGCGGCTTTGTGAGCAGGAGCTCGGGCAGAAAAATATTCATTTCAGGATTAAAGTCACTCGTTTGTCCTCTCCTGCCCTCAGAGAGATGGCAAGAAAGCAGCACTTCCTGGGGTGATTTATGTGTTGGGAAAGGTGAAGTAACAGAGGGAGGAGGAAGATGAATACTTTCCCCCTACAGAAGCTATTAAATGTGTGTATGGTACTTATTAATGGTGACTGGTGACCAAAATATCAGGGCTCTGGCTGTTGACATAATTTTTCCTAGGCCCAAGGTAGAATCATAGAATCATGGGCCACTTTCCCACGAGCTTGATTTGTGCCATGGGAGCATGCGCTATTCAAATCTAGCTCAGCTCCCGTCTTGTGGGAAACTAGGAATTGTGGCTCTATTACCAGAGGTGCAAGATTCTCCCCAAAAAGACAGAACCCCCCCCCCATGTTGAACAAGGCCATGTGAACATGGGGCAGATGGCCATCAGAAAACCGGAGCAGGGTCAAAGCGAAGCCACCATGTAGCCTAAAGGGAAAGAGCTTCCTCATGCGAAAGCCAATGTGTCCTTGGAAAGAAGTTATTGAAAGGAGGAAGCCCAAGTAGATATGGAGCATTTAAGAAGGGCCTCCTCCCTGCTGTTAAGAAACACCTGGTGAAAGGAACCCAGGCTAGCAACTCTGAGGCCATGGAAAGATTAGTCTCCTTAACTCACACCCACAACCCCCTCTGTGTATCAGATTGTGTGTCTTTTGTGCAAACTGGTGTCCACATCAGCCTATGCAGACCCTCCTCGTTGCTTTTTCTTGGGTTATAAGATCCACTCAAATGGCCCATCCCTCCCCTCCATGTTTGCCAGCTACTTCTGTTTACCTTTTCCTCGTGTGTCAAAAGTATCTTACCCATCTCCATTAGCTCTTTTTGTGATGGAAGTAGAAGTTTTGGTTCTTCCCCTCATCAGCCCATTGTACACCCCACATGGCACAGCTTAGTCTCTCAAATCCTTTGCCCAGTACCCTATAACTGCTCCTGGTTTTCCCCTACACCTCTGAGAAATCTTGGAACGCAGATACGTGCAGTTCACTTCTGTACGTGTCTGTGCTAGGGGGTCTCCCAGACTTTGATCTGCCCCTCTCTTTTTCTTCCACCCCCTGAACTGTGCTGGATCCCGGGCTGCTTATCCCTTGTGCAATCAGTTAGGAGAAGTAAACTGCAGGTCCAGACTCTCCCTCTCTCTCGCTCTTTCTCTCTTTCTCTCCATTGCTGTGCCATCACCGGACATCCCCCCTCTCATTTTCCCTTTTTGTATCCCGCCAGCCAGACCAGGGCTGTGTTTCAGCATTAGCTTGTGTGTGTGTGTATGTGTATCTTATTCTAGCCTTTGTACTTCTGTTTTTATACAACAATAAACCTGTTTCAGTTTTATTGAACCTTTCTCTCTCTCCTTACAATTTGGTGAGGGTAACATAAACTGACTGTAGCGCATGTCGTTCCTCAGATTGATCCCTGGGACACGTGGGGACCCATAATTTGACTAATTTGGCTAATTTCCCTAAATTAAAGGAACGAGTGGATATTGGGGTACCGATCCTCCCCCAATAATCACGCGTGGACTGAGGTCTCCCGTTAACAGATTGGTGGAGAATGTGGGCAATCACGTGGTAATCCACTCAGAACATGGGTGGGAAATCCACGGAGGCTCACGTAGCTACAGCCAGCTGAACACCCCAAAACTCTATCTTTTTCCTATCTCTGTGCCCTCTTGCACCTTCTCCTTTCCTCTTTGGACCTGTGGATTTAAGAGTTTGGGGAGTAGGGTTGTTGTGAACTTGGGACTGTATAAAGCGGTCCAGGGATTGGTAGAGACAATTTTGGGCATTTAAGACTTGGGTTTGCTAGAGGCAGTCCAGGGGTCTGTGAAATTGTTGGTGTTGAACCTGTAGTGTTAGTGTAAGACGCTGCTGGACTCTGGCGGCTGTGGGCAGCGTGGTGCAGGTTGCCAGGCAACACGTGGAGGGAAGCCATAGCGAGCAGGGCCGGAGGCGTGGGAAGCGGGAGGCAGGGCTGCCGCACGCTCAGAGATGCAGAGGAGCCCGGCTCAGCTGCAGCGCATCAGGGCGAAGCTTCCTGGGTCAGAGAGGGGTGGGGACTGCCCCTGATACCACAACAGCCAATTGACTGGCCTATATAAACCACCGGAAGGGCCGAGAGCCCTTGCCGGTAATCAGTTCTGAGAAGCTGGCCCCCTGAGTGTCTTGATTCTAGTATTGCCTGAGAGAGAGAGAGAGAGAGTGGAACTGTTATCCTTGTCTACGTCTGGTTCATTACCCTTCCCTGGAGAGCGTCTGGTGAGTGAATGAGTGAGAGTGTGATATTGACTGTGGGTCTTGTTTTGTGTTGCAGTAACTGGTGCCCTTTTACCTCCTTGTGCCTCCCTTCCCCCCGCCTTTAGTAGGGACACTTAACCTCCCCCCACCTTTGCCTGAGTGAGTGCCCTCTCCCACATCCCTACTCCCTTTCCCCCATCCCCTCTTCCCCCCAGTGTTTCCCTGGAGCCCTCCCCTTCCCCCCCACTCTCCACTGTGTTTCACGGTGTCCTGGGCCTGGGTTATTTCCCTGATTGCATGTCTCTCTTGTATTGTACTCTTCATTGTTGGGGCAATTGCCTTGTCTCTGAACTTCCCGATGATGAGCAGGGCTACTCTCTGAATCAGAGAAACAGCCCACCTAAGACCCTGAGGGATCCTTTTCCCCCCGATAGATACCTGAGACAAGGCCGCCCCGGTGTATCTTTCCCTTTCCAGGTGTGTGGGTGGGTGTGTCCCCCCTCGCTCCGTCCTTCCTCCCCATATTTTCCCCTCCTTCCCTTACCAGCCGTGACAGAATTACCGGCACCCCCTTTCCTTCCCTTATCCAACATGACTTCTGAACAAGAAGTTAAGGAATTAATACATGCTGTACAATCATTGACTATGGAGGTGAATGATCTAAAAGAGGAAAATAGGGATCTTCGGAGTAGATATCGGGCCCTTCAGGAGTCCATAAACCAGACCCGTACAACTCCTATGGAGGAGGAAGGAGAGTTTAGGGGTGCTACTGCCCCTCTCTCCTCGGGACCTCCTCCTTTCGCCCCTGTTCCTCGAGAACCAAAGGCCCCACGTCCGGATAAGTTCTATGGGGATAGAAAGGCTTGCCAGGGCTTTTTAGCCCTATGCAATCTCGCTTTTCAAACCCAACCCCTTACTTATCAGACTGACCAGGCAAAGGTAGCCTATATCGTGGGTTTGTTGGGTGGAGTAGCACTAGACTGGGTAACCCCCCTATTAGCAGCAGATGATGCACTTTTACGTGATTACCAAGGATTCTTAGCCCAATTTCGATTTTTGTTCGACTACCCACATAGGGTTAGGGACGCCGAACAAGCGATTTTGCACCTCCGTCAGGGTAAGACTCCTTTATTGGATTATACCACCCAATTTAGGAAATTGGCTTTTGATCTGAAGTGGAGTGATTCAGCCCTGCGGGCATTATATCGACAGGGCCTTAACGACGACATAAAAGATCAGTTGGCCTGTTTTACCACTACCCCCCAATCCTTGGAGGAGATGGTCACTGTTTCAATACAAATTGACGAACGTATTATGGAACGAAAACGAGAGCGTCGTCGGGATCAAGGTAGGGGTATAGGCTCCTGGTTGCTTAGGGGAACCGTGAATCCTCCTCCCCCTCAGGGTCCAACAGCGGTGGGGGATCCGGAACCTATGCAAATAGGAGCCTTGCGGGGTCCCCTTACCCCTGAAGAACGAGAAAGACGACGGCAATTGAAACTTTGTTTTTATTGTGGAGATAGTTCCCATTTTTCAAGGGAATGTCCTATTAAGATCTCTCGTTCAAGGGTCTCGGGAAACGCCAAAAGCCGGGAGGAGGGGGGGGCTTCTCGGTAACTGGTAGTACCCCCCTTTTTGGACTGGGACTGACATCTAAGGTGCCCCAACAATTAAAAATCTCCATCACCCTCCAATGGCTTTCAGCTCGATCGGTAGTGGTAAAGGCTCTGATAGATTCAGGGGCCTCAGGCAATTTTATGGATACTACCTTCGCCAATCTACAGGGAATTCCTAACCAGACCCGTAAATCCATAGAGGTAATTCAAACCATAGATGGATCCCCTCTCATCTCAGGACCCCTTTCTGTTTGTTCCGTTCCAATACAATGTACTATAGGTTCGCATACTGAAACCATACAGTTTGATCTAATTTCCTCTCCCCTGTTTCCCCTTGTCCTGGGATTACCCTGGTTACAAGAACATAACCCTACCATTGATTGGGTTAATAAGTCCTTAGCATTCACAGCTCCTTCTTGCCACTCTCACCAACACTCTAACCTTGCGAAGCTAGTTAAGGATTCCCCGACCTTGTTCCATCCCTCTACCCTTTCCCTCCCTTCTCCCTATTGGGATTTAGCTTTAGTGTTCAGTAAGCATGAGGCTTCAGAACTTCCCCCTCATAGGTCATATGACTGTCCGATTGAACTTATCCCCGGCAGCGAACCGCCACATGGTCGTATTTATAATCTCTCCCCAGGGGAAACTGAAACCTTAAGAAACTACATTAAGGAAAACTTAGAGAAGGGGTTTATACGACACTCCACTTCTCCTGCGGGGGCTCCTCTTTTTTTTGTCCCCAAGAAGGAGGGGGATCTTAGACCATGTATTGATTACCGTGGATTAAATAAAATTACAATTAAAAACCGATACCCCCTTCCCCTCATCCCCGAACTCCTCGGGAAACTTCAAGGGGCTACAATATTCACCAAACTTGACCTTAGGGGCGCATATAATCTGGTCCGAATCAAGGAGGGGGATGAATGGAAAACCGCTTTTCGCACGAGATTTGGCCATTTCGAGTATTGTGTGATGCCCTATGGACTAGTAAATGCACCTGCCACCTTCCAACATTTTATCAATGATATTTTGCGAGACTTATTGGACTTATATGTTGTAGCATATCTGGATGATATTCTTATTTTTTCCTCCTCTCTAGAAGATCACATTGGGCATGTTCGAACGGTTCTCAAACGTCTCCTGGATAACCGTCTGTATTGTAAAAGGGAAAAATGCCTTTTTCATGCTACCTCTGTTCCCTTTCTGGGATTCATAGTCTCGTCCAAAGGAATTCATATGGATCCTAACAAGCTCGAAGCCATAAACCACTGGCCTGCACCAACCACGGTAAAAGCCTTACAACGATTCTTAGGTAGTGTAAATTATTATAGACAATATATTTCACACTATGCAGACCTTACTAAACCCCTCACTACCTTGTTACGAAAGGGGGAAAAATTTGAATGGGGACCTCACCAGGATAAGGCTTTTGCTCTATTGAAACAAGCCTTTATGTCCGCCCCCCTTCTCCAGCACCCTGATGTTTCTCAACCTTTTATAGTAGAAGCTGACGCATCGAATGTGGCGATTGGGGCAGTGCTAACCCAAGCCCTTAGCCCCTCAGGACATCGTCTACCATGCGCCTACTACTCTCGCCAATTAACTCCGGCTGAAAAGAATTACCCCATTTTAGACAAAGAATTACTCGCCATCAAGGCAGCTTTTGAGGCATGGAGGCACTTCTTGGAAGGAGGCCCCCACCCTATTTTAGTTTATACGGACCACAAAAACTTGGCCTATCTCCAATCCGCCCGTATTAACAATGCAAGACATGCAAGATGGGCATTATTTTTCGCACGTTTTTGTTTCTCTATTCAATATCGCCCTGGTT
The DNA here is from genome assembly GCA_003113815.1 of Sphenodon punctatus. Classification (NCBI taxonomy): domain Eukaryota; kingdom Metazoa; phylum Chordata; class Lepidosauria; order Sphenodontia; family Sphenodontidae; genus Sphenodon; species Sphenodon punctatus. The sequence goes on from QEPC01013244.1 coordinate 573,484, forward strand.
CTTTAAACACCATGGCCGATGCATTATCACGATGTTATACCCCAACAGGAAAAGATGAGGAACTTCATGGACCGATTTTACGCCCTCAGGTTGTTGCTGCTACTCTTCCTTCTCTAGGGCAGTTACAGGTCGCGAACCAGAAGGAAACACCACGTTCCGGGTTTACCCTAACAAATGGGTTGTATTACTATAAAGGAAAAATATTCATCCCTCCCATGTTTAGACCGCTAGTAATGTGGGCTCACCACGATTCCCCCCTTGCAGGTCACCCCGGATACCAACGTACCTTTTCTTTAATCCAACGCTCCTTTTGGTGGCCGTCTCTTCGTAAGGATGTAGAAAGGTATGTCCAAGGATGTACCACATGTGCCCGCACTAAGACTCCTCGAACTCTACCGGTGGGCTTACTACAGCTTACCGATTGCCCCAAGGGGCCTTGGCAGAAAATTGCGATGGACTTCATTGTCGGACTTCCAAAGTCCACGGGACATGATTCCATCCTAGTCATAATAGACTATTTCACCAAAATGGGACATTTTATTCCTTGCAAAGGTATACCTTCGGCCCCTGCCACCGCATGTCTCCTTCTCCGTGAGGTTGTACGTCTTCATGGGCTGCCTAGAGAAATTGTCTCAGATCGAGGTCCTCAATTTATTTCACACTTTTGGAAAGCCTTCTTCTCTCTTCTCCAGGTTAAACTTCGCCCAACGACAGCATACCACATCCAAGCTAATGGACAAGTGGAACGGACTAATCAACATATAGAACAGTATTTACGTTGTTTTTGTATGTACCTTCAGGATGATTGGGTAGAACATTTACCCCTTGCAGAATTTACTTATAATAATGGACCTAACGCATCACTAGGTAACTCCCTTTTTTTTGTCTCGTATGGTTTTCATCCCCCCCTTTGCTTTCCAGAGGCGCCCCTTTCATCAGTACCTGCTTCTGGGGCTCTGGTGAGAATCATTCGCAAGATTCAACAGGTTGCCCTCGATCACTTGGGTCAGGCCCGTTCCCGGTATAAAATATCCGCTGACGCTTGCCGACTACCAGCCCCTCAATTTAAGGTAGGAGATTTGGTTTGGGTTAGGCGTCGTAACGACCCTTCCCCACGTCCCACAGCCAAGCTTGATGATGCTTTTATGGGCCCTTTTCCGATTAAATGCCAATTGAATAGTGTTACTTACGTAGTGGGACTACCATCTCACATGAAAATTCACCCCTCTTTCCATGTAGCCTTGTTAAAGAGGGCCCATGTACCAACATATGCCCTTCAACGGGCTATCCCGCCTCCCCCTCTCGTTCTTTCGAATACCCCATAATATGAAGTTCGTGCAATTCTAGACTCTCGCATTTTTGGTTCTCGCCTATATTATCTTGTTGACTGGAAGAATTATGGCCCTTCCAAACGTTCTTGGGAACCTGTTGGGCATATTCATGCCCCTCGCCTTATCCGTGAGTTCCACCTTTGGCATCCCTCCAAACCCGGCCTCCGTACCCTAATTGGGGGGGAGGGGCTTGGACGGGCGGGTACTGTAAGACGCCGCCGGACTCTGGCGGCTGTGGGCAGCATGGTGCGGGTTGCCAGGCAACACGGGAAGGGAAGCCATAGCGAGCAGGGCCGGAGGCGTGGGAAGCGGGAGGTGGGGCTGCCGCACGCTCAGAGACGCACAGGAGCCCGGCTCAGCTGCAGCGCATCAGGGCGAAGCTTCCTGGGTCAGAGAGGGGTGGGGACTGCCCCTGATACCACAACAGCCAATTGACTGGCCTATATAAACCACCGGCAGGGCCGAGAGCCCTTTCCGGTAATCAGTTCTGAGAAGCTGGCCCCCTGAGCGTCTTGATTCTAGTATTGCCTGAGAGAGAGAGAGAGAGAGAGAGAGAGAGTGGAACTGTTATCCTTGCCTACGTCTAGTTCGTTACCCTTCCCTGGAGAGCATCTGGTGAGTGAATGAGTGAGAGTGTGATATTGACTATGGATCTTGTTTTGTGTTGCAGTAACTGGTGCCCTTTTACCTCCTTGTGCCTCCCTTCCCCCCACCTTTAGTAGGGACACTTAACCTCCCCCCACCTTTGCCTGAGTGAGTGCCCTCTCCCACCTCCCTACTCCCTTTCCCCCA